>CM040422.1:133488177-133955547 GCA_022702705.1 Papilionanthe hookeriana x Papilionanthe teres | reverse complement strand
CGTGAGAATGACAGTTAGCAATTCTGCAGGTAAATCTAAGTTGAAATATGATGATATTCGTGATTTGATTTTGGCTGAGGAGGTGTGCATGAAAGATTATGGCGAGACATCAGGTTTGAGTTCAACATTGAATGTTGATTCCAGAGGGAAATCACATGACAGAAAAACAGATGAAGATCAAAATCAAAGCACAGACGTGAGAACAAGTTAAAGCATGATCAGCAAGCAACCTGCTGGAATTGTGGCAAAACTTGCCACATAAAAGAGAACTACAAAAATTCTAAGAAGACGGAGAGCGTCAGTGCTAATGTTGTAACTTAAGAAGTGCACGACACATTATTACTTGCACTTCACAGCTCTATTGACGACTGGATATTGAATTAAGGGGCTTCTTTTCATACATCTTCTCATTTGGAGTTAATATGAAACTATGTTGCAGGTGACTTTGGAAAGGTGTACCTGGCTTATGGAGAAGCTTTGAACGTGGTGGAGATAGGAGATGTTAAAATTATGCTCTCAAATAAAAAATAAATGGTTCTTGCAAAAGGTCAGACACATTTCTGAGCTGAAGAAGAATCCAATTTCTATTAGGTAACTCGATGAAGGAGGGCATTAAATAGTGTTCTCAGATAACACTTGAAATGTCTCTAAAGGAGCACTGGTATTGGGTCAGGGTAAGAAATTGGGTACACTGTATATGACTACTTATTTAATTAATAGTGTTAATATTAGAGTTACAGACAACACAACAGACATGTGGTATTGCAAGCTTGGACATATGAGTCAGAAAGGCATGAAAGAACTTCAGTCCAGAGGTAAGCTACCCGAACTGAAGTCAGTTGATCTCAGCATGTGTGAGTGTTGCATTATGGGGAAGCAGAAGAATGTCAGTTTCCTGAAAAATGGCAAAGCACCAAAGAGAGAAAAACTGAAACTTGCACACATCGATGTGTGGGGAACTTCCCTAGTGACATCTCTTGGAGGCTCTCACTACCATGTAATAATCATAGATGACCACAGTAGAAATGTATGACTTTATTTCTTGAAGCATAAATCTTATGTATTTAATATTTTTAAGACTTGGAAGGTCATGGTTGAGATAGAGACAAGATTAAAATTTAAATGTTTGAGGTATAACAATGTAGGTGAGGACATTGATGGTGGGTTCAAGAAATACTATATAACTCAAGGTATCAAAATGGAGAAGATCATTCTGGGGCCACCGCGATAAAATGGAGTTGTAGAGCGCATGAAGAGGACCATCAATAAGCGTGTCAGATGTAGGAGATTGCACATCGGACTACCACCAACTTTTTGGGCATATGCGATCAACACTACACTTTACTTGATCAACAAGGGGTCATCCATCCCATTAGACTATGAATTGCCTGAGGAGGTCTAGAACGACAAAGAGGTCAAATTTTCTCATCTTAAGGCTTTTGGATGTCTTTCTTATATTCTAATTAATCATGATGCCCGTAGCAAGCTTGAGGCTAAATCAAAGAAATGTTATTTCATTTGCTATAGAGACGAAGCATTTGGCTATCGTTTATGGGATGATCAGGATTAGAAGATTATTGGAAGCAAGAATGTGATTTTTAATGAGAAGATGATGTATAAGGATAATGCTAGTACAAATTCTGAAGCAGCTCCTCAGGAAGCGGAGTTCATGAGGTTTGACAATCTACAAAAGTTCATAGTACAGGGCAGAGATGTGAATGACGAGGAGAGTAGGTCCAGGGCACCCATGCCTGTTATTCCGCAGCTAGGTTCAAAGTTAATCACTACTCCAGCTACAGTTCGTATGTCAGTCAGGAGCAGGCGTTCTCCACAGTGTTACTTACCAACTTTAAACTACATAATACTGACATATAGTGAAGAACCATAAAGCTATGAAGAAACCTCGACAGATGAAAATTCTAGCACATGGGAGCCAACCATGAGGGTAGATTTTGATTCTCTGCTGGGAAATCAGACATGGGGGATGATGGAACTTCCACCAGAGAAGAAGAAATTGCACAACAAGTGGGTGTAACGGGTGAAGGCTGAGCTTGATGGTAGTAAGAGGTAAAAGGCTAGATTTGTTGTAAAATGATTTCAACTGAGGCAGGGGATTGACTATTCTAAGATCTGTTCTCCTGTGGTTAAGCTCACAACCATTAGAATGGTGCTGGATATGGTTGCTACTGAAGATCTATTCCTCGAGCAGTTAGATGTGAATACATCTTTTCTTCATAAAGATCTCGAAGAAGACATCTACATACACCAACCTGAAGTGTTCGTGGTACAAGCAAAAGAAAATTTAGTTTACAAACTTAAGAAGAGTTTGTATGAGCTGAAGCAAGCTCCTCGATTGTGGTACAAGAAGTTTGATAAGTTCATGCTCAATGTAAGGTACAAAAGATGTCAGGTAGATCACTGTAGTTATGTCAAGTACTTTGATAGCTCTTATATCATCCTGCTGCTCTATGTGGATGATATGCTTATTATAGAGGCCAATATTGATGAGATCAATAATCTGAAGAAGCAGATGTCAGAGTTGTTTGCAATGAAGGATTTGGGAGAGGCAAAGCAAATCCATGGCATGACGATTGTCAGAGACATGTTGAGGCTTTCAAAGGCTGAATATGTGAAAAAGGTGTTTAACAGGTTCAATATTGACAAAGCCAAACTAGTTGGCACACCTTTGGGCAATTATTTCAAACTCAACAAGAATCAGTCACCCAAGTCAGAGGAGGAGCATGACTACATGAGTAAGGTTCCTTACGCTTCAGCTATTGGTTCACTTATATATGTTATGGTTTGCACAAGATTGGACATTGTCCATGCAGTGAGAGTTGCAAGCATATACACAAGTAATACAGGGAATGAGCATTGGGATCTGTGAAGTGAATTTTGAGATGCTTATGTGGCTCCACAGAAACCTGCTTGTGTTTCTCAAGAAAGAGCTTGAAGGTACAGAGCTATGTCGATGCAGATTTATCTGTGGAGATTGATAGTGAGAAGAGTACTACATGTTATGTTTATACTCTTGGTGGTACTGCAGTGGCATGGAGCTCAAATCTACAGAAAATAATTTAGTTGTCCACTACAAAAGCTGAGTACATTGCCGTGTCAGAGGCTGCAAAGTTTCTTGGAAGGATTGGGTAAGGAGGTTCAAAATGACACTCTCTATAGTAATAGTCAGAGAGTATATTCCTTGTCTGGAATCCAACATTTCAATTCAGAACCAAACACATTCCGATCAGGTATCATTTTATTCAATCATTGACGGACATTTGATACTTGAGAAAATTTGTGGAAGCAGAAACCCTCCTGATATGTTGACCAAGATGTTACACTTGATCAACTGAACTTGTGCACAACTTTAGTTGACCTTCTAACATGATGACAGAGACTCTGAGTTACAGATGTGGAGAACATCACGTTTGAAAGAAAAGGCGACGCCGTTAGTGAATGGTGTAGTCAATGTCTTAGTCTCCAAGTGAGAGAATTGTTGGGTATATGAAGGTTGTTCCCAAACTCCTTTAAGCAGTCTTGCCAAAATTACTTCACACGGTCCTATCTTTTTGCTCTCACGCAGAACCGCATCCCGCATACCCACCTCCCACCTTCAGCTATTTCCTTAAGTGAGTTATTTGGTGTTATAAATTGCCTTTAGAAAGCCTGCTAGACTTACTCCCAAAAACTCCTCTTCGGTTGAAGAATACAGGGAAAGGGAACTGGAAATTAAAGGCTACTCCTTTAATATTTATTTTGGTTTTCTTGGATTTTTTTCTTTATCGATTAATTATCTTCCTCTCTCTTCCTCTCTCTCTTAATGAACATTATAATTAATACACCAATGATACATCTAAAACTATTCAAGAAAGAAAAAAAAAATCACTTTTATTAGTTAAGAAAGCATGCTATAGAGATTTTTTGCAGGCGAAGCTTAATGATAAAGTTGTCATAATAGTTGAAAGGTCGGGGAAGTCCCCTCGATATGGTTTAGGGCTGAGCTCGAGAAAATTTTCCAGAATTTATACTTATTACATTACTAATATTTTAAAATTTTATCATATTTTGACTTTGCTAAATTTGCCGCATAAATAAATTTATGTGGTATGCATGTAAAACTAATTAATAATAACAAATAAGTAAAAACATCTGACACAAATTTTGTAGTTTTACAATTTGCGCATAAATCAAAGGCAGTTATCCGCGGCGGTGCTAATCAGCAGCGTCCATCGAGCTGGCTGCTTTGGGCGGGGCGAGCGCCAACGCAAATTCCCCGAGCTGTTAATCCCGCGCTGCTGTTAGACCCCGAAACCAACGGTCCTTCGTTCCCGCACAAACTAAGTTGGTCCTTCTTCCTCCCTTTCTTCTCTCCTCCTCTTCTTCCCATCATTTTTAGAAAAACTAGCTCCATAATATCCCACAGAAACCAATGTTCTTGCTCGCGGGAGAAGGGCCGTAGCCAAAGCTTAATGTTTCATCCTCGGCCCTTCTCCTCCCCATCTAATCCCCTTCCTCTCTGATTTTCAGAACAAAGTCATAAAATCATTAGAGAAAATAGGTCCGTTTCTATTTTTGGTTTCCTTCTTAATGTTTCCCTTGTCTATTTGATTAACATTAAAAAGAAAAAAGAAATTGCTCTATGCAGAAGGCTTTCCTGTCAAAAGGGGCGATTTTTGACATGGCTTCCTACCCTGAGACTGCTCCGCCGCCGGAATCCAAGTCAGGTTCCACGAACACGACGTCTCCGGATCCATTACCTGAAGTTTTAACCCCGCCTCCTGCGTCAGCACCTCCGCCATCATTTCCACCTCCATCATCACCGCCGCCATCATTTCCACCTCCAGCATCGCCGCCGCCAGCGTTACCACCTCCATCATCGCCGCCGCCAGCGTTACCACCTCCATCATCGCCGCCGCCAGCGTTACCACCTCCATCATCGCCGCCGCCATCATCACCACCTCCATCATTGCTGCCGCCATCATCACCACCTCCATCATTGCCGCCGCCGCCACCACTTCATTTTTCTCCGCCTCCTCCAGCTACGTCTCTTCCTCCTCCAGCTTCCCCTCCGCCTCCTCCAGCTGAATCTCCGCCTCTTCCTGCTTTAACTCCACCGCCTCCAGATTCACCTTTAACGCCTCCAATATTTGTTTCTCCGCCACCATTATCACCCAAAGGCTTCAGTTCTCCCCCACCACCTACCTTACCTGCACCCTTACCGTTCAGTCAAACGCCCCCTTCACCCTCCAAAGGCACTACTCCTCAATCTCCTACCTTGCCTCCACCCTCAACGCCCAATTCTACACCGCCTTCATCCTTCAATCGGCCACCTCCTTCCTCCGATGATTTCCTTCCACCTCCACCGCCAAAACGCCCAACAGTGGCTCCTTCTTCTCACCCTTCAGCGCCGTCCACAAATAATAACAATGCAAGTGATTCGGAAAAGTCATCCGGTAGCTCTGATTTCAATCTGCCTTTGGTAGCTGGTACTGCTGCAGGAATCGCACTACTTTTCCTGATTGTCGGCATTGTAGCATGCTTATGCTGCAGGAAGGAGGAGAAGAAGCAGAAGAAGTCTCGTAACTCGATCAACCACTCTCAAAATACGAGGGCCAAAGGTTTCTAAGTTGTGGTTAATGCCAAGTTGATATTTTGTATAATGATATGTTTCACAATGCATTTTCTAAATAAATTTTCACGCCTATTACACTCGAGACATCTCCTTTCTGCAACTGCTTAATAGGTTCTTCATATTTGATGCCATTGAAAATATCAGAAGTTAAATACTAAGGATAATAATATTTGGTGCAAGTAATGTATGTAAATCCCTATATTAAATCCCATTATTAACATGATTTAACAAATTTAAGGCTTTCTACTTTTCATGAATCTTAAATCATAAAAATAAATAATTAAATTGTTTATTAAAGCGTATCAAACTTTCTCGATTGTCATACCAAAGCATATAAAGAAGATAACCTTCTCAAGCTTTACTGAATCCGGATTTGTAGGTGGAGATTACTACAACAACGGAAAAGCTCCTCCAAAATGGAATAATGGTGGACAAGGAGCTCTGGCCAAGCTCCCACCACCTCCAGGCATGGCTTGGAATGGATCTCCTGCTCCCCCAGACATCAACAGCGAAAACAGCGTGCATTACTCAGGACCAAATGGTGTGCCTCTTCAGGCTTCTCCTTCCATCGCCCTCGGTTTCGTTAAGAGCACATTCAGCTATGAAGAGTTGGAGGCTGCTACAAATGGATTCTCCGATGAAAACATACTGGGACAAGGTGGTTTTGGCTGTGTGTACAAGGGAGTATTGCCAAATGGGCAAGAAGTTGCTGTGAAACAGCTCAAAGCAGGAAGCGGACAAGGTGAGAGAGAGTTCCAAGCAGAGGTTGAGATCATTAGCAGAGTTCACCATCGCCACTTGGTCTCCCTTGTTGGTTACTGCATTGTTGGATCTCAACGCTTGCTTGTTTATGAGTTTGTTCCTAACAAGACACTTGAGTTCCACCTACATGGTAAGCTATCTTCCTTTCCTTATTTCATCTATTTCCAAGAGTGTTCCATATTGAATTAGACCTTTCTCCTTATTTACTCAGACTTGTACAATAGTGAATTTTCCCTGTGTTGCAGGAAAGGACCAGCCAACAATGGACTGGCCTACCAGAATAAGAATTGCTTTAGGATCAGCTAAAGGCCTCGCCTACTTGCATGAAGATTGTGAGTAACTGGTGTTTACTTAAACTCATTCTTGATTATTTCTCTATAAACTATCTTCGGTTTCTCCTTATGTTTATTATAAATGAAGGCCATCCTCGGATCATCCATCGAGACATCAAGGCTTCAAACATTTTGCTGGATTATAGATTTGAGGCTAAGGTAGTGTATAATTCTATATATCCTTATTTGATATCGGCCTTAATGATTTGATGATAAGTATAGTGTTTGAAATCAATTCAACCAGGTTGCGGACTTTGGACTGGCTAAGTTATCTTCAGACAACTACACCCATATCTCAACTCGCGTTATGGGCACATTTGGGTGAGCTATAATTCAGTGACTTCAATAGAGATTATAACAGGAAAGACTCTCTTGAAACTGAATTCTTGTAGTCATGTTTCAGGTATCTGGCTCCTGAGTATGCGTCAAGCGGCAAGCTATCTGAGAAGTCCGATGTTTTCTCATTTGGCGTTATGCTTCTAGAGCTTATAACAGGGAAGAGACCAGTTCACAGCAATCCTATGGAGGATAGCTTGGTTGATTGGGTAAATGTCTTTGTTTGAAGGATATTCAAGATGAAAGTTTTGATGAAGATATATATCATATAAATTTGTATGTTTAATACCTTTCTGTTGGTTTCAGGCAAGGCCTTTATTGACACAAGCATTAACTGATGAGAACTATGATCAACTCGTTGATCCAAGACTCGAGGGGAACTACAGTAAAATGGAGATGGCGAGGATGGTGACATGCGCTGCTATAAGCGTTCGACATTCTGCTAAACTTCGTCCAAAGATGAGCAAGGTAAAGACAGTTTCTTCTGCTATTCTCTGAACTTAGTTCCATCTTCTCATAATTTTGGGAAAGGAAAGCTCTTTCCATTCTTGAAACTTATTCATGCATTACTTTGCGCAGATTGTAAGAGCGCTAGAAGGTGATTCAACCCTTGAGGACTTGACTGAGGGAGTGAAGCCAGGGCAAAGCATGCAATTCATTTCTAGTCCAGAACGTGAATCAGCTCGTTCCTATGCCTCTAACATGAGCCATTTCAGAAGGGCTGCGTTTGATAGCAATGGCTTGAGCCAGGAGTACAGTGGAATGACCAGTGAATATGGCCTCGATCCCTCATCATCAAGCAGCTTCGGCGAGATCTCCACCGTTGTGCCTCATCCAGACAGTGCTGGTCTATAGCTGAATGCATATTAATAGGAAAAATAAATCACTTATTTCTATGGTCTACTGATGTTCTGTTGGAGGGCGAAGGAGTTGGTTTGTGTGCTCATTTTATATATTCTGAGTAAGCTTGGCTTTTATGACTGAAGAGGATGTTTTCTTAGCTGCCAATAAGTTCATATTTCGATTTTTCAATGGCTAGTTTGTTGCTAAAAGAATATTTTCTCCACCCTCAGTCATTTTTCCTTAAATTTCAAGGTGATTATTAGTTCTTGTTGAACCGTTATGATGAAGAGAATTCATGTTTTGTTGTTGATTTTATGTCGACATCTTTTTTATACTATATGAAAATGTAATTATGTTTTAATTCTCATCTTTTGTTGTGGCCATATAGATTTTGATATTGCCATTTGTAGATTTATTGCTCGGCTGAGCATTATGAATTAGCATTATATTTTTCATGGGACTTGGGTTTTGTAAGTCAGTCGGAATATGCAAAGTGAAGACAATGAAAATTTGAATAAGGATCACCAAATTGAAGTTTAGTCAATATGAGGTTTTTAGTATCTGTTGAAATTCTTCTACTCCAATCATGTTAAGAATGTAAGGCTCTTCAATCAAGGTTTGAGAGTTTATTATTATTATTATTTTTTCATTGTTTTAATTTCTACATGGTATAAGAAAATGGTTAAGGTGATCTATCCAATCTTAATTTATATTATATGTGGTAATAGTTTTCACTTCCAATCTTATTCCTTTTGTTGAATTCTCTGACTTCCCTTCAAGTAAATTGACTGTGATTAATAATAAAAATCAAACCAAAGGAGAATTTCAGAGATTTGAAGCAACTTATCACTTAAACAAGAAAAATTACCTTAAATGATACCAAATTATAAAAAAAAAAAATTCTAAAGGGAAAGAGAAAGATCCAACATCTTGCGAATCAACCTCTGGAGCCTAAGTATCCAAAATTTTTGGAAAAAAAAAACTGGTTTCATGATTATGACATGGTTGTGGAACACTGTTATTGGAGATTAGTAGGCCTTCAATTTTATGTTTCTCTTCACTGCAAAAGAGATTTGAGATGCAATTAAATAAACTTACTCAAAAGTGAAGATTACTATAAAGATCTTAGTATGTCATGCTGTGAGGATGCCATGATCTTTAAAAAATTTACAAATGAAGAAAAAAATTTTAGTTTATGGCAAAACTAAAACGATTTTGATTAAATTCAAATCCAAATTTTAAATAGAGAAATTCTCTCTTCTCTGAATGAAGTATTTCTCTCGAATGAGCATAAGGAAGAAAAATGATGATGATGATCAATAGTTTGGCCCTCGAGATTTTTGTCACGGCAACTTTTGAATTACAAGTTAACAGATTTTCGGTCACATATCCTTCTCCAAAAGAAGCACAAATCCTTCTTTTTTTTAAAAAAAAATCTTTGGTGTAACTACCATAAAAAGAAAGAACTCACCCAAGACAAATACTAAAAATTTCATAGAAAGAACTATAACTATGGAGTAAGCAAATAATAATAATAATAAATGACAGTCATGCCTGACAGAGTGACTAGAGTCAAAAAGACTCAATTTAGAAGAAAAAATTAAATTGAAAAAAAAAAAATTAATTCACTATAAAACTCATCGAGATCTTGCTCTTTTGCTCACTATTATGATTTTCAATTCTTGTGCTCTTAGCGCCTCTAATAAATTGTTCCCTTTTCTAAAATTATTGCAGGACATTGATCATATGATAAACAATGACTATATTTCAAACATAAAAAGTCCATCTTAGTAGTGAAAAATAAGAATTATATATAAATCTCTAAAAATTATTGTAGAACATCTTAATTTCTCTCAATTTAACGCTTAATAACTTATTACATTCCCCACAACATGAACTTAACCTTCAATCTACTCACTAATTTATCAAATACCACAACTGAAAAATTGATTAAAATTTGTCTTTATTATTGTATTTCTTAGGATCTCACTAGAGTAGGAAGATTGAGCGTGCTAGAGAAAATGATGGGTTATACCTTCTTGAGGTTCGAGATCTACTATCATACTCCATCTGTCACAACATTGATAATATTCGAACACATCCTTATAGATTAAGATATTTTTTCTTTTAAAAATCTCCAGTTTTGTTTTTTTGTCTTTTCATGAATACAAACATTTCAAATTTATTTATAAAATTAAGTGACGCTAGATCTTCTAGGCATTTTGTATTAATTCAATATAATTTATGGGTATACTTGGGGCAATCTGTAAGCTTTCGGTTTTCGATTGCAGTATGTGCTGTCCCGAGAAGTTCGTTACGAGTGAAAGTTCTTGCGGGAAATTCGACTGTTTGTTTGTTGCAGTTGTGTGAAAACATCTGTGGAGCAGTTGTTTCTGGAAAAAAACTGAGATAACTAAAAGAGAAATATTTAGATAATTAATATTTTATTAATTACAAATGGATAATACATACGAGTCATATCTTACGGGCAAGAGTTTCTAAGAGAGATTGCAGATCGGTGATTGGTTGCTTTAACAGGTGGATAGGAGGCCCAGTAGCAGAACTTTTATAGTTGGAAGCGGAGGAATTGGGTTTCTAAGCCCTTCCTCAGAGTTCTGGTCGAGGGTATTCTAGTTGGGTTAATGATTACCTGCCTCGTGCTTTTCCTCAAAAGTTTTTCCTTGACCAACAAGGCGCAAGGCTTCTTCTTCCTCAGAGTTCCGGTCGAGGAAGAAGAAGGCGCAGGGGCTGCGAGGTCGGGAACACCAGGAGAGATGGCAAGATGTTCGAGAACAGGCAGAGCTGTAGGGTATAAACGACGGGAGAAATTTATTACAATATTAGGGAGGCTAAAGCTAGGGTCGCTGGGTCGATCCTACGTCCCGCTTTCCGCCTGCTTTCCGCCTGCTTTCCGCCCACTTTCGCATTATGTGGTCGCGAAGTCGGGAGTCAACAAAAGACTGCAGGTAAATCCTGGACTGTTTGGGACAGCTTATTTGGTGCGATAGTGTTTTGAGAATGCACCTGGACTGTTTGGGTAAACTGTGTTTTGACAACTTATGCTTTTTCAAAACGCTGAAAACAAAGTTTTCATATCGCACCTACCTAGGTGCGGTGGGAGCTTTCTGACTGCAATCTGACTTTTACAAAAAAAAAAATTATAATAGCCACCGCACCTAGTTTATCAGCAAATTATTTTTAATCAACTTATCAACAGATTATTCAATAAGTACGCAGCTGCCCCAAACGAACCCTAAATAGAGGCGCAACAAGATTTAAGAACATGTAGGGTTTGATAATGTTTTTTTTTTATCGGTAGATTAACTGCAGGTAAATCCCCAAAATTTTATTTAGAAATCAAAATTTTTTCGCCCTATCAAAATGAACCTAAATCATTAATATATTATTTTAATTGTTAGTTAAGCCAAGTTTAATTAGGTTTATAAATTCTTACTTTTAAAATAATTATAATACTACTACTACTAATAATAAAAATAATAATCATGATAATCATAATAATATTTTAAAAAAAATAATAAAAGGTTGATTTAGTTGCATATAATTTCATAAATAAATAAGTTTAATTTTATAAATATGTTATCATATTTTTCAAATTAGTATATGATTGATAGTCGAACCATCAAATTTATAGAGAGATCATGTTTGACGTCCGGAGGTAAATAATTACACTTTATTATGGGATAAATGTACCCTTACTAGTTAGGGAGTGTTATCTTTGTTGGTTGTATCAGATTCATAGCTAATTATAGGTCTACCATTCAGACCCTTTCAAATTTTGTTCCCATATTTGTATTTGGTTCCATTTTTTGCTTGTAATGGCATTAATGTGTAATTAACTATGTTTCATTGTTGTTTAGCCTCATGTTTAATTATTCACCTTTCATGATATCAATATTTATTATTTCTTTTATATATTTGATGTGGTAAATCTCATTATTTCTGTTCCACAATTGTTTATAATACTGATATATATTTTGTAATAATACTCTCTTGCGTTTTGATTGTTTCACATGAAATATAATTAATATTATAATATTATTATGTTGGTATTAAACGCTTTTGTTATGGCTAGTCAGACTGATGAGTCATCAAATAAATTAGCGAATTTCCATGAGAATGTTGCCCACCTTTTCTTATTTCAAGGTGTCATTGTAAATTGACTATATATAAATAAATATATATATGTATGTATTTATATGATATATTGAATTTTATATTATCACGCAATGTTAAATGATTGACAAATCATTTTTGCAAAAAAAAACCTCATATTAAAGCATGTAAGTATCTAAATAAATGTGCATATATCTAAGTTACTCGTATTCAAGATCATGAGCATGTGATAGCTTTTACAAATTCTTTTGCACACATAATAAATCATCCATATTTATCTTATTTTCTTTTAGTTGTATTCTTATTTATTTCTGTTATTACTTTAATAATTTTTTTTAGAATACAAAACAAATTCACTTCATTTCTACACGCCTTAAGTTGCCGGGGTATACCGTCTTATGAGTCCAGGATGTGAGTCATGTGACAATTGTCATGATAAGAAAAAAAAATTTCACTATACTTTCAAATATTTTGAACTAATAATGCTCGTGAATATTTTAATCACATAATATTATATTTAAAAAAGGACATTATCGCTAATATTCCTACTATGACACTCCCCAATAAAATGAAGTGACATAAAAAATCTGGAGGCAACTAGGACACATTTTCTGCACATTCAAATTCCAAAATAGTATTGGGGAGAGTTGTTCTAAGAGCTTCATATTTAATCATTAAGATATCCTTTGGAGTATTTATTTTCAAAACTCTACTAAATTATTTAATAGAATTCTTTCGTGCAAATAAAATTTCAACAATTCTTTAAAATATTTTTAATACAATGTTCATATTCATGTACACGAACAACAAAGAGAAAATTTTAATTCAGGAGTTCTAAAGTGCATATTCATCAAATATTTTGTCACAAAAAGATGCACAAATACTATTATCCATCCGCAAAAAATTTATGGATTCAATAGACGTAACTTGATGAATTTAACACATAATTTCTTCACTCAAATTTACCTTAAGAGAGAGAAGTTTCATCTTGATTATATTTATTTCTTAATATCTTTGTAACCCAAAATTCTACAAATACAAATATTGTATCGACTATTTTTCTGTTGGTGGCGGGGTCATTATAAGTCCCTTCAACTCGAAAAAAATTTGCATATGGAGACCGTACGCAACGCTGGTTTCATGTGTTATTTCATGTAACCTCCATGTACCATCCATGTACCATCCCTGTTATTTTGGATGGTACATGAAAGATATAAGCTCATGTCGCCTCCTGTTATTGGAGGACGTACACAGCGCTGCGTACGCACTCCGTATGCAAATTTTTTCCCTTAAACTCAGAAATTTGATGACACCGTGACACAGACATCCCAAATTATAGAAAAAAAATTGCGTCCGGACACCGGACGCAGAGCTGCATCCGGTGTCCATGAGAAGCACTTCCACGAACCCCCCATGTACACTCAACTCTGCGAGGAGTTCATACGGTGCATACATGTGAGATATCCCTCCGGACACTGGACGTAAATTTTTCTCCAAATTATAAGCATGTGGATATATATATATATATATATATATATATATATATATATATATATATATATATATATATATATATATATATATATATATATATAGATATAAAATGGAGGACGGCTGGTCTAACTTTATCCGTTCGATTATCCCGGCATCGAATCCGATTCGGAAGTTATCAAGAAGCGAGTTGCCAAAATTGCTTAAATTCCTCCGCGAGGGAGCACAACCTGTATTGCCTATTTTTATTTTTTTGAATTTTGTTGTCGCCCCTAACTGAGATCGGCCCGATTCGGCCGGGGAAGCGGCGGGCCTCCGGCGAGGGGAGTGATAGAGATGATCACACGATCACAGCTGGTGGAAGAGCTGAGAGATTATCAGATCCGATCCCAACAAAAGTGGGCCGCTTTGTTGATTTTTTCTCCAAAGCCCCAGATTAGGAATCGGTTATCTTCACATCTTTTCTATCATTTGCCATAACTTGAATTTGTTGTGTTCCTTTTTTTACCGGAGTATTATCCTTCACTGTAACATCGATGCATGAAACTTACCTTTACTGTTACGTCCCTTATTGTTTTCATTTTCGGGGGTTAAAAAAACACCCATGCAAGCGAGCTTACATTGCATTTATGAATTACTATTTAAAAAATTCAAGATTCAAATGACTGAAATTCAATAATAACGTAACAGTACGTATCAAATAACCCCTAAAGTTTATTTTTGTTCGATCGGGAATGTGAAATTTGCGATATTGATAGGATCCTTCTTTTTTATTTGTTGTTAGGAGAAATTATTAACCCGTCTTTGTAGATGTGTTAGTGTACAATTGTTATCATAAACATAAAAAATGCTAATATTGATTAACTGGTGATTATTGGATTTTTGTTTTTTGCAGGAAGGATGTTGTTGTGGCTCTGATATTTGCCCTATTCTTTTGCTTCATAATAATTTCTTCCTACATCTCGTTCTACTTCAAGTTTTATGGACTCTCTGCTGTAGTTATATGTGTTGGGATTCTTCTTCCAACGTGCCTGAAATTTTCCAGGCAGAGAAAGCTTGCAAGGAAAAGGGATGGGAGATATTCCTTACCTTTGTCGATGTAAATGTTGGGGGGAAGAGCCAACTTTCAATATTTGATTGAAGAGTGGTGTGATTGATAACTTTATCAACATAAGGAGCTCTCCTTTGGCAGTTGCTAGGTAGGCAGTTTTTTTTATTTTATTTTTTTTGAAACACTGAGTATTCTTATACTAGCATTAGAACTCTGACAGCCATTCTTTCTGTTTTGTTTTGCTTTGCTCGGCATTCAAGTTCCAGTTATAGAAATATTTACAGTTTGCTGATTTTTCTAACTTTTGTGTTGGCTCATATATTCTGTTTATTTACTGCAACGACTAGCATTATAAAAAATACTTAGATCAAGAAAAAGGGTATACTCGTTTGAGAATGGATGATGGAAATGGAGGTTTTATACTCGTTTAGTTACATATGCAGATGAACTGCAGACTTGTTACTAAGCCTTTGACAGGACATTAAGTTCCTTTTTCTAACCGTCAATACAAATGCGAGGCTCACTATTGGACTATAGTATAGGGAAATAATTTTATAATCAACTTGAGTATCATAGAAATAAGGATATTTTTTATTGCCACACACTAAAACTAAAATGAAGGCAGAGGCAGACCTAGGAAAACTTGGGCTTATTGCATAAAAAATGATCTTAATTTATTAGAATTAAACGAAAATTTGACACTAAATAGGACGCAATGGAGAAAAAGGATTCATGTAGCCGACCCCACTTAGTGGGATTAAGGCTTTGTTGTTGTTGTACACTAAAACTAAAATGAATACAATGAGAAATGTATTATGGATTGCATCAGATGCGCTAATTACAGTTAAAATTATTAACGTTAAACTTGTGATTTGGGTTTGTATTATGGATTGCATCAGATGCACCATTGAAGCTGATAGAAATAATTAACATGGCATCTTGTAACAGAATATGGGTAAAGTAGGGCTTATGAACTGTGCATAAATATGTGCTTAAATTAGATTTTACATTAAATAAGAATGAATAGGGATGAGAATTTCTTAAGCTAGTCACAAATAATGGTCGAAGATTAAAGATTAATGGTAATGAAGATTAATATAAAGGTAAGGCTGCCTAGGTTAGAGACTATTTTTGGGTTTTAATCATTTTCATACTCAATTCTTTCACTTTTCCATTCTTTTATTCCTCTTAGAATGTTATTTTTAGAAAATTTCCCAATTTATTTCGATGGAGTATGTTTATTTCATGATTCCTTTGTAATTGGTTTTGCTATCATAAATAAGTGGCCCTCTCAGTGATTAAGACATTTATTTACTCTCAGCATGGTATCAAAATGTGGTTATTTCCAACCCTTGTCTTGTCATTCCTAGGCCTCTTTCCTATTTTCTATCCCATGGCCCAACCATTGCTCCCCGCTCGACACACTTCTCTGTCATTTTACTCATGATCCCATGCAGACTCACTAAAAAGGAATCATACCTATGCTGAAGACATAGGGCCTCTTCTCCCTTTAAGCTTTGCCCAAGACTCCTCTATCGGCGTCGGCTCCTAATTCTCCCTAGGGCTGGCTTACTTTATCTTTATATTTTGTATCCCGGGCTTCCAGTTTTACGCCTCTATTAAACAACATAAATAGTGGTTTATTTGTAATTGTAAGTGTATAAGATGAATAAGAGAATTCTGTTTAGATTTACTTATCTTTTCTTCCGACTTAGCTCCAACCTCTCTGTTTTTCTTTCTTCTTCAAGGTATCAGAGCAATTCGGTTCTCTACCTATTCTTCTTCCAAGAACTATGCCTGAGGTGTGAGTCTTCTCGCTCCTCTCTCACCTTCTTCTGTTCCTTTCCCTCAACATTGAATCATCCTCACAAAACACCTCACAATCCACCTCTGACTCTTTCATCATCCTCACCAAAATTAAAGAAACCAACATTCACACCTCTCAAATTTTTGATGTTTCACATCAAGACTATGACCAATCAAACTTTATTTTATGACAATTATCCCATTTGGAAAGTCCAGATTCAAAAGATATTTTCTGCAAATGGTTTTGCTCCTTTTCTCGATCCCCAAGCCAACATTCATCAAAGATTCAATCAAGAACAACCTGGTAACCTTGAAGAAACAAATGAATACCTACTTTGGAAATTAGAGGATCGCAATATTGTGGCTGCTCTCATGCCTACCATTTCCATCCCTATCATATTATATATTATTCATCTTGAAAGTACTGTAGACATTTGGATTTCTTTGGAAAACCATTTTCAATCTGCCAATCGCTCAAGGGTGATGCAAGTAGAAAACGAGCTTCATCGTATATCGATGAGAACCAACACAATGCAACATTATCTCACTACCATCAAAACAATGGTAGATAATATCGTAGCCGCTGGATGCAAAATTGACAATGACATCATCCTCTATATCTTACACAGTTTGCCCCCAAGTTACCAGGGTTTCAAGACTGCCACCCATCCGAATCCCATCTCTCTAGAAACCTACTATTCTCTTCTTCACAGCAAAGATTGTCATCTCACAACCAAAGCCAGCAAGGTCTCCCAACCATCAGGACTGCTTACATACAATACAAAGGTACTCAAAAGTAGCAACACAATTTTCAAAAACAGGTTCCCAACAACAGATCCCAGCAATTCAACCAAAATATCGAACAAAAACCTGCCATCACATGTCAAATATGTATAAGAAATGGCACTCTGCCGCTCAATATTGGCACAAAGCCAACCTACAGTAGAAACCACCAATTCCATCCATAATTGCGACCCTTCACACTGACATCCAACATTCTCCTCAAGAAATGATTCTGGACATAGGTGCTACGACACACATAACTCCCCACATACAACATCTTCAACAGTCTGTCTCCTACAACAATATAAACTAGATTGAGGTAGCAACGACCAATCCATAAAAATTTCTCACACTAGTAAGGGGATTCTTCCCACTCTGGACAATAAGCTCATCATATCCTCTGTCTTACGTGCTCCTTCCCTTTCCCATAATTTTATTTCTGTTCAAAAGCTTGCTAAAGATAATGCATGTCAGGTTATTTTGGATGCTGACAATTTCTACATTCAGGACAACAAAGTCAAGAAACTCCTTTTGATTGGTCTAGCTAAACAAGGACTTTACTACACATCTGCTCTGTATCATTCCTTGGATTCCTCTCAAATGCGACATCAGCGTCTCGACCACCCTCATCACAAGACTATGTCTCTTATTTGAAATCATAATCTACATTTAAAGATTCCCACAACTTCCATTACATGTCAATATTGTATAAAAAATAAAAGTCATAAATTGAAGTTTACCTCCAGTGATACGAAATATACTGTTTTTGACATAGTATTTTCTAATGTTTGGGGCCCCTTTTCTTACCCCTTTATTGAAGGATATATTTTCAATGTCACTTTTATTAATGTTTGTTCATGTTTTTGCTGGTGCATTCCCATGCGACACAAATCCGAGGTCACTCAACATTTTATAACATTGCATCAACACATACAAACTCACCACAATAAAGAAAAGTAAATACCTTCGCTCAGATGGCGACGGTGAATATAAATCTCATACCCTTCTCACATATTTTATAAAATCACGACATTTCACATTAATTTAGTTGTCCTTACATTCCCGAACGGAATGAGATCGCTGAACGTAAACACGAACACTTAGTTGAAAATCGCTTGAACACTTCTCAGCACTGCACATCTCCCCCCATATTTCTGGATTGAAGCCATCCTAACTGCAAACTACCTCGTTGACGGACTCCCATCTCCCATAACTCAAAACAAATCACCATTTCAGCTCATTTACCACTCCAAACCTCAATATCAGCTCCTTAAAACCTTTGAATTTGCCTGCTTTCCCTGGAAACAACCAATCACTTCCCACAAATTCAAGTCTAGGGCTCCCACCTTATTTTTCTCGGTTACAACCACACATAGAAAGGTTATAAGTGTCTTGATATTTTCACAAAAAAATTTATAATATCCTGACATGTTTCCTTCATCGAAACCTCTTTTCCTTACCATAACCACCACCCCAGAATCTCTATACTCTATATCTCAGCATCAACAACCACCATCGGTCACGATACCCACCTTCACCTTAGATTCCTCTTATCCATCCCTTTCACCATCTACATTTTCATCCAACCCTACTAGTCAAACTATTCCTTCTCCTTCACCACAACCAACCCTCTCAACCCCCACTGAATACCCTTCCCCCTCAACTCAACCCGAACCATCCCCTCCCAGCTCCTCTACATCCCCTCCACACAGTATGCACCTCATGATCACCTGGTTTAAAATCAACTCTCTCAAACCCAATACAATCTTTACTCTATAACACAACACTCACACTGACACACCCACAATGAATCAACCTCACTGGTGCGCCATGTTCGATGAATTTCTTGCCTTACAACAACAAGACACATGGTCTCTCACACCTCATCCCTCTAATCAACATATATTCGGATGCAAGTGGACCTTTAAAACAAAATACCACACTGATGGTTCCATTGCAAGACACAAGGCTCGCTTTGTGGCACAAGGTTGTTTTTAACAACACTGTATTGACTATCACGAAACCTTTAGTCCTGTCGCCAAGTTTCCCACCATTCGAATACTTATCATTATCGTTGTTCATGAAAAATGGGACATTCAACAACTTGATGTTTCCAATGCATTCCTTCATGATAAACTTGACGACATCGTTTACATGAAACAACCTCCCAACTTCATTGACACACAATACCCTCACGTTGCTTGCGAACTCCACAATGCCTTGTATGATCTAAAACAAGCACCCAGGCAATGGTATTCGACCTTTTGCCAGCTCCTCAAAATCGAAAGCTCCATTTTAAGCACCTTTGACCCCTCTTATTAATATATTATCAACACAACATCAAAATGTACCTTCTCATTTATGTTGATGTTATCTTAATAGCAGAAAATTCCTCCACAACAATTCATTCCCTCATCCTCACTCAATGTTCAATTCAACCTAAAACAGCTTGGTCACATCTCTCACTTCATAGAACTACAAATTCAATCTACCTCCACTGACTATCTTCTCCATCGATCAAACTATATTATCGACCTTTTAACTAACACTAGCATGCTTTATTCTATAACGGTTCTCACTCTTCCCACTAACCCTCACACCCAACTACTCATCTTCCACTCCAGGGTCTCCATGAATTTAGAAAGATCATAGGAACTCTCCAATACCTCACAGTCACTAGACCCGACATCACTTTCACGATTAACTATCTCAGCCAACACATGCACAACCCCACCACACTACACCAACAACACTTAAAGGGTCTTCTTCGTTATCTAAAGGGAACTCACCACTATGCAATCACTATACATGATCGTCCACTCAATTTACATGCTTATGCAGATGCAGACTGGGCTGGAAATCTCTTGGATTGAAAATCAACAACAGGTTTTTGCATATACCTAGGCAACACTCTCATTTCCTGGTCAGCTGAGAAACAACCTACCGTTGCAAAATCTTCTACTGAAGCTTAGAAGAAGACACTTCTAATGAATTAATGAAATTACCTAGAATTTTAACTCAAAGGAAGGTGTTGGATTCGACACGATAGGGTCATTTGATGATATGAAATTTTGCCTTGCTGTTACTAATGAGCAGATGAGGATTACTTAGAAGCGGCAGGTAACTCCGAAGATCCCTGATAGAGGATGCTCCGTCAGAGTTTGAAGAAGAGATCAAATCTACAATTGATTAGTTAAAGGAGATCAATTTGGGAACGAACGAGGATCCCATACCCACTTCATAAGTTCCTTAGCGATGAGGATTCTGTAGCTTTAGTCAAGTTGTCAGAATTCAGGGGCTGTTTTGCTTGGAGTTACGAAGAAATAGCTGGTTTAGCACTAGAGGTTGCAGTTCACAAACTTGGAGTAGACCGGACTGTGATCCCGATCAAATAAGTTTCTAGAAGAATGCGTCTTGAAATAGAACAACAAATCACCGCCGAGATTAAAATGCTAATAGACGCTAATTTTGTAAGAGTAGAGCACTATCCAACGTGGCTTGCCAATATAGTCCCGGTCAGGAAAAAGAACAGGCAGATCCAAGTTTGTGTTGACTTCAAATATTTGAACAAAGTATGTCCAGAAGATGAGTTTTCATTACTGATTCTAAAGCTAATGGTGGACATTGCGTCGTCACATAGTCAGTTGCTGCAAGGATAAACTGGTATCCTTTTGAAGATGAAGGGTCTATAGGACTCATTATATTTGTGCCCCAACACTTGAATGACCATGACGTAACTTTTGAATGCAGCACATTTGGAGGTTGATGTAAGACCACTTCGTGTACTTGACAATAGTGACATTTTTTAGCAGTTTTCATGCAATCTATTATCACAACCGGCCAGTAATATCCTAATCTCTTGATTTTTATCTTCATTTTTCGAACCTGACTGGTGGGCGTCACACAACCCTGAGTGTACTTTCTTGACGATTTCTTGTGATTCTGCTTGACTTAGACATCGCAGTCACATATGATTGAACGACTTTTTGTATATGACATCGTCTATCAGGGCGTACGACAATGCTCTTTTCTTTATCTGATTTATCGTCCGACAGTTTTTCTATTTGCAGATACTCTATAAACGGTTTGCGTCAACTTCTGTAAACTCGGTAACTATTATTGTTATTTCTTCTTTTCCTAGTTTATGCAAGGCATCAATATCAATTTGGGACAGAGCTTGACGTTCGCTGATCATTGTTTCGATGAAATCTTCCTGCGAACATGTAAATTCTTTCGCTACCTTGGCCAAAGTAGCTGCAAGTGTTCTCTCCTCTGGGAATTCAATACAACGTTACGTTGGGGATTTGCTCCCATAACTTCAAGGTATAGCGGTAAAATTGTTTTAATTTTGGCTTCAAAATGTTGTATTGACCGACTACTTGCCGAAAGATGAACTACAAATCATCTTAGCTGTCGATATCAGTTATGCCCATTAAAATTGTCAATTCCAAACCCATTATATGAGCTCCATATTCGACTTCATTATTCGTACACGAATATGTCAATTGATAGGAGAATCTCAATATTGTCTGCTTTGGTGTATAAAAATCAAGTTGATTACTGCCTTGTTGTGCACTACCGTTTGCAATTCTCTATCTCTTTGCGTTGACGAAGCTCCGTCGAAATATATCTCCCAGCACTGGACAATGGGATCTTCAAAGTTCATTATCTGTTAGTCTGACAAATCGTTATTAATAGGAGATTTGACCGGCAGTAGGTGCGCTACGAGAAAATCTGCTAAGATCTGTCCTTTCACGTCTTGAAGATATATAAAAGTTAAATCAAATTGCAATAATATCAATAGATCACCTTATTCTATCGAAAAATGTCGGTAGGGTCATCAAATATTGCAATGGATTAAACTTCAAAATAAGGTTGATCTTATAAGAAAATATGTAGTGTCTATGCTTCTGGGTGGCGAAGATTAACGTCGAAAAATGCTTCTCTATAGGAGGATATTTTACCTCCGCCGGTATTAGACGATGACACAAGTAGTAGAGGGCATTTTCTCTACCCTCGACATTGACCTGAGCTAACAGGGCTCCGAGGGAGTTGTCCAATGCTACAGTATAAAGTATCAATGGTCTACCTGAGACTGGGGCTATTAATATAAGATGTGTCATTAAGTATTGCTTAATAATTTCAGACGCTCGTTGATATTTCTTGTCCCAAGTAAGCTTGGCATCTTTTTTTGTCAACACAGAGAAGGGTTGACATTGTTTTGACAGATTATATATAAAGCTTCTTAGGTACGCCAAATTTTCCTGAAAGGATCGTAGTTGCTTCAGGATTTTGGGGGACAACTTTAAGGTAGTTTTAATCTTTTTTGGATAAATTTCAATTCCACAGTAACAGACAATAAATTCTAAAAACTTCCTGGAGATGACAACAAGGCGCACTTCAAATGATTCATTTTAAGATTAAATTGTTGCAACCGTTCAAAGACAATTCTCAAATCATACAAATGATTTTTCCTTTGTTTGCTTTTAATAACCAAGTCATCCACACAACATTCAACTTGATTATAAATGAGGTTGTCGAAGATCCTTGTCATGGCTTATTGGTACGTCGCTCCAGCATTCTTCAACCTAAACGACATCACTGTATATCAATACATTTTAATTGTTGTTCTGAAGGCTGTAAGTGTAGCATATTTTGGTGTCATCTTGATTTTGTTGTACCTGGATGATCCATTCATAAACGAAAAAATTTAATGGGCAGTGTTAGTGCCGTTGAGGGAGGTTAAGACATATAATGTTCTTCAGTTTTTCAAGACTCAGGTTGTGTACCGCTTCGGTGTGCCACGAAGAATAATTTATGACAATGGCTTTGCTTTCAAAAAGTGCAAAATTCAACAGCTTCGTCAGACGATATAGTATGAACTGGAGGTACTCTACAATAATTTATTATCCAAGAGCGAATGGTTTGACAGAAACTTTCAAAAATACTCGTACAAATTCTTAAGAAGACAGTAGATGATAAAAAAAGAGGATGGCACGAACAACTGCTAGAGGCCCTGTGGGTGTACAAGATGACGTTCAAAACTCCTACACAGTCCACACCGAATGCCCTCGTGTATGACTCCGAGGTCGTGTTTCCCCTGTAAGTACAACTTCTGTCTCTCAGAATGACATTGGCAAATAACATAACCACAGAAGAAAATGCTAAACTCCGGCTCAAAGAAGTGGAAAATCTCGAAGGAAAACGAATGTCAGCGCAACAAAGTTTGGAGCTCTACCAAGCCAAGATGGTACAATCCCACGATAAATTGGTCCACTGTCGGCGTTATTTTGGGTGTGGAGTGCCATTGGAAGCTGTCGGTCGCCAGAATCGAATTCCCATTGCCCGCTTCGGAAGGACGTTTTAATTTACATATATATATTTAGTTTTTAGAAAAAATATGAAATCAAACTGACCCCATATTTTTCATAGTTTAAATGAAAGAGTATTACACATTAAGACCCGTATTTATCTCGGAAGATAAACACAAGACTTGAGGGTAAAACTCGATCAAATAAATTAAGAAATATATGACGTCCATTTGGTCTGCAAAACCATTTTATTTGCCGACAAATTCCTCAATTTAATATGAAGAATTAAATAGGGTTTATTTTAAGCTGGGTTCAGAAAAACTTCCTATAGTGCGAAGTCATAGTTAATTACATCTTAAATGATCGAAATCACTTAAGAAAATTCTCGATAAAAATCAAGAAATATTATTTTCAAGGAGGTCAAAATGATAAGACTTTTCAACGGAATCGGACAAAGAGGTGTGAAAGGGGATTGACTCAAATTTGAAACATTTATTGTAGAATCCAAAGGAGGAAGAACTAAGGAATGTCATAGATCTTGAGGAGAACCTCGGTGACTTCCCAAGATATCCCATTGTTTGACTTGAATGTAGGGAAGATATTATTTAAATGTTTCATACTGTCAGTTTTATTAATTAGGGCTTACATTTGTGTGAAACAATCACACGAATAGCCTAGAAGATGTGAGGATTTAGAGTAGTAAACGACAACCCTGTAAAGTCTAAAAACGAGTTGGGCGCTTATATTGTACAACATGTATCTGAAAGCGCAGAGAAGTTGAGGATTCACGTCGCGCTAGGCGAACAACCTCGAAATCCTATGGATTGCTGTTTAATTACTAAGGAATGGTTTAGCTGGTGAAGACATGTTTTGGTGGTGAAGATGGCTGTCTGACGAGTTCAAGTTTTCTAGGGTGGCAAATTATGATGTCAAATCAAACGACCCTATGGTTGTAGTTCTCCTAAATATCCTATTAGAAGCATGTTTAAAGTTGTACAGTGTATAACAGAGTATATAGCACAAGAAGACAGTAAAACATGCAGTAAATAGTGGGTGCAGTCTAGTGAAAAATTAGCATGCTTTCTATTTAGAACTGATCATTAAAAGAAAGATTGAAGCGGAAAAGAAAAGAAGTTAAATATGAGGTGAAAATCAATATCATTGAAGAAGTGAATTCGGATGTATCGTTATTGGCAGTTTTTCACGATTTATTTACAGACGATTCGTGTTGGATTCTGGACAGATGTGCTATATATCACATTTGTCATCATCGAAGATGGTTCTATAAGAGCTGGATAGCGGTGCAGTGACTATGAGCAATGATCAAGCTTATAGTACTATTGGTGTAAAAAATATCTTTATCAGGATGTATGATGATAATGTGAGATAGGTGATCAATGTTAAACATATTCCAGATATCAAGAAGAACTTGCTTTCAGTTGGGGCTTTAGAGTCTAAAGGCTATAGATGGCTATTGAGGTAAGTTCTGAGGATATGTTGTGGAGCAATGGTTTTTATGATGAGAATTCGTCATCACAATATTTATTATCTTTAAGGTAGTATAGTGATTGGAATGTGTGCTGTTACTGATAATTCTTCCAATGTCATTGTGGGTCTGTTTGGGGCAACTGTAGTTTATCCAACTTATCCAGATAAACTGTTTATCCTGACAAGTTGCTGATCAACAGCTTATCCTGATAAGTTGGTTGACTGTTTGATTTGTGCGTTGGAAAAATAACTGATTTGCAGTTGTTTCTGGATAAATGATCATTCTGTCTATGATACGAATAAGTTATTTAGCTGTTTGGTTTGTGTGTTTGGAAAGTAGCCGACAGCACAGTGTTTTTGTATAAATATTATCAATGCGCGCAGCGTAGTGTTCTTTGCTCAGCGAGAATTATAGCTTCGTTGCACATTTGACAGTTGAGAACCAAATAAACAAATTCATGACAGTACAAAAGAAAGATACACACCTCACTTAAGAGCGAGTATCAAGAAACCTAATAAAAAAGAAATAACATGATAAAATTATAATTAACAGAATGATAAAATTCATTTTAAAATGCAGAAGTAACATGTCACATGCAACGTCGTTCGGTTGGGACACTGTCGAACCCCGAGCAAAATTGTCCAGTTGAGATATCGTCAAACCTCGAGCAACGTTCTCCGGTTGGGATACAGTCAAACCCCGAGCGATATTGTCTTGTTAGGATACCGTATAATCGCTCGAACTGTCTGCCCACCTAAAGAACTTACAGTCGTTGATCCGTTTGTCCACCGCGGACACTTGTAGAATTGCCGCCTATAGTTATGTGACTTGTATGACGTAATTAACAAAGACAACAGTCTGCAACGGCAGAGCACTCGCCCAGAGTTCCCCGAAAACCTGTAGCTCATCTCCCTACAATTATTCAAGAGTATAAAATATAAGATTAGATGAAAGAAACAAAAATAGATTAAATAAACAAAAAAAATGTGGAATTCAAAAATAAATATATTGAATATAAATAAAAAAACAGCAGGTGTGAGGCTTCAGAGAAGTTACTAAACCAACCATAGAGTCTGTCACAACATGCAGACAGTAGACCTCGTAAAAAATATAAGTTCTTGGTTGCTTTTAACCTACGTGGGACCAACTTCCAGTGTCACATCTGCATATCACCAAAAAAAGACCTTCTAGTAGATCCTTATATATCGATGCACCGACGAGAAGAAAAACCTTAGTTGCCTTCATTAGGATCACAAATGCAACACCAATGGGTAACCCACGACCTGTGACACTTGTGCATATCACCAAAAAAATGCCATCCATATGGATCCTCATAAATGGAAACACCAAAAGTAGGAGAGGATCTCAGTTTCCTTTATCAGTATTTCAAATGCATCGCTAAAACAACGGCGAACGATTAAACCCCAAAATGACACCCATTTTTTCAATTGAGACACGTAGATAGTCGACACGCAGCTCGGGCCGCAACCTCATGGATATTTTGCTTGCAGGTCGTGTTCTCTAACATTTTAACACATTTTTAAATAAAACGCCGATCAACCACCATTTCGGGAATGACAGCTAAAACTACCAAAAAATCATCGATGGTGGTGTCAAATGTAGCAGGTGGTGGCGGAGCTGCAAAAACTCCTATCAGCCTATCTATCGTGCTCTTCACGAAAACATCTTTTTCTGTCCACCTTTTTTCCACTTTGCGACTTTTTGATTGACACGTGGACTCGACCTCCGTAGGGTTTATGTTAGACCCTTCACCAGAACTTGTTACCTGTTAGGGTGGCAAGTCACCTGAGATACCTGCAAACTCATGTTCACTTGGGTTGAACGCATGCTGATCCGTCGCGACAACACCCTTGGACTTTACGTCCAATTTATCTTCAAAGTCCTGCTCAATTTCGCTCACCTTAATTTTTTTTGCAGCTGGTACTGCCTGCAATGTGGGGGGGGGGTGCATATTAGTTAAAACAAAGCAAAAATGATAATGAGCAAAAAATATATGTTACTCCACCATTATTACCTCTAAATTCTCAGTCCACCATTCCTCTGAAGCATCAATGGTACGCTTAATGGGATCTCAACCCAACCTAGTGGATCCCCGTTTCAGCTCCTTCCATTATTCGTCAATTTCAGCCTATCATATTCATTTCTAGTCAATTATTTGAACCACTTCGAAATATTTGCTAACCTTTCTTGTTAAAATATGTGGTAGGTCTATTACCAGCCTCAATTTCTTTAATGCAAAGATCGTAAAAATTTTATAGAACTTCCTTATCCCACATTTCTGATGGACCCTCTTCTTTCATCTTAGTCATGTAGGAACTAATTGAAGAATTGTCAGTTAAACAAAATAACTTAACATGTGACAAACTCAACATATTAATTTGCAAGGAGATCGAAAAAAATCGTATTAAATACCAATAGAGGATAAGAAGTAGATTCCTCCATCCATAAAGATCGTGTCATCCTCAAGTATCATAAAAATAAACCTAATTATAGTTTCTATTTTATGTATGATCAATGTAAGTGGTAATTTAACATAAGTTACACCAAAAAATTTGGGGAAAAAACAGATTTTTTTACACTTATATGTTTGTCAATATTTGATCACTAATAGTTCATCACCATCACAAAATATATTTAATATGTGAATACAAAAATTCTTAAGAACTTATGATAATGTTATGTTAATTGCCCTCAGAATCATTAGATTTTCACCCCATCAAAGAATTGGCGACAAGTCATAACTGATGAAGCATTCAACTAACAATTAACACAATTCTTTATCGCTCTTTTAGCTAATATCAAGTGTTGTAGCTAGGAGTTAGCACATGAACGTCTAAGGAGAATAACAAAAAATTGTACCGACAAAATAAGGTAGCAGGACGCAGATCTATTAAAAAACAAAAAAGACAGCCTCCAACATCAGGTAAATACGTAGAAGGCATGGGGAGAGCATGCTAGAAACTGCAATGTAAAAATACGATCAATGCCAAAATGAAGCTAAAGCATTATGAGTTCCATATAACAAGGAATGCATTCTTGATCTGTATTAAGCCAAACCTATTAATTTTCTACAATGATATAATTGGTTCCAAATCTCCATCTGGGAACCTAGAATCAATAATTTGTACCCAGAAAAATAACTTTATCAGGGAGTACAGTTAAGCTAATTAAAGGACTACAGCACATGTAACTGAAGACTTGCGATAAGATAGTTCACCCAAGGGACAACCCAAGGATTTACACATAACACCAATGTCAATCCCATGCTTCAGTTAATACTTTTATCCTTTCAGACTATACAAACTGCTGTAGTAAATAAGCAAAAGAAGATATCACATGAAAGAAGCTGATAGAAGAGATACTCTCTTCTTTAATATAATTCAATGATTTCACCTTAACATATGTAATGATTTCATCTTAACATATAAAAAATATCATCATTTCAATGACATAAATTCTGATAGCTTTCTCATAGAGGCAATGAAGATGATGCCAACATGTTATTGAGCACGATTACTGAAAAATGCTCTTTGAAGCTTTACTTAAATAATTGCTCAAAGCAAATCTCAAAGGATTTTGAATGCTAAAAATACCTATAATGCTAATTACCCTTGATATTTTACCATTCTAAGCATGGTGAGTGAGACCACACCAAGATTTCAGTTGCATATACTTTAGGGTTCACGAAAATCCAGTAGAAATAGGTTATACAAAAGGAAAGAGCTTTTCCACCATGTATTCATGCATGCCATGCAATGTATGAAAGAAAATCATCAATCTGAATCAACAAACTTCAAAACATTTCTCCAGGAACCAAAACCAAGAATCACCAAAAACAAATTTCATAGAGTAAAGGAAAAAATCAAAGAAAACAAACATAGAAGGATACTGTCAATTCCTTAGATGGAAGAAGACCCGTGCGAAACTATAAGCCGTAAGCGGGATTACCTAATTTGTTCACTACCTAAAAGGCGAAGCGATTGTGTGTAGAACGTTCTCGGAGAGAAATTCCAAGACACGGGCTAATAACCAGATCACGGAAGGGGAATGGAGAGGAGAAGGGTAGATGAGAGAGGCGCGGGTATGGTAATTCGATCGCAGAGTTAGGGCAACGATGCGAGAACGGGGACGGGATCGAGGGGTTTAGCAGTAATAAGCTGCGACAGAACGCGAACCGCAGAGTCGATCCCGCGGCCGTGATTCCTTAACAAAATCCATTGTGCGTTTTCGGGCCGCCATTTCAACTCGATAACTAAACGACAGTTCGACGTTTTCAAAACGCTAAACTCCCAAATAAGCGGCACCAAACACGCCCTATATTGTGGCATATGCTGCTAATTCTAGAGAGAATTTACCTTAGATTTTGATGAATAAAAGACGATAAAAAAAGAGAGCACCTGCAAGCTTGATTTCTGTGAACATTGTGTGTTTGACAAGAAGACACGGGTATCTTTTGGGAATGTCATCCACGGTACAAAATGTTTTAGAATATGTTTACACAGATGTTTGAGACCCGATGAAGACAACATCATTGAGCATACAAAGATACGTTGTTACTTTTGTTGATGATTACTTCATGTATATTTGGTTGTGCACTATGAAGAACAAAAGTAATTTACTGGAGATTTTAGTAACTTGGAAGAAATGGATAACAAAAGTAATTTGTTGGAGATTTTAGTAACTTGGAAGAAATGGATTGAGACTTAGATTGAAAAAAGATTTGATGTATTAGATCAAACAATGAGGGAGAAATCTCTTTTGGTGCGTTCTTACAAGAGTGCTAGAGAGCTGAGATAGAATATCACATCACTGTTCTGGAGATATCATTGCAAAACAGAGTGGCAGACATAATAAATAAGACTTTGCTGGAGAAAGTTCGGTGTATGTTATCCAATGTTGGGTTGGATAGAGTTAAGACTATAGAATATGCCTGTCACTTGGTGAGCTACCTTCTACAACTATTGGGAAGAAGATCCCAAAGGAGATGTGGTTAGAACATCCTGTTAGAGATTATGAACACGTAAGAGTGTTTGGGCGTCCAGCTTACTACCACGTGCAAAATGATAAACTAGAACCACGAACAAAGAAAACGATCTTCATGAGCTTCAGACTTGGAGCCAAGGGTTTTAAGATTTATGATCAGTTAGAAAAGAAAGTTGTCATTAACAATGATGTTAACATTCGACTAAACAAACTTGTTGAAAAATTGGGACTCAAAGCTTGTGGAGAGTTCTACTGGACCACATATATGAAGCAAAAGTTGGAGTTTGATACAACATTTGTTTCACAGAGTTTGTCCACTACGACTCATAGATCTGATTCAATTGTAGCTCAGGAGGTATTTGTTGATAGGGTTCAGGAGAAGGTGGAAGAAGATGTTGAGGATGAGATCTATACTTAGGAATCTATTTCTAGGAGTAGGACCAGACACCGGAATGTCCCAAAATCTGTTTGGTTGAGCGATCACATTGCATTTGTACTTTTAGCCACCGAGGCAGAAATTATTTGTTATTGCAAAGAAGCGGATGAGAGCCTAGACTGTGATCTTTGGAGAGCGACAATGGATGAAGGGACTTCGAAAGAATGATACTTGGAGGTTGATGAAACTTCCTTCAGGAACAAAAGTCATTTGGTGCAAATGAGTGCATGCAAAGATGGAAAAATCTCATAGAGCTGATGTGCGGCACAAGCTAAGATTAGTGGCAAAAGACTTTGCACAATGAGAAATTATTGATTATGATGAAGTGTTCTCAGAGGTCAAATATCCCTCAATCCGTATTCTCTCATCACTTGTAGCACAGTACGGTCTGATCTTGAAACAGCTCGATATGAAGATTGCATTCCTACACGGAGAATTGCAAAAGATCTATATGTTGCAGTCATCTGGATATGGAGCATCAGAAGACTTGGTTTACAAACCAGATAATTCTTTGTATGTTTTGAAGCAATAACCACGACAGTGGTATAAAAATTTTATCAGTTCCTGAGGGGACCGGAGTGCACGAGGAGCCAGTATGATCATTGTGCATATTTCAAGAAGTTGGCCAAATGTGAGTTCATTTACTTTCTTTTATATGTTGATGATATGTTGATTGTATATGCTAGTCATATTGATGTTGATAGGAACATTTCGAAATAAAAAGTTGAGTGAAGCTCGCAGAATCCATGACATGGAGATTCTCAGGGACAAGACAACTGAAAGGGTTTGGCTCTCGCAAGGAGTTTATGTTCGAAATGTGGTGAAGAAATTTGGGGTTGATGAGTTGAATAAGGCGAAGAGTCTGCCCATTGCATCTCACTTTCAGTTGAGTTCAGATCAGTGGCTACCCAATGCGATAGGCGGTCTGATATAGGTCATAGTTTGTATTAGAACAGATATTGCACAAGTAGTTGGTGTTGTGAGCAGATTTATGCATGATCCAGGAAGGAGTCATTGACGGACTTTGAAGAGTATTATGAGATATCTGAAATGTACAATTGATGTTGGCTTAGTGTATGTGAGACAATAGTTTAGTTTAGATTTGTGTGTAGGTTATACTGACTTAGACTATTTAAGTGATATGGATTGATGAAAATCTATAATCTGTTATTTATTCACATTGGCAGGAGGTCCAGTTAGTTGGAGGTTGGTTCTTTGGTATACTGCTGTTTTGTCTGCTACAGAAGCTGAGCCCATGACAGATACAAAGATAATGAAAGAAGCAATATGGATGCAAGATCTATTGGATGATTGTAGAGTTGATCATGAGTATTTGACGGTGTTCTTTGATAGTCGGAGTGCAATATTCTTGGTTACAAATCTAGTTCATCATGCTCGTACCAAGTACTTTGATGTGAGGTACCTCTTTGTTCGGGATTTGATTAAAAAATAAGATTATGTTGAAGAAGATAGATACAAAGTAGAATCTAGCAGACGTGCTCACGAAGATACCACCAATCCAAAAGTTCACTTATTGTAGGAGTTTAGTGAATATCTGAGCTCAAGACTGATTGCCTAGTCGTGCTTTTTGAAGAACTTCATGAGGCTTGATCCCTTCGGAGGAGGGTACATAGGCAAGCATCTTGATGTGGCTGAATTGGAGTTTGTAGCTTATTTGATCATCTTTCACTTATCTGGAAGTAAGAGATGATGTGGAGATTATTGTATTTATGACTTTTAGAATAATTAGGGGTAATTTGATCTTTTGGCTTTATTTACTATATGCTCTAGTCCTCTTCTATAAAAGGGACTTAGGACTTATGATGGTGAATGGTGAGAAGTGTTGAGTTGTAGCCGTTTCTTTTCTCCCATCTAGTGATTGTGAAATCTCCCTCCTCATGGACGTAGTCGAATCAATTCAACTCCGAACCACATAAATCTTTGTGTTTGATTGTTGTGTGAATTTCTACGCTTTCGTATTATTTTTGCATAACACTATAAAAAATGTATTTTTTACAATTTATGATGGATTGGTTGTCGGAAAAATTTCCCATGGAAATTCTATGGGAAACTATATTAGAGACTAGTTAAAGATAGCCTGATGATTTTCTTTTGCAGAAAACCATCAAAATGTTTGTATGGATTCTTCCTCCATTAATTCTGTTAGATTAGTCTGTTGGAAATTTTACCAGCTATGGCTATATTTCCTAATAGTGCTAATCACTTATATAATGTATGGTCAAATATGGGGATATTTAGGAACGCTATGTGATATATCTGTTAGCGCTTGATGAGTTAGAAGATTACAACAAAAATGCCGTAAGTGGGCATTCGAATGACTCTATTTGATCAACATAATATTTAGCTCGATTAATGTAGTAACATTTGTAGGTGGACGAGGAAAAACAAAACTATAGAAAAAATTTAATATAGAATCTTCATGGCGAATGATCTGAAATGTCAATTGGTTTTCATAAAGGCAACGAATTTGATATAAGAATTTGATGATTACGAAACCCCGTTTGATATCTTAAAAAAAAAAAAACATTCTCGTGAATGAGGCTGAAGTTTGTTTAGCCAATTGATATCCCAAATGAACTATAATCAACCGTTGTTTTGTAATATAAATTGGAAAGCAATTGATTTTTTTAGTAATGTTGATAGGGTTTGATTTATTACAAATGTAGCTGTGAGAATGCACGCAGTACAAAAACGAATAGGAACTCGAGATTGAAGAAATAATGCCCTAGCAATGTGGACTAAATGTTGTTTTCATTGAGATGTATTTATACAAGAAGTCAATGTATTATACTGTGTTTGTTAAAAAAATCTTCAAGGTGCAATTCTTGTGCATTATCGAATCGAACTTCTTTTATTTTTGCAGTTGAATTGGGTATATTGATCATTTTAAAAAAATTAGAATGATACCGACCCTTGTAACTGGGTAATAAGAAAAAAAGTTAAAATAATATTCATACTCCTGTTTTTCTTTTATCTGCATCTGCAAAATGGTCTCGGAGAACCAGTTTGAATCTTGGATTTTTTTTTTCTACTTTTGAAGTTGGAAGAGGGTCGGTTAAGCCATCTCGTAAGTTCCTGTTCTTCTGCAATCCGTTAGCTCTTCCTCGAGCTCCACCATTGACCCTATCACAACCTTCCCTCTCCGGCTTTGCCTCTCTGCCCCATAGAATTGGGGATCACAGACATCGATGATCCACACTCTCCTGTTTATTGGTTTTACAAATCCTTATCGATATTAATTACACATCGTGGAGCAGAGCGATGATGATTGCCTTACCAGACAAGAACAAGCTTAGTTTTGTAGATGGAAGCTTTCTCCAAACCTGACAGTATGCATTCGAATCTCCAGCTTTCTTGACAAGAAATGCCAATGTTATTATTTCTTGGCTATTAAATTCAGTTTCCAAAGATATTTCAGCAAGAGACAAAAGGTCACTGGGTCAAGAGAGATGAAAATTCCCTCGAAGGAGGACGTAATGATAGCTTGATTCGAGTGCTAGCTTTTTGATTATGTCAGAGACGGATCTTGGGTCTTAGATAACTCATGACCTGAAGGATCGAATCCTGTTCCCACCTAATCACTTGAGATGCTGGGGCTCCCCTGCCGGTCAGAAACGATTCTATGAAAAGAAGAACTGAAGAATGATAAAAACAGAAGTAAACTCATATGCTTAATGCTGAGCATTCCATAGACACCGATGACTCGAGCCAGAGGAAAAGGCCAATTCGATTCAGGATTAAAGCATAAAAGCTTGTTAATTATTATTATGAAAAATGATGGCAATAAAGTGAAAAATTGGAACGAGAAAGATCATATATACATGTACAAATTTATGTGGTTCGACATATTTCCTATGTCCACGGAATTGCAGAAGATTTTATTAATTTGATGATTACACACCCGATAGCTTCGACGATTACAAAAACACTTTCTCTTTTTCTCTCTCTCTCTCTATCTCCTTCGCAAGCCACCAAAGAGAAAGATCAGAGGAGACTGAAAAATGCTTGCTCTTCTTCAGCCGTGCGCTCCTTCTTATTCTCTTTGTTGTTCAGTCATGGAAAGATGGATGTGCAGGTTCGCTGAACAGGAAGGAGGAACCAGCACTTTTTCTACCTCGCGAAAGGGAGTCGAGCTTTCCTTTTCATTGCGAAAAGTGGGAAGCCGAATTTTATGTGAGAGAGGCGGCAAAATTTAATTGAGGAAGTAATAATAAAAGAAGTATGGTTTAATTAGTTTCCAATAGGTGCAAGGCCGTCCAATCAGGAAGTGTATCGGGCTCCACATTACTCAACAACTATTTTGTCTAGAAATCCTTGCACTATTAGACAGGCTTGGGTATAACTTTTAGATAAGAGTTCATTAAAACATATTTTTAAAATGATGAGTACTTTTTCACTAATTGTGTATGCGAAAATTAATTTATCATGTTTCTGGATTTGAAGAAGTATTCAGAATTTGAAATCAATGTTAATTTTTAACCACATTCGATCACATGATGGATTTAACAATTTTTTTCGTTCTTCAAATTGTGTTTTCTTCTTCAAGCTAATCTTATGAGCTCTAAGTTGAGCTGATGCAAATCTAGTAATGAAGTTCTATCTCAACTTAGGGGTGGAACCGTGGTCCATAATTGTTCTTATATAGCTAAGTACTCTACTAACTTTTTAGTAATCTTTTTCTATGTTGTTCATGAGAAGCCAGGGAATGATAGCATGTGCCTTGATGTATTTAAAATTCTTTTAGTTTATATTTCAAGCCTCATGGGGCAAAGAATTGGAGCCTGCAACTTGCGTGGAGTAGCCTAAAGTTCTCAGTTGATGTAGTTCTTCTTCTTCTTCTTTTTTCCTTTTATCTCATGCTATTATTTAATCTTTAAAACAATTGTAAATTGGACAAAATTTGGATCAGGTTATTCTGATCACACTTTTGTCAGGCTGGATTTTGTTTTGAGATGATTGCACTATATGAGGAGTCTAATATGGTGGCTCTATAAACCTATGCATAAAAAGGAGCATTTGATTCTTAAAAAGTTAGAAAAAGTGGTATTTTTGATTTTTTTGTTAAAAATTTGAGTGCCATGAATGTAAGTATTAATTTTTAGGTGTTACATATGCAAATACATAATAATTGTGCTGTATGAATGTACATGCCCCATTACATTTTCATTCTTCTTTTGCTCTGCTTTCGGTTCTGAAGCTCATTTAATTAAAGTTATTCGCAGGAAGAAGAATGATGCCATTAAATCTTGTTTTAGCTTACGTAGAGAAGTTAAAGTGGTGTTTGGTGCTGTGATAAGGTTGCTGAAGCAAAGAGTGGGATTAGAAAGGTGACCTTCAGCTTATCTTCCCTTATTAACCCAATGATTTGCATTTTTTTTTCTTTTTCTGTTATGCTTTGCTTCAGTTCATTTTATCATTCAACGGTCTAAACTTAGCATGAATTTAAATAAGCTCTAGGGTTTACAATTGCTCCATACAATAGAATTGCAGTGAGATTGAGCTAAACCAGTGGATGAAAATTTTGTTCTTGAATTCTGTTACAATGATCATGTACATGATAGAATTTTCTTCTATTTTAAATTTTAGTTGAGCCATTTCACACCCTATCTCTCTCTCTCTCTCTCTCTCTCTCTCTCTCTCTCTCTCTCTCTCTCTTATTTAAAATTTTAGAGACTCTCTGATTTAAGCTAATTATAGAGAGAGAGCCGCCTTAGATGATTTGGTGAGATACTAAAAAAACAGGTTGTATTGTAAGCAAAAAATTAAAGATTTTAATACATCAAATTTGTTTGGCATCACTTTTGATATGCAGAAATGCACTTTATAAACTTTTTAAAATTTTGAAATAAATTAAATTATTTTAGGTTTTTTTTTTTTTTCGAGAATAAAACGCTCAACGATCTTTATAATGAAAAAGAAGAGACGAATTTAATTCAAATAGTTCTAACAAAAATAATAAAAGAGTGAGAAATTATACGAAAACAAATAATAAAACAGTAGAAATGAAAAGGAGATAACTTTTTGAGTTCGATTGGGAGGAAATTTGGCTTTCAAGTCATTTATTGAGTTGAAAATTGGCTCGTTTGGCCCCGACCCACACGTGTGGTTCATTTTTTGCTCTAAATATATAAATAAAATATTAAATATATTTTTCGTATCTAAAACTGCTTTGTGCCTCTTTCATAATTTCTAAGATGTTTAACAGTTTTTAATGCGTCCACATGAGGATTATCTTCTAAAATATTTAAATAGAGAGATAATCATTTGAGGCTGATGATAATTCAATGGCTTGTGCGAGCAGGATGGAAAGCAAGTTGGGCTGCCATCCCTAATTGTAATCAAGACAACCAGCGCTGAGTGCTTTCTGCCACCACCGACTGGCTGCCTCAGCTGGCGAACATCGCCATCATCGGCTTTCTGTCGGTCATAGTGGTTGTCATCTACCACCGGCATCCACCACTATGTAATCTTGTTCGTCAACATTGTCGATGCCCGCATAAGCATTATTTGAAATACACCATTTTCATTTTACTTTAAATCAAATAAAAAAAAAATCGATCATTTATTTTACACCAAACCAAATAACTTCAAAGTATTTTAGATACGATACATTATTTCTGCGTTGTATTCATTTTACACTGCATTATTTTTTCATCAAATAAAACAATCTAGATAAAAAATTTACAATGCTAATTGAAGAATAAATCGTCTCCAAATCTTATATATTTATAGTTAAATTAAGTGTCTCAATAAGTTAAAAGGTTCACTCTAGGATTATTAATACACTTGAATGTTAATAGATTGCTTACTAATCAAAAGAATGAATATGAGCTTTTCAAAGGAGTATTTTATAGTTTTTGTTAACTTCATCATCCTATTTTCTAACCATGATTTGAGTTTGAAGAGAAGATAAGAGTTGTGAAGAATGTTAAAGCTTTGCCCGATGTTCAACAATGACAATCACCAATGATTGCCAACATCAACAAATATCACTTAATTATTGCTTATTGACTAACATTATCATGTTGTTGTGGTAGTCATCCAAGTTACATAGGCTCATCACCATCTTTTCATCCACAACTTCTATTGCATATATAGAACAAGAAGCTAAATAATATATATATATATATATATATATTGGTCTGCAGTGGTGTGATGAATTAGCATCTTAAGAGATAGTTCAATTTTTACATGGAAAACACTGAAAAGGAAAAAAATTTGTGGGGCATAGCGGAGTTGAAATAGCATTGCACGAAAATTGAAAACACACTTGAAACAGAAACATGAAGAGATGGTTCAATTTTTACATGGAAAACACTGAAAAGGGAAAAAATTTGCTGGGCATAGCCGAGTTGAAATAATTCACTATGTTATTATAAGTATATGGACTCACTCTTTTTCTAAGTTAGGGAAGATGAAATTACAAAGTTGGTGTACAATGATATTTCAACAATAATAGTCGTAACGAGTCACAAAAGTCATAGTCGATTGGTATGGAAGCAGTAGTCCACCTTGAATATTGTAGATGGTGACTGCAACACTAACTTGTCGTAGAGGTCTTAGTTGAAAGCCATTACATTGGTTGGTCATGTGGGTCTTAGATGGTTGCTTCATAAGCATCAGTTGTCCACAAGGGTCGTAGTAAGGAGCTGTAAGAGCTGTGAGAATATTTATAGGTTGTAGAAACCATATTTGGCAGTTGCCTGAGTTGAGATAACATTCGTAAGAGGTAGATGTCAGAGTTGGGAGTTGAATGAGATGAGATAACATCCGTAGGTTGCTGATCCACTTTTCGATATTTATACTTACTATTATAAAAGTTAGCAACGACACCAAAAACTTGATCCGCACTAAATATATTCTTATGATTTTGTTATGGATTTTAAGGTTTATATTGTGGTTACTACGCAAGTATACGTATCGTTATCAAGTAATATAGAGCTTCTAATGGAGTCCTAGATATCGATCCACGAGGGAGTTAGCAAATTTCAAAGAACAACTTAAAGTAAATTACTTATTAATCTAGTATACAAAAATTTAGAACACTTAGACTTAAATAAACTAATGCTTAAAAGGTTAATATAAGATTTCAGAAAAGTATCTTTCTCCTTGTTTTAGAGTATTAAGTGAATGAAAATTTAAATTAGTTTTTAATTATATTGTGCCAAATAGAAGCATATATATTCTTTACCCTTTGGTCAGTGTGAAAGAATATTGACTAGTCTTATGTTTGATTATCGAATCTGCAGCTAAGTCGGAAGGATACCGACTCGCCACTCGCAGCTCTCACGTTCCCTCGCCTCGAGGCTAACATCTACACTTCGACTCTCAAACAATAAGACCGAATTGAATATTTTAGTCCGTCACACTAAAATGTTCGATTCTACGCCCGCTAGTTAATATTTCCTATTTAATTGCACCCTCCTTCCAAGGCTTTTGATTTCCTGAATCTTGGATTTAATCTTTACTATAGTTGATAATTCAACATATGTTAACAAATCAATTGGCAGGATTGAAAGTAAATTACGAATTAAGTAAAAAGATTAAGACAATTTCTATTTTCATATTCCGAGCACAACTATTTAAATTTGTCATTTCACTAATCTCGAGAACAAGGAGAAAGTTACAGAAACTACTCGTAATGCATGGGAAAAATAACACAAAGCATGAATTTCATTAAAGTTAACAAACAAATAACAAATATACTTATCTCAATTCTTCTCCCAAGTAGACTCTTGAAGTTCTTTCGACTCTTCCTTCCAATCGACATGACACAAAAATGATAAAAACTTAATCTACTCACTCAAAAGACTCTTAAATTACACTTAACTTCCTCACAAATGACTAAAACTGACTCTAGAATGACACTCCGACTAACTAAAATTCGACTATATTTATAGAAGGGTCAAATCTCCAAAGGTTGCTTAAGCACCTCTTCAAAAAACATCCAGGTTCAATGTATCTGGCTCAATTCAACTATCTCGCCGTCGGCGGGCATCGATATCGCCGTCGGCGGGCTTCTAGAAGATGGACTAACCGCGCTGATCTCGTTGTCGGCGGGATCGATCTCGCTGTCAGCGGGCTCCTTATAATATATTAAAAATCTTTCGGGAAAAATTCACCGTCGGTGGTACAGTTCAATTTTTATCAAATTGAATCCTTTTTGCTCCAAATTTTTTTCTTTTGTGCTTTTTGTCTTCAGTACTTATAAATCTTCATTCCTGCAATAAAACAAAGAAAATACCTTTCTTTAAAGTGCAATTTCATATAAAATTGGTATGAAATTCTTAATATATTTTCTAGTGATCAGTTGCGAAGACTGAAGTTGGGAGAGACACGAGCTCAGATAACATACATAGGTGCAGAATCGTAGTTGAGAGCTACATTAGTTGAGATAATGTTCGGAGGACGCAGATGACAGACTTGAAAGCTGCATGAGTTGTGATAATGTTCGTAGGTCACAAAGGCTAGAGTTGCGAGTTGCATGAGCTATGATAACATTCACAGGCCACAGAGGCTGGAGTTGGAAGCTGCATGAGTTGAGAAAATGTCTGTAAAACACATATCTTAGATTTGGAAGTTGCATGAGCCGAGATAACATCCGTAGGCCTCAAAGGCTAAATTAGGGAGTGCGAAGGAGGTTTGATAATGTCTGTAGGCTACATAGGATGGAGTTAGGAGCTGCACAAGCTGTGGATCATGTAGGTTGTAGTTGGTCACGTTGATTATATTGATGGACTGCAATGAGAGACATTTGGAAGTCCGGAGAAAGACATTTTATCTTAAGCATGACGATTGTAAGCAACTATTGTTGGGTGCGTTGTTACACAGTCTTCGATTCGGTCGTTGCACAATATATGGGGCGCATCATTGCATTGTATTTGTGATGCATTATTGCTCCATATGTGGGGTGCGTCGTTGGATCATCTTTGGGGCGTTGTTCTACTGTATGTGGGGTGCACTTTGCACCATCTTTGAAGCGTTGTTACATCATCTTTGGAGTGCATTCTAACATCATCTTGGGTTGAGTTGCTCTTTTGGATGCTTCGTTACTCCACATTGTACGCTGAGATCTTGCAACGCATGTCGTGATTCTACAAAGAGTTTTATTGCGATGAGCAGATGTGGCCGACAGCTGTCGATATCAGCCACGAAGTGGTGGTTAATGGTGGTCGGTGGCCCCAAGAGCAGGAAGAGTTTGCCAGATCTTCAGTGTAAAATGTTGGAATACAACTCCTCTAAGTCTCAAGCTTCCTTCGGTTTAAGGTCTCGTCCCCTTAAAAGTGGGTGTAAGATTCTATTTATAGAGTGCAAGAGAGGCATCTCTACAAATAAGGAAGGAATCCATACCACTCCATCGAAGGGGCTGAAGATGTTCCCTCGATCGGATGACATTCTATGAATATTTAAGTATCTTAATGATGTCAAAATTGAGTGATTTTCGACTCGTTAGATTTATCTTGTCGAGACACTTGATTTAACTATAAGCTTGTCAAATTTAAAATATGTCTGGCCTTCCAATTTGATACCAAAACCTTTCAGATACTGCTTAATGGCTCGATCTGGGTTTGATTTGACTCAGATTGTATCAATTTGATATCATTGTGTTCGTCTCGTCAAATCAGTTAGTTTGACTGTAAGGATGTTGAACTCGGAGTTGAACTCAGAGTTTTGAGTTATCTTTAATTGAAGTTTGTGCATTACATACAAAAAAAATTATTATCACCCTTCGAGATATATATATATATATATATATGATAATTACCCAATTTTATAAAATACTTATCAATTAAAATAACTGATTCAAACAAAAGCTATGATCGGTTTGACCTGTAAAGCAATTACAGAAGAGCAGCAAATTAGGAAAAGCTGCCTTGAACTTTCCAATCTTTGAAAAAACTTTTCTCAGAGCGATTGCTCATCACTTATCTGTATTTATTTATTCCTCGAAAGAAACAATAACATTGGAACAATTCACTGCTAATTCAACACTAGCGAACAATAGTTGCTGCTTCCAAATTTACTCAATTTCAAATCTTATAGCATTTTAAATATAAATTTTATTACCATAAAAATTAAGCTTTTTATTCAGCATTAAAAAAAAAAGGAAAGATTTATATGTAGACCACCCAATTCTTATGAATTTAAATTTGTAACACTCAAACTTAATTTTTACAATTATACGACCCAATATATACTTGAAATGTGTATTTCATCTTTTAAAAATCAATATAGTTGTACTTTTGATTTGATATGAAAGATTTGGACCATAGAAATATTGCATTTAATACCTTTTATTCTACTTAATTTGTTTCCTTTTTTTTTTTGTTTATTTTCTTGTATGTTTTAGTTTAAAGGTTTATGAGATATTAAGAGTTGTATGATGAGAGAAGTGTTAAGTTGTAATCCTAATTCGAACAACTTGATGAATTTTATTGATGACGTATCCATATGTAAGTATGTATGTATGTGTATGTATGTATGTACACACACACACACACACACACACACACACACACACACACACACACACACACACACACACACGTGCGACCTCCACTAAATTCTGATTTTGACTTATATGAGAGAGCAATTAGGTCTTTTGCCCTACTTGAACTATCAGTTTTGCTACTCATGAAATATCACTTTGTTATCGTTTTCTTAGTCCCTCCCACGTTAGGTCTAGGAGGTCAGTTTGCCCCCCTTAAAAAAAGAGGCTAATTTCGCTATATATATATATATATTACGTATCTCCTATAAATAAAAATACAATAAAATAAGGCATATTTATTTTGCTTAGAGCATAATTTTGTGTAGATTAGTAGTGGATGATCACGTATAGCTCAAATGAGAGAAAAACTGAGATAAAAAAAGATAATAGTATTTTCAAACACCTGTAACCTGTTATTACATTTGTTTAAATTTATCAAATATACTTTCTTTCAATTATGTCTTTAGACTTATCTTATTTATTTTGTCTGAAATGGCAAAGTAAATAAATAAATAAATCTAAAAGCTTCACTATTTACAGCCTATTTGAGAGATGGTGGTGAGCAGAAGGATTCAAAGCAGTTGTGAAGCCAATAAGATCGAACGACTTCGTAGACATTAAATAATAAATAAACTTTGGATAATCAAAGTCTATTCATGATGAAAGTTACAAAAACTAATAATCATGGAAAGATTATATATATATATATATAACATGAGTCGGGTTTCACAAGTCTTTAGTTGGCATCAAAAAAGTCAATTCTAAGTCTCCTGGAGTCAGGGGTTTGAACCCGCGTATGTGCGGTTAAGTCGAGTGGTTAGACACATGAGGTTGATTGGGGGCTCGTATCACAGCCTCCGACCAATCTTTATATGTAACATAGAATAATATATAACATAGGATCATGTATACTATGTTATATATAACATAGGATAATTTATATCCTATGCTATATATATATATATATATATATATATATATATATATATATATATATATATATATATATATATATTTAAAAGGAGTCTATAGCTCCCAATTCATTAATAAAAAATAAAAAGTATAAAACCGGAGAGAGATTCCTATCTAAACCCACACTACAACTCACACGAGAAAAAGGAATATAAGGATCTCTCTCCAAATAAAAGAAAACAAATACAACTCACGCACCCAACAAAACCAAAACACAGACAAGACACAGAAAATAAAACAAGAACAAAAACCAACGACAAAACAAAATAAAAGACCAAGAGTTAAGAAATTGAATCCTGACAAACAAACGGTATAAGAGCTCAGGGTAAAAGATTCGAGATCACCGGATTTGTCAATCGCATTCCAGGTTTGCCATCCAATCAACAACCATATTAGCTTCTCTTCTAGTAAAAGTCCATGTAACATTGAGATCAACTATAAGTTGCTTAATCTTTTTAACCTGTATTAAAGTACTCCAATGGCAAACAAGATTATTGCAACATATATTATATAAACATAAAGAATCCATTTCCATAATGATATTATTCCATCCCTTTCTTTTAGCTATAAGCAGAGCAAAAATAATTGCCTCAGCCTCAGCTTCTATAGGGGATCGAACAACAGCAGGTGCCGTAAACCAAATTAAAACAACTCCATTCCAATCTCTACATAAACCACATATACCAGCTCTCAATACTAAGTAAGCCCCATCCGTATTAAATTTAATAAAAGGAATGGATGGCTTAATCCATTTAATCCTTTCACTATATTTTACCTGCAATCTGATATTTAAACTCAAAACAATCGAGCAGATAAAATAATTAAAACCGGGCTTAAAATAATTAAAAGTTAAGCTTCTAATAATATAATGATAAATTTGATAAGTCATCTTCATACTGTTAAATATCCTATCATTAAATTTAGCATCATTTCTAGCTAACCAGATATACCACAAAGTTATAGATGGAATAATACTTAAAAATGGGTGACCTTTATTATTCCAATCTCTATAAATATCAAATACAGAAGTAAAACTTCCATTAAAGTCATTCCTACCACATAAGATATAAATATTCTTTCAAACTTTCGAAACCAAACTACAATTCCAAAAAGTATGCATCATGGATTCCTCATTACTCTTACATAAACAACAAATAGAAACAATTTTCAAACCCTCGAGTTTGAGAATATCATCAACCCAGGATACAATTATGCAATAACCTCCATGTAAAAAACGAGATTGAAGGTTTAAGCCAAGAATTCCAGGACCAAGACAAATCCAACCCAACAGAATAAGTTTGCTTAGCAACAAAAGTTTTGGTAATAGACTCACCAATATTAGTTTTAATTTTTGGAAAATCTTTCTGACTAGCTAAAATAGGCACATGGGATATAAAAGCAGCATCATGATACTTAACCATCTCCCGTAATTTAAAAACATTCCAATCCAAATTATCCCACATATCATTTACCTTAAGATTTATATCCTGAGGGCCTCCATAAATATTTGCAAAAGGACCAAAAGTAGTCCAATCATCATACAAAAAAGAAATGTCCCCATACCCAATGTCCCAACACATCATAGTTTCAGCACTATGAGAAGCTTTAATCATCTCCTTCCAAATGAAGGAATCATTTCTATTAGCAGTCACTGCCATAGGATGATTATGGCCACAATATTTAGCTTTAAGAAGATCAGCCTAAATAGAATTATTCTGCTTGAAATGATACCAAAGCTTCATAAAAGTAAAATGAATCGAATCATCTAAACTACGAAAACCCAAACCTCCACAAGAGGTCGGTTTACAAAGTTTCTTCCAACTTTTCCAATGAATTTTCTTTTACCACAACCATCCCACAAAAAGCTATTAAAAATAGTCTCAAGTTTTTTAACAATTGAATTCGGCATATTCATGACTTGCATAGAATAAAGAGGTAAAGAGGTAAGAACACTCTTCAGAAGAGTAATAAAACCACCAAAAGAGAGGAATTTTTTTCCCAAGAATGCAGCTTACTCCTAATTTTATCCAATAATTCTTCAAATAAAATGACTCTTTTAGGTTTCTTATCAAGAATGAAACCCAAATATTTGATTGGCAAATTAGCTTTATTACAATCCGTATATTCAGAAATCCATTGAGCTTTCTCATTGGACATATGTTTAGAACCATAAAAATAACATTTTCTTTTATTAAATACTAAACCAGAAACTTTCTGAAAATGACAAATAATGCTCCAAACATTTTTAACAGATCTTTTATTAGAATTCAAAAATAAAATAAGATCATCTGCATAACATAAATGCGAGATGCTGATATTACCCTTATGTTTATAATTGATAGAGATATTCTCCTCATAAAGCTTATTAATCTTCCTGGATAAATACTCAAAAACAAGAATAAAAAGATAAGGAGAAAGAGGATCTCCTTGTTTTATACCTTTAGTAGCCTTAAAATGACCTTGAGATTTGCCATTAATCATTAAAGAATAATAATTATTCTTCAGAATTCTAAAGATAAGCTCACAGAATTCAACTTGAAAACCATAAGCCTTTAAAATATTTAACAAAAAATCCCATCTCAAGGTATCAAAAGCCTTCTTAATATCAAGTTTAAAAACTAAATTTCCATCCCTTTTACTCTTATCAATATCAAAAAGAAGCTCCTGAACGGTTAAAGCATGATCACCAATACATCTACCTTTCATGAAAGCCACTTGATTTAAAGAAATAATTTTGTCAAGAATAGGTTGAATCCTATTAACAATAATCTTAGATATAATCTTAGAAATAACAGTAGTAATACTAATAGGTCTAAAAGAGTCCCAAGTCTTACTACCATTATCTTTAGGAATTAAGATTATATTAGAGCATTTAAAATACTTTGGTAAATCAACACCGCGAAAAAAATCCTGAATAACATTAATAACATCAATATTAACAATATGCCAACAGTGCTTATAAAATTCAGCATTAAAACTATCAGGACCAGCCATCTTACCATCCTCCATACCATCTAAGGCAGATTTAATCTCTTCCTTAGAAGGAATAAAAGTAAGATTAGTAAGACTCAGCTGATTATCCAGCAAATTAAAAACAGAATAATCAATAGGTTCTAAAACAGAACCATCATCTTTAAATAAATCAGAAAAGAAATTAATACCATCATTTATAATACTGTTTTCATCAGTTAACCAATTCCCATCCATACCTTTAATATTAGTAATTAAATTAATCTTTCTTCTATTCTTGATACAAGCATGATAAAAGGCAGTATTCCTATCCCCATCCAAGAAATTAATTTTAGCAGCTTTATTAGCATAGAAAGATTCCTCCATATTAATAGCTTTGGTAAGATCTTCCTGCGCTTGATAAAGTGACTCATAACTAATTAAATTTTGAATATACAATTCTTCCATATCCTTAACCTTACCTTCAGCAGAAGCAACAATTCTTTATATATAACATAGCCTCCGACGGATCTTTATATATAACATAGGATCATGTATACTCCTTGAATACATATAATTGGTAGAAGATCTTGTATGATTGGAATTAATAGAGAACTGGAAATAAGGTGGACAAAAGATGGATGAAAATTCTTGATGGAGACTTTGGAAAAACATATATAATGATGATCTCCGACAACTCGGAAATGGGCGATTTCACAAAGATGCCTTGAGAGAGAGAGAGAGAGAGAGAGAGAGAGAGAGATCCTCGATGGAATGCCAAAGAGATCCCTTTTCTCTTTATACGTGAGGGATTATACATGAGGGACAATTAATCATAAAATAATGAGTATTTCTAACTTCACGCACATGCTTCCTCTAACATCTTTGATGGGAATGCTTTAATGTAAACAAGATCTACGCTCGGTGTGTAATATGATGTTTGGCGATGTGATAGACTTTTTTAGGCTTGGGCAAGAAGCTTGACCTCAAATGTTAAACAGTGCATTAAATGTTTAATGGACAAATATTTCTTAATTTGAGCGTCCTTTATCCACTGCTGCTAGTGGGCTTAACTCAGCTACTTCTGCCAGTAGGCCCGGTTCAACCACTTCGGCTGGTGGGCTTAACTTAGCTACTTCGACTATTAGGTCCGGTTTAGCCACCTTGGATGGCGAACCTAATTCATGTGAATAAATAGAGAAAATGATTTGGAAATCATTGTGATGTGTGCGTCTGTGTGTGTATATAATCATTTTTTTCGTATTAAATTTTCTACTCTTTATTATTCAAAGTGCCTGATTTAATTTTGAATTCCCATCTTAATAGATATCACTCTTACAATTCACCACATTTTCCATATAGTCATTCCTCTATCATAATCATAAAATATGTTCCCAACATAAAAGTTAAAAAAAAAAAATCTATTTAGTAATCACATTCTACTAATCTCTAATCATCGGAATATAAATTGTATTTTTTTTTTCAGATAGAGTGATCACTCGAACCCGATACTTTTGGATTCTTCACACCGTTTCGAACCATTATGCTACACATTCAAACAAATATAAATTGTATTATAACAACCAAATAGCATGCTATCTAATTTTTCATATTTAGACTTAAAATAAATCGACAAATTTCGTTATTACAAATATGTTTCTGATGATCATAAGGAACCTCATTAATCCAATGCTTAAGGAAGAAAATTGATAAGATTAAGTCAATCTTGTCTTTGATTGATTCCAATGCATAATTAGCCTGTCCTTAGTATCCAACCAAAGAAAGACCGGAGCTCCATACCTGCACATTTGGACTGCAGAGAAGCTACAACAGCTTCTTGCTCCTTCTCACACAGAATAGAATTGGAATTTCTCTTATTATTTTCATTAAATAAATGGAAATTAAAACCATTCAATAATTATAATAATATATATATTTTTTGATTTCATGATGGCTTACAATTCAGAGAAATAGGTCAATTTGCTGATTTCTGGTCCTGACAGTAAGATGCAATTTGACTTAGTTTTTTTAATTGGTGTCTTGGCATCCACTTGATAGGAATAATGCTAAATAAATCTATTTTTTAGTTATTGTGGCACCAAAATTTTGGTCAGTGTGAATGCTTGATTTCCTAACTAATCATGGCCTTATTATTACAATGTACAGTTGTAAGTCTATCCATTTATCTATTTATTATACCAATAAAAGTTAAAGTTTTAAGATGAAATTTTGGCTATATTAATAAGGACATTTTTCCTAGGAGGATAACAAGAAATAAATTGGAATTGTTTATGTGGATGTTGAAGGCTTCTTTTGATAATGTTGTTTTCTTGCTTGTTTAACTATGCCATTTATTTATAAGAATAATAACTTTTTTTTTAATAAAAAAGGGCAATTTTGAATGTAGCAATAACTTTTTTTTAATTTATATAAGTTTTTTTTTTAATTATAGTCTCAATACTTTAAAGCATAATAAAAATTTCACATCCTTAATAAGAGAAATCTATCTTTAAGCTTTGATGATTATGATGCAAAAATTTTTAGATAGGATGATATATTCTTGTTCAAATGATATTGGTTCAAATCAAAGTTTACCATTACATTTGACCTTCTTCAAGAATAGGTTGAATAACACCAATTTTGAGGTTTCGACATGAATGTGTTTATCTAATAAGTCGTAGTCAAAACGATCAATCAAAAAGATTATTAAAATTACATAGAGTAATCAAGATGGTCTTAGTTTACATCTGGAGATGACATGATTTTAGTCCGCAAGTGAAAGAAAATATGAAGTTTATAAGGGTGATTATGAATAGTCAGTATAATCTTGTTTTTGTAGGTAGCATGAGCCTTAGGCGACAATAAATGTAGAGTTGAAAGGTACGCGTAAATAAATAAAGATGGTTGGGTTGATCCTCTTCTAAAGGAGGAAGCAGTATAACTTGGAGATAACTAATGAGATGATAGATGAAGGTCATGGAGACCATTGTGAAAGATTGAGTTGTTTCTCCCTTGTCAAGCGAAACTGACATTGTCAGAATGTAGCAATAAGTTGTTTCAAGAATTGGTCTTCCATCATACATGGATTGAGGTGAATAAGAATGTTATAAATGTTATTGACGATGTTATAACTAATAAGCACTTAAGGGTACCGAAGATAGAATAACTATTAGGCAATATAAGAAGGTTATATTTATGATTTAAATTACTTAATATGGTATCGCTTTTGGTTAATACTGATGGATTAAATTTAAGTGGTGAATGGGGTTATGCATAATGCTCATAAGAGTAATCGAGGGAAGTTAGGATTTTCAACCATTTAGAAATAAATATGGCTTGATTTTTAGGTAGTGTGAGAGGTTGCCTAAGAAATTAAGTTATAAAAACAATTAAATATAGTTGGATCGGTTCTCCATTAAAAGTGGATACATAGCTTGAAGCTCATAAATGAGTAGCATAAAAAGTTTATAGAATCCACTAATGATATTTGAATGGGTCCTTACTTAGAGGTGGCTACAAAACAAATTAAAAGTGGTAGTAAGGTAGTTCAACAAATTTATTGAGGTTACGAAGGATGATTGAATCAATCTTACCCTGAAGGTGGAGATGAAATGACTTGAACGCAATAGTGTGGCGATATGTGAAGATTATCAAGGCTATTGAAGATGGATGGATTTGTCCTCTTTTGATGGTGGAGATGAAAAAGAATAAAGGCAACAATAACTAAAATATTATACGCCATTAGAGATTTTATGCTTTAAAAAATGTCACCCATACCAATGTTTTAATGCAAGATCATAAAATTTTTACTTTGATTTTACTTTTTGAGGAAAATTAAGTTGTTATGATTAATTGCCCTTGCATTTGATCCTCTAGTTAGAACTTTCTTTTCTTGCTTTAAAAGTTTCTTGAAGTTGGGTTTCATAGTGGAATTAGTTTCCTAACCATGTATTAAATACCAGTGTTTCCAAATTTCTCTATATGATCGCATCACTCTAAAACCAATATTCATATTCTCCTAGATCAATGTAGGTTAACCTAGTTATTCGACCATCCTACTCCCATAATACTAGATCATAACCCATTTTAACTTCATAAGAGATCAATTTAGAAATAAATTACAAAGAAAATGTTAACATATCAATTTAAGATCTAAGTTACACAATCACATAATAAAATCTATAGTAATCTGCGTAGCATCAAATTCAGGGGAGAAAAATTTTAAGTTATACGCATAAGAGATGAAAAAAATACAAATTCCATTGCAAATTCAAAGTAAACAAAGTTTTGAATGATCTCACCAATGTTCTTCTCTCAATTACACGAACTTAGAACTTAATCTCGGACTTTGGTACAAGAATCACACCCTTGTTCTCTCTTGGGAGAACTCTCACGCACACTCTTACACTCTCTTTCCTTCGATGAATTGTGTTAACGACTACATGCTTTCTCTAGTGACTCCCTCCGGTATATGTCTTCTTTTTCAAGTGTCACTCCAAGGTTCAAGTACTTCAAAGAAAATGGTGGAAGAAAAAAAACCCTTCTAACTTTGAGTTCCATGTTCTATAGCACTGGATTGCCACACATACAAGAACTGCTGTACCTCCCTAAGTCGGTTCGGTCGGCACCAAAATTTCTTCTTGGAGAGCCAAACTTTTCTTCTTTCTATGACGATCTGTTGTGAGTCTCCTATGGTTGGTGCTCTGGAGCTAATTGAAGTGGCGCTCCAATGTTGAAGTTGCATCTAGGCACCCCTTATATGGCGCCTTGGTGCCAAGCCTTCTGTATGGCGCCTAGAAGAGGCGCTTTGATGGGTGCATAGGCGTCAATGAAGTGATTTCTTCGATGGCGCGTAAGCGCCAATAAGGTGGTTTCTTGGCGCTACTCTAGCTAAACAGGATTTGCACACCATTGGACTCGTATCTGAAGCAACTTCCTCAAAATGAAGCAAATTGATCAAGAATTCCATACACATCAGGTAATCCATACTTCCTCAAAATGAAACAAACCGAATAAGATGTTTAAGGTTTTGTTTAGGATTTTATTTTAATATATACTATAGTATATTAATTATAATATTATAATATTTATATTAATATAATTAATACTATAATAATATTATTATTATTAATTTATTATATATTATAATTTATAGAAGTTTAATTATTTAAAATATGATAAATTTTTATAATATATAATTATTTTTAAAATATCATAAATTTTATATATTTAATTATTTTAAATTATTTTATATTTCGAACAATAACGAATCGAATATGAACGAACACATCACTGTTCGTGTTTAGTTAGTTTAACAAACCTAACAAAAAAAATTGTTCGTGTTCGTCTCAATTGCTTATCGAATAAATCAAACACGAATTTCTTGACAAATCGAATATTTTTGACAGCTCTACCGACGAGAACTTACGCAGCACGTGTTGCCACAAAATCATTTAATGATTATGTGTCAGTATGCAATTGGTGAACGGCGCGTGTGGGTTGTCCCATCTAGTTGGTTTAAATCCTTGTCATAAAACATTAATTTGCTTTCATCTCAGTGTCGTATTGCCGTTGTCTCAACACGTTCATGCATTGTCATTTGTCATATATGGAAGAAATTCATCATGAAGAAGCAAAATCTTATAATCTTTTAGGCAGATATTGTGACTAAAATTTGAATTTTGTATTAGGATAACTTAATATTAAATTAAAATTTAAGAAAATCTATTAATATTTAAGAAAATTTACAAATGTACCACACAATGCTTATGTATTTACAAATTTAACCTATTAATATTATTTTGAACTGAGAAATTGTATTTAGTTTTTAAAAAGTTAGTGTGAGTGAAACTTTCTTATGAAATGTTAAAGATTTGAGTGTTATGCATGTAAATATGAAAGATTGGGTGTTAGACATATAAACATATAAAAATTGCGTGGTATGTATATAATTGCCAATTACTATTAAGGTTTGAAATATAATCATTATCTTATATTAACGTGTTAAAGCTCTATTTAAAGTTTCTCCAATGGCAAAAGTTATTGATCCAATCTATCTTTTCAATTTTAAGGTGCTCTCTCTTATTGAATTCTTTTGAGATGTGGGGTCTTATATTGTTCTTGAATGCATACAACCCAGTAAAAGATCTTGTATCGAAGAAAGTGTGATAAAGAGAAAGTTGGATGAGAGTCTTTTGAGGGAACCTCACGAAATGTATTAAAGTTATAAGATTTCAGAGGGAAAGAAAAAAAAAAGAGCGGAAAAGGAGACATAAAGTGGTCTCCGGGGAGGGAGGAAAGAAGTCCCTCTTCAATCCTTTTCCTTCCCCTTTTGTACATAAAGAAGGAAATCAATAAAATAATCAAATGAATAGATGTTGTATTGTGATGTGATTGTAAGGTATTGCCAATACGACGGTCATCTCTTGTACATGGGTGAAAAGATCGAGTCTCAAGTATCGAGCGACATCTTTGATAATGGATTGATAGATACCATTTTACCAAGCACAGCGGCTTTTTGGTAATCATGATGATTTGCTCTGATACCTTCCCTTGCACAAATGAACTAGGTTGTCCTTTCAATGTAAATGAGAATGATCGGATCAATAAGTGGGCTCGATTTGACCACTTATGTAGGCAGGCATGATGGAAGATTACAAACCTCTTATTTTTAATTTTTCACCTTTATAAAGCAGATCAACAAATTAATTTTCATCTCTCAGAATGTGTTCGATTTAGAGAAGCTCGAGTTTGCCGAATTTTAGTTTTGCCTTCATCAGATATTTGAGCATGATTTGATCATGTGTCTCAAACAACCCAAGTTACCTCCTATGATATGAGTTACTACTCCTTGATCACAATGAGTTGATTGAACACTATCTGGGATCACATCTATCCATAGGGTGTGTGATTATGATTTCTGGTGAAAAATTGAGGTTGTCAATTAGAGCCTTGCATTCCGTTTGATTGTTAGTAGCATCAATGTTGAGCTATATTGAATGACTTAGAATATATATGACTGCTCTTTTTTATGAGATCCTTCAAGCTCCATCCCTGTAAAGTATCCAAGGCTTATCTACTCTTGTGCTGATTTCTTCTTTGTTAATCCTCCAAAAAAGTTGACAAAAAAATTGGTAACTGTTTGGGTCTTAATGACATTCTGTCTGTGTATAAAATATCGAATATACTAAGCTTATTTCCCATTTCAATAACTTTGACTGGTGCTACTACAAGTGTAAATTTTAAAAAGGTAGTTTCAATCAAATTAATAATTAAGTTTACACTCGTATACGCAAATATACATATTGTTCAAGTAATACAGGGCTTTAGTGGAGTCCTGATTATCGATCCCACGAGGAAATTTGGAACAATTCAAAGTGTAGTTTAGCAATGAAATCAAATACTCAATTCACAATGTAAGTTCAGACAATATTTAAGTTGTTAATGTATTTATTGCTCAAAGCTAAGTTAACTAAAATTACTTTCTAAATTAATTAACACATACTAAGTTTTCTATTGAAAAGTTTAGATATGGAAAAATATCTTTTCCTTACAATGATATTATGACGAGTGAATGATATAGATTGATAAAGTTTTGTATTGTGTCAAATATGAGCTTTTATATTTTTTACCCCATTCAGAGTACCCCATCTTCAGAGTTATTTAAAAACATTAGCAAATCATAGGCTTAGTCCCTAAATCCATGGTTAGGCTACAAGGATACCGACTCTCACTTCAGCGCTCCCACTTCCCGTCACCTGAAGACTAACCCTTGCTTTAGTTACCAAACACTAGGACCAAAAAGGGGATTTCAGCCAGCCACCCTAAAATCTCCAATTCGACGCCCATCAAAACACATTTCCCTATTTATTTGCACTCAACACCTATGAACTACGTAACTCGTTCATGGACATTGAATGAATTGTCCACTTTTGTTGTAGAAACTTAGTCTTTTCGGATTGAATGTTTCACAATAAGTTTTAACAATTCAATTAGCTAGATTAAAAATTAAATGAAGTACAAAGTGAAAATTTATCACAATTTCTTAACATTTAAATGACACATCAAGTCTACATCAGCACTTCACTACATCACAATATAAGGAGAAAGATAAAGAAAACAACTCAAAATTCACATGGAAGATAAAACAAAACATGGATTTTATCTATAAAAGCAAATTTATACAAATCACAAGAAGTAAATACATTTTATCTCAATTTCTTCCCCAAGCAAGTTCCTTGAAGTTTCTTTGAATCTTTTTCTTTCTTCACAACGACACTCAATTCCCTCTTTAGAATAGTAAGGAATAAGCAAACTCTCACTTTCTTCATTCTCCTTCACTCTCTAGAGAAGAATCCCTCACAAAACAAGACTTCTACACACTATACTCACTTCTAAACTAACTCTCCAAAACCCTAACACACTTTCCTCTCTCCCTAAAAACATTTCTTCCCCTCTCTCCTCTTCAAAAGAGCGTCCATAACTGTCTAAAATAAGTTGGAAACAAATTCTCCAAGAGTTTCCTTAAGCAACTCTTCAAAAATCGTCCAAGTGCATTGAATTTCATCTCCACCGACTTTAGGTGCCGTCGGCGCTGGATAGGGCACCGTCGGTGCCCTATTGCCGAATTAATTACAATGCTCTCTGGATCTGGGCGCTGGCAGTGCCCATTCTGGCGTCGTCAGCGCCAGTAGACTGAATTCTTCATTTTGCCTCTTTTTGCTCCAAATTTTTTCACTCCAAACACTTAAAATCATCATACCTACAGCAAAACATGAAAAATATTTTCCTTTAAAGTGCAATCTCACCAAAAATGGGTATATATATATATATATATATATATATATATATATATATATATATATCATGAAACCTCCATGAGTGGTCCGATTTGGACAACACATATTTTAAAGGATGGTTTGTTGCTACACATGGATTGTAAGTTTGGAAGTATGGTGGTAATTTTCTTGCTAAAATAAAGCGTGCTAACAAGAGTTTCTCTATTATCATGTATCTCTATCTAGCTCCCTAAATTATTTTATTGACATAATAGATCAAAAATTATATTCTTTTTCCACGCCGGTGAGCACCAAGCTGATAGCCTCATGGTTGACACCCAAATAAATGTACGATTCTTCTTCTGGGATGAGAATGTGGAACAAAGGCAGAAATGATAATAGATTCTTAAGCTGCATGAAAACCTGTTCATATTCTTCTATCCAACAACTAATTAAAATTTTTTAACAGTTTTAAAAAACAAATAAACAATGATCTGTAAATTTTGAAATGAATCTAACGAGACTAGGGGTGTAAACGAACCAAACACGAACGAACAAAGCTAGTGTTCATGTTTGAAATGTTCGAACACATCACTGTTCGTGTTTGGTTCGTTTGCTTATCAAACGAACACAAACTTCCTGGCGAACCGAACACGAACTATTCGCGAACAACGAGCTTTTTTACGACTCTAGACTTTCGATAGCATACTTTCTCAAAATGAAGCAAATTGATCAGATATTCCATACACATCAAGTAGTCCATACTTCCTCAAAATGAAGCAAACCGAATAAAGCGTTTAGGATTTTGTTTAGGATTTTATTTTAATACATAGTATAATTGATTAATTATAATATTATAATATTTATATTAATATAATTAATACTATAATATTATTATTGTTATTAATAATTTATCATATATTATAATTTATAGAAGTTTAATTAAAATATGATAAATTTTTATGATATATAATTATTTTTAAAATATCATAAACTTTTTATATATAATTATTTTAAATTATTTTATATTTCGAACAATAACGAACCGAACACGAACCGAACACATCACTGTTCGTGTTTGGTTCGTTTAACAAACCGAACGAAAAAAATTGTTCGTGTTCGTCTCGTTTACTTATCGAACGAATCGAACACGAACTTTTTGGTGAACCGAACACGAACTGTTCGCGAACAATGAGCTTCTTTGACAGCTCTAAACGAGACACATTATTCGTTTAGTTAAGACTTGAATCCATTGGAGGTTTCTTGATGGGGTCATGTTTAGAAAGCTTATATCCAACAACTTTTAATAGGTTGTTTTAGTGTTATTCAATCTAAAATGCATTACATTATAACAAAAGAACTCCTTTATTTTTGATGAAGATGGTCTTTTTCGACGTTGGTTGGATGCATCATAATGTGATGGTAGTCATCGAAAGCATCTAGAAAACTCATGACTGGGTACCCTATTGTTGAATCAACAAACAAATCGATTAAAGGGGACGCATGACAATCCTTAGGGGAATCAACTCACAGTTTTCACATATCATTTAATTTTTTCACCATCACAAGATTGGCTAGCTATTCCTGATATTGCACCTACCATATGAATTTGACATTCATCAACTTTGAGACTTCCTGTCAAATAGGTTCAAACAAATTACTTTTGTGGCTCGCGCTTTTTATTTAAGCGGCTTGGTTCTTCGCTCGATATTGTTCATACGATGGCAGATAATGTCAAGGTCGACTCTAGGAGTCTCGGTAGGGCTCTACACGAAGTTGTCTTAGTGATTTATGAGGACTTCAATGAGATGATCTCGATGTTCCCCACTAAAGTCTGTACTGACTAATAATGTTATCTCTACTTCATCTGCGGATAGATGCATGACTTTAACGGTCTCTAATGCTTCAAGATTAGTGTCTTTGTTATAGTTGACTAGGAGAAGATCTTTTAAATACTTTAATGACTCATAAATAGTTGGTTCGAGACTAAATTAGGTTTCGTCAAATGGTGATGACTTATCGGCTAGCATGAAACTTGACGATAACATAATAGGTTGACGTAACCTAAAAATACTCAGCATCGATTTGCCAAAGATGGCATTATTCATATTTGGTGCTCGAATGATGATGAAATCAGCTATCACCGTGAACTAATGTTCTCCTTCTCGCTGATTGTCTGGGAGGGAAATGTCTCTGAACGTTTCTTTTTATTTTCTAAAAGATTTGTATAGCAACCAAGAAGTGGGGGTCAATCAATTGACATTGATTTCCATCTTCGCAATAACTTTTTTAAACATGATACTTAAAGAGCTATCTGTGTCCATCAAATTATTTTAGATCTAATAGTTTTTTGTGATTGTAGTGACTACAATATTCTCATTAAATGAGTTTCTCTTGATAGGCAAATCAGCGTCCAAAAAAGTGACTGGAGGGTTAATTAATGTTGTATATTTAGTCAAAGTAGCAAAACAAATTTCTACTATCTTAATCTTGTCAGTTTGACACATTCATATTTGTTTTCCTTGAAGATGATTGTTACGATTCTAGTGATCTTGGCCAGCCTTGCTGGAGTGGCTCACCCTCGATAGGTGCCTTACCCCGTTGTTGCATGCGGGCTTCAAGGGCCATGAACTACTCAAATATTGTTCTTTTGATCATCTATTTGAGTTGCTAAGATAGTGACACTCTTCTGTCTCATGACTATGATCTTGAAGATATGTGTTGCATCACTAGAACGTTCGTGAGTTTTCATGGGAAATGTTTTTATTGAAATAGTCTTTATTCTGAATGATCTCTAGAACTTCGGCCATAAAAATCTTTAATAAAGTGATTTCAGCATGAGTAAGGGAGAGGGGGTGTTGTAGCAACTCCTAAGCCTTTCCTGATTTTCTTCAAATCAGTCTCCCCTATGTACTTCTTCGATCTTGACAAGTGTGCTTGTCATGGATGTTCCATGTTTTCCTCTTCTTGAAACAACCCTTCTATTCTCAATGATCGCCATGAGATTGGATCTAATATTTGTTTTTGGTTTTGGTAGTTGAGAGTGTACAGAGCAAAAATTATACCCTAATGTTGTGATATGGTTGTTTGCAATTTCCAAGAGCTTGACTTATTTTCGACTCCTGCAAGCCAAGCACGTAACAAAATGGTCATTCATGCTAATCTTGAGTCTGAGCTACGTGGATGACAATGGGCTCTAGGGATTGGATGACAAACATTTAGCATTGAAAACATGTGATGGAGCTCCACAATCTCTCAGTTGGCTCCTGATGTATTTTTCAGTAGTGTTTTATGAGCATTTTGGAGGCTTTTGTATGCTGATAAATTAGACCACGGATACTCTTTTGAATGTGAAGAAGAAGATAATAACTTTTACCGGTAGGTGGTTGAACCAGAACAAAGCTGATTCTTTCAATATCATGAAAAAATAAACAATAATTCAACACAATGTTTATCCTACGTAAACAAACAATATTGACTTGAAGGAAGCCAGGTGGCCAACATGATCAGATTTCCCTTCGTAGGATTTCAATGTCGGAATCTTAAACTTCCTTGGCACCTTGGCTTCTGAAATGTCTCTTGAGAAGGAGCTTTCTGCCAATTTTTGTCTCCTCCTTCCTCTAATTACCTCTTCTTCATAATAGTTAGGAGAAAACCTGCATCTTCTTTTTCTTTATTTTCAATCAAAGTCTGTACACATCTTTCTTTTGAACGATTGAAGCCGTCCATGCTTAATCCTTCTTATTTGAATATTGGGTCAAGAGGGCTTCTTACTCCAACTCATGGCAAGTCCTTCGAATGCGACTCTCACCCCAACTATTTCGGCTAGTAATTCTTCTTGTGGCGCATCTCTTATCCAAAGCGGACTCTGGGTAGTGGGTCACTGATCTTGATGATCTGGTATATCATCTGGATTGAGAATGGATTTGAGAAGCTTCCCTCATGTCACATATTTCCTTCCTCATTAGTTCTCTCAGCTCATTAATTTGTTGAGTCACAAACTCCTTAATACAATCCATCATTCTCTGGGGCATTGCTGAGGACCTCCCATTTCACGCTCAATGTACCTTTTAGGATATTGAATCCTTTTGAGATGTTGAGCATATAATTTGTGAGTGTATAAAATATGGTAAAAGATCTTGTATCACGGAGAGAGTGATAGAGAAAGAGATGAATGAGAGTCTTTGAGGGAACCTTGATGAATGTATTAAATATAATATTTAGTGAGAAGGAGGGAGGCGCATCCTCGGAGGTTCCCTAAATCACAAGATTTCATAGAGAGAGAGAGAGAGAGAGAGAGAGAGAGAGAGAGAGAGAGAGAGAGAGAGAGAGAGAGAGAGAGACATATATCTATATATATATATGTTGAGCGGGAGGACAAAAGTCCATCATTTATCATTTTCCTTCCCCATTTATGCATAAATAAGGAAATCAATAAAATAATCAAATATTACATATTATGTTGTGATGCCGGTGTCAAGTTTTACATGTACGAAAGTTTTCCTGCGTACCAGAGTTAAAATCAAGTGTCAAATGTAGGGCAATATCTTTAATAAGGGATGAACATATGTCATTTTTGTACCTGATAGCTTCTTACTAGTCATGATGGCTACATCTGCTAGCTGTCATTGCACAAGTGAGCTAAGCTATCCTTTCAAAGAAAATTACAATGCTCAGATTGGCATACAGATTTGATTCATCCACGTCAGTCAGTGGGCTTAATTTAGCCACTTCGGCTAATAGACTTGATTCAATAAGAAAAAGACAGTGAACATTTGTGGGCACTCGAATTTGTGAATACACATCTCTATATAATAATTTGCAATCACTTGATCTTAATATATTGCAAAAATCAAATTAAAATTTAGAAGATGAATACCATTTATTCAAAAACCACCTCAAAACTCTGTTTAGTATTAAAAGAATTTTTATAACAAACAATTGATTTGAATAGTCCTCTTAATTTGAACACCAAATAAAACTTGGTTATAAAAAATATGAATTTTTTAATAGTAGCATTAGCTTCAAAATTTTTACTATAAACTCATTAGCATCCTCCTATTTCTCTATTTACTTCAAAATTTCTCACGGGCGGATATGTGAGTTGCACGATGACGTGATCATATCATTATTATTGTCGTACGATAATGTGATCACATCATTATTATTATTGTGACGTACGGTTCACCAAACATAATAAATTTTCACATTAATGGCACTCCCATTTTAGCTTGGCAAAGGGAATAAAAAAAAAGGGTGTCTGGATTCCATCCGAAAAATACCATTTTGAAAATAATTTAAATATTAATTAACAGTTAATAGTTGGGTGTACAATATAATATATTATCTTAGCTGCACGGGAAAAACATCACACATCATCGGGACTCTGCCTACTGATTGGGTCGACATTCTGTGGGGCCCGTGAGAAAGCGAATAGCGGAAAAAGAGCGGGTGGGGACCGCTCATCGCTTAACACGTGGATAGCGACAGCATAAAATGACAGCCAGCCGGACGGTAGTTGGACCCCACGACCCATCCCTTCCTCCGCCACGTGGGAATCTTTGGTACATTTTTTTATTCAATTAAGTAAAAAAATTAAAAATCTAAAATACCTACAAAATATTTTTTATAAAAAAAAAATTAAGAAAATATTACCGTTAAAAGGACATTAAAATGGAAAAATTACTTTCACTAAAACGGAGCAGTTTAAAAGCTTTTTGAAATAAACAAAACTTTGTTTTGTCATATAAATAAAAAATTACTTAGCATTAATTACTTTCACTAATTAATGCTAAGTAATTTTTGAAGATATTTTAAATGTTTAAAATTTGTTTTAAACTCTTTTAACACATTTCGTGAAAATAATCCTATTAATTGCAAATACTATCTACAACCGAATAAGACGGACAAAAAAAATATAATAACCCTTACACTTAGAGTTTGTTTTGGGCGATGGTGCAGTGACCGTGCGGCACCACAACGAAGATTAAAATTCCTTTACAAATCAACTCGGTTCGAGTTGTGTTTGGGAGTGAATCAAAGATATTGAATCCGCTGATTTATACTTATAAAGAGAGGCTAATCTTTTGATTTTTTTATATCAAAATATTTTCAATTATTACTAATATGAAACTCAATGTTACAAGTGCTTTAACAATCTTTTCCTCTTCCTCTTCCTCATCATATAAGAGTACTCTATATTGGCCATTTTTTGCTCGTAAAAATACTTAGAACTCACTTAAATTTGATAGACTGGTTCAAGATTATTTTGAGTGAATTTTAAAGTCATTTTTTATCTCAAAAGTAATTTTGAGTTGATTTGAAGCTCATCAAAAGACAATTAGGTTGAAATTTATTTATTTTGAGCAAAATTCATTATAACATAATTTGATATCTGACCTATGACCATTGATTCATTTCAAGTGGAAGTTCGATAACATTAATTATCATACTCTAATTGTTCACTTAATCAACATTTTAGGAGTCCATTACTTTTGAACATTGCTTCACCATTGTAGAAGCCAACCAAAACTCATGGGAGCCACAAATCACATGGGTCCTCAATCATAGCTGAACAATGAGCCCTAATAGCTTTTTTTTTTTTTTTTTTTTGGTGAAAGTGAACCAATAATGCTCATGTTGAGCTAGATAAATTAGTTGTGACTTGCCAAATTATATATTATCAACTTTACAATTTATGATTAAAGTAAAAGCCTCATGTTTGTTAACACCAAATCAATACATAAGCCTTGACATCAAGCTAATATTGTAGTACTTAGTCATACTAAAAAATGGGTAGGATGTAGAAAGAAAGTATTTGCTTCTATTTATTTGATACAACCCAAAGCAACTATTTTGGCTCACTTTATGTTTATTTATTTATTTATTTTATTATTATTATTATTATTATTATTATTATTTCATAGCTTGAAGCTTGGTTATAAGTGATATAGATTGGGTGCATGTGTAAGAATACACTATTAAGTAAATAATAAATAGAATTATTACTTGACATATTAATCTCACAAAGTATTGAAATTTGATCGATCTTAGTTTTATTCAAGTGATCATATTAGATTGCTGATTAGCAAAATGCAAACATAATTATCTATTGAAAAAAAAAAAATAGTTAAGGGTTATTAATCAAGTATTGAACATCTAGGGATTAGTGTCCATTGAATTTGGTATTAATCGTTAATTTATAATGTAAAATAAATCACTTACATACAAATAAATTCCTGAACGATCGAACAACCTTTTTGGTTTAACCGGCCTCCATGATCTAGTCGACCAATCACTTGCATGCTTATATGATTTCTTGCATGTTGCATGTTTTCTTTACATATGTATGAAAAAAATTTTTGACTTGATGCGTATGATTTATTTCATTGTTTGATATTTTTGCCTTGTTTGCTTTGCACGTGACATGTTTGGATGCCTCTTTAAGCATCCATGTTTTGGATGTCTCTTAAAGCATTCATGCTTGGGGTGTCTATTTGAGCATCCACACTTGTGTCTTCCCCACATACAACATTGTATGCACTCAGATGGACACTTGCACACTTTGGGAGAAGTTAGCTCACTTATAAACCATCTATCTCACTCTCTACGACACTGCCTAGAGTTTCATAGATATATTCACATTGTGTTATGCATGAGTCACGCTTGATAGCCACTTAACTCATTCGAGACACAAGGTGCCTCCACCTAGGTGTGATTTTCACTTGTCATGATCACATCATTTAGTCAGTTTGGCACTTAGCATTTCTACATGCTTGTCATTTGCATGTCGTATACTTGTCATTTCTTTATTTCATATGCTTGTTGCATATTTGCATGTTTGCATGTATGGTCGGTGAGTGCCTCTCGGGTTAGCTGTAAATCCTCTTTATAATGATCCTTTTTCTTGATGCAAACTCACTCGTAGTCGGTGCCTACTTGTCACATGACACCCCAAGACCTTAGGCAGGAGTAAGTCATTTCTGTTGGTAGCCTTCTTTACCGACACATCCTATTTGTGTGTGTCATGTCGCATGCATGCATTATTGCATTCATTTGCATGATTTGTGCTTTGACATTTTGGGTGCCCGTTATGATTGTTTTGTGCTTCATAGAACAAACACAGTGTGAGCTTTTTGCATGTTTGTATATTTTTCTCATTTGCCTCGATGGCTTATTCTACTCGTTAGGAGTGTGACTCATTCTTGGTCACGATACTCAAACGATCATTACCTGTGAGGATATCTCAGCAGGCAAAGCGAGTTTATGTATCATGAGCAAAAAACAGTACGAGTGTGTTAATGATCCAAGGGCTCTAAAGTATGTTAGATGCATCATGAACCCGCAATTTATGGTCCATTGTTTTAAAGTAAAAAATGGATATTTTTGTCTACTACAAGTATTATCCACCGTACTTTATAATTTCTATATGTTAGGGCATATATGAGGCCACCACATTTAAATGTCACCCCACTTCTAATGAATGCATTAGATCTCTTGGATCTTTAGGACGGGGTTGGTGTTGCCTCCTAGTTAAGATTGTACGATAACATTGCCTTTCACTGAGCACTTAAATGTTGATTATGACACTTTTCGGTAGATTATGTGCTAGGTTAGGATTAGGGAACTAGATAGTCTTTTTTTATGGTTGGCGATTGTTCATTGCTAGTTTGGTTGCTCAAGCTAGCATCACTTTCCTTGTGCTCTTGTGTGTTTATTGAGTGTGGACGTGCGTATTAGTATATTAGGTTTATCTTCTTCAGGGGTCATGTCATATGTATGCACACACATATATTATAGTAAAAAGGGGGAGCTTGAGATGATTTACATGTTAACCATTGCTTGCAGGTGCTAGTTAGCTCCCCCACCAAGCATGACCCAGATACGTTTGCATGTTATAACCCATGCTAACATTTTTTCTACAAGTTGATTCTTTCTTTCACTTTCTTGTTGTACTTTTTAGAGTCCTTTGGTGAGATACGTACACGGGTTTCGATGTATTTTTGAGCAAGAACCATGTGATGGGAGACTAAGAGCACCAGCTCATGACCCGTATATTGAATTCGCATTGATATCATTGTATAAAGATTTATGACTGGACAAGTATATGTGGATTCCAACCGTTATTTTTCTTTTTTGGGATATGCAGTCAACCCAACGACACTAGACCTACATTCTTTTATTTGTGTGTCTTGCCTTTTTTGTGTCTGCTTTTGTTCCGTGCTTTCTTTTTTGATTGTTGCTTGTTTGGGTTGTCATGCTAAATATAACATGAACACTTTAAGGATCATTAAAATTTTAATTTTTTTTACAAAATCTTAATAATAAAATATTCAAGGCAATTAAAATTTTGGGTTAAAATATTCTAGACTTTTAAAACTTGCATTTTCTTTTCTACATAGCCTTCGGGCTATTTCTAAAATGGTTTGCATTGCATGACTATACACTCAATCATGATTAATAAGGCCTTCACGCCATAAGATTGTGATAGATAATTGAATCATGCTTGCATATACTCGAGGAGAAGTCCCCGTGCTTCTTCATACCTGACTGATCCGACTTAAATTTCTATTTAAGTGGTTGTCTAGTGCATTAAGGGTGTTAGAAAGCACTCAAACCAGACGGGTGTAAGTCTTTTTTGTTGAAAGTGCTTCCAGCTTTATAGCTAAACTTCCCATTATTTTTCTTTCCTGCGGTATCCTTGTCTTTTCGGCACATGTAAGTCCCACCTCTTAGAGCTCCACCTGATAGTAATAGGATAGAGTTTTGTTCCTTTGACCTTAGAGCTATTGAGGTCCTCATGGATGATGCAATTCATGGATTGCTGACCGGGGACCTCTGGATGTGTTGGGTCGATTTTCATCATGACCAAGTAAACTTAGGCTCATAGTGGCTTAGGATGACGGGTTCGTGGTGCCCTGACTCAACTACCTCTATCTTTTAGGATTACTCTTTGAGGCCATTTAAGCCATGTCAATCCTTTTGGCTTTGTTGATATCATCTTGATGACCCGATTACCGATGAGCTATTACCCGTTTGGGATACGCTGATTCACTATCTGCCTTGATGGCCTGGTGAGCTCTAACATAAGGGGTATTCCTGTCGATATGATTTTAGTTATTTTGTAGGCTCTGTATGTAGACGAACCGCTACCCATTTGGATGCGAGAGACCCGCTCTTTATTCTATGGTTTAGTGAGAGCTTTGAAAGCATTAATGCATTCCCATATGAAATAACCATCATTTGATGGTCTATTTCACCATGTTATGATATCATAAGTGAAACTCTTTTTATAGAAAGTATTTTAGTTATCCTTCAAGATGTAATTAACCAGAGGAATGTGATGCTCTAGGAGACTCTTGACCCCATAACAAAAATGTTCTTCTTGGTTCTTTGGTTACGAGTAACTTATGTATAGATTCTCTTTATGGATGTTGTGTTGCAAGGTCATTCAATTCAATCCTGTTGGATGTATATTCTCGACTCGTCACACAAGGATTACCCATATATAAGCCTTCTGGTTGTTTCTTTTTATTTGTTTACCTATTTGTTGTCGTATCTTCTGTATATTTGATTCATTTTCTATTCAAATCATTTATAATGATCCGGAAGGGAGATTTATTTGAATATGACAGTATATAAATCGATGAGCTGACGCCTCCGAGTGCTCTAAAAGGAACCTAGAAAAAACACCCTTATTTAATCAAATGAAAACTTTATCTACTTATCCCAACAATTAGTTACATTCCAACTCCAGAAACCATCAACCCACGTGATATGATGCCTAGGCGCCAGACCTAACATCTGCAATTAAGGCTTTGGGTGCCTGGGCACCCGTATGTGGCTCCTTGGTGCTTTGAACCCAGTGCTTACTCACTGCGGTCTCGACGCCAACTTTCTATATGCTTTATATTCTAGAAAAAATTTGTGTAGCAACCGACATTTAGTCCCCTAAAGGCAGCGCCTAGGCATCACTATCGTGAAGCCTACTTTTCAGTCACTCTATTTTCAAGGAGATTAAATAATCTAGATTAGAAAATTATTACCACAAAACTTGCTTGAACATTAAAGGTGTATACAAGAAAATTATTAGCTCGAATATCAAGGAGATCAAATAATCTAGATTAGAAGGGAAAAGATGAAGATTAACAATATATGAGGAGAAGCTATAGAGATTCAAGAAATCAATCAGCTGAATATCAGCAGCTAACTCAAGGATGGCCGATCGATTGTATGCCTGGCCAACTACCAAACAACCACCTGGGCCTACAAGAGACGGACACCAACATGATCACCCTAAGGTCGGCCGACTACCACCCTCAAAGTCGCTTGGTTTTTCAGAAAGAAGGTCAATCAATACACAGACAAAATAGCCGACCCTATTTAGCCCAAAGACCAGCCAGTCATAAGGCTTAGCCGTGCGGAAGGATATCCAAATCTGTTATTGATATGAAACTGTGTCAATGTTAGTTATGGATGTGAAAGGACATCAATATCAATTATATATAAATACGGAAAAGAGTCAATATCAATTATAATTACAAAAATGTGCTAAAGGGGGTAAGGTTGATTTGTAACGCTCCTAATAAAGAACAAATTTATGAGAATAATAAGGATCTGCAACGCTCTCATTAAAGTGGGGGGTAAGTTTGCAATTTCATTAACGATCCCTATGATTATAAAAAAGAATCACTTTATGAACAAAATGATAGACCCTTCTACTCTTAACTCTTTATTCTATCTCTCTGTCTTTCTCTCTTTATCTCTCTCTTCAAACTTTCGTTCTTTCCCTCGAGGCATGTTTCAAATGACAAAGTAGGATTCAACAAAAGGTGAATTTGACATCACTGTATACTCCTTACTTGCATGCTTCTTTTGCGGCATCCATACCAATTAATATTGGAGAGTTCAAAATTAGCCTTCAATACATTTACCAACAATCTATCACCAGAGTTAGTAGATATTATCGGCTATTATTAATCATCGAATAGGTAGTTGTCCGCTATCACATATTTTATAATTATAGTTTGAGTGGAGTTGGATTTTGCTTGCAAATTGGATTGGAATAATGATAATTGGCAGCTAACATTTAAGAAATAAAAATTAAATTAAAAGGAAAAAAAAAAGTTTGCAAAGATTGAGATGGATTTGATTCTCTTAGAAACCCTCCAATTGAGTTGATCAATGCTCCTTTTTCTTTCCCTAATTTAATCAAACAGCAGCCTTTTGATAATTGCATGCTTTGAATCCTATTATTGCCTCATGTTTAAGTACAACTAATTTCGCTTTCTTAATTATGCCAAGAAATTCATTTAATTAGGGGATTGATGCGTGCTTCGTTGTTAAGCCAACTTCTTCTTTTGGATGACACGAAATTTTATATTGGGATACAACAAGCTTTTTTTATTTCCATCTTCAGTCTTCATTTGATATGAATAGTAAATAATGATAGCTTTTACTTAATTGTATAAACTAAAAGTATCATAATCTAAGCCATGAGTCCAATCAAATGCTAAAAAACACACACGGGTCATGGAGAGTATACGTATATTGAGAAATTCTTTACAATCTTGGGGCATTTACAGGCATACCACTCAATCCTCATGTATTTACATATATAATATGTTAGGTATGGCTCGTGTACCATATAAGGGACATATGCTGGAGCGGAACAGAGCGAGCCAGCCGTGCGGAGCGAGCGAGCAAAGTGGAACGGAAGCATCTATCCAATCAGGGGGAGTTTTGTTATGTGGGTTCGGGTTGCGGGGCAAAGCTTCTGCGGTACGGTATATGGGTAATTTTATAATTACATATTGTATGTCAGGGTTATATATATAAGTCGATTCTTGCGTTTTTTTTTCATAAAATTCTCAACATAACCCCTAAACTTTTTTCGTTTTATATTTCTACTGTTAGGTATGACTCATATACCAAATAAGGGTCTGATGCTGAAGTTTGCTCCGCTTCAGCATATATTCAATTGGGGGAGTTTCGTTAAGTGGGTTAGGCGTGCGGGAGTAATGTCCTCGCGGTATAGTACAGGGATATTTTATAATTGTAACTAGGGTTTTACACACACACACATATATATATATATATATATATATATATATATATATATATATATATATATATATATATATATATATATATATATATAACCCTAATGGGATGTATTGGTTCCAAGAAATCAAAGAAACCGCCACTCATTGATCCCAAGAACGTAGCCATATCGCCGAACCTCGTTAAATCTCTAGTTTTCTTTTCTTAATTCTTGTGATTCTTTGCCCTACTTTCTCAACAAATACCACCCAAATACTTCAAATCATATAAAAAATATGATATAGAAAATATCACTATTTCAATTAAAAAATGAAATTGACACTTTCCATGCATAATTAATTAAGATGACATATATATGTAAAAATTAAAATATTTATGTTAGTTATATGTAACTATATAGGAATAGTGTAGTATGTATACCTTCCTAACATTTTCTTATATAAATATACATTAATTTGATTCTCAAACTGGGAAAACATAATGTAAAATGAAGTCTTAGTTTTCGTGATCAACACAAATCCTCTGCATGTATAAACAACTCTAAACACTAGAAACTAAGAAGGAATTCTGTGGGGTGCGTGGTCAGTTCATTTAATTTAAAAGGGCTAAATATCTTAGTGGTGACATGCATGAATAATCATATGTTTAAAGTTTGATAATTAAAATTTAAGCAATCAGTGCGTTGCATCATTAAGATATCTCACGTTATCCTTTCATCAGAAAAAAAAATTACGATATTAAAAGTGATGACTATTCAAGTTAATGATTGCCCATCTTTATTAAATTCAAACGTAATTGTGCCGCATATTTTCGCTTGTTTGTTGGCATCCGTGGTGTAAGACCGCTCAGGTCGGGATACCCCTCTAGTGGTTACATTAGGAATGGCCAGAGGTTCATATGTAATTACTGCAATTTTAAAATTGTAATGCTTAATTGTTAATTATCAAATGGTAATCATAGGATGTATTTTTTTGTTATTTATAAGTACATATTGAGAGGAGCTGCAATTAAATTATTAAAAAGTTAATAATTTTCTTATAACCTGATTTTGCTGTTGAAATCTTAAATGATGTCATTATAGAAATAAAAATTTGAATGATATCTATTCAAATAATAATTAAAAAAAGGACTTCCAGGATACAGAGTTGTTAGTTGTTCATTAACTTTTCATAATGAGCTAATAAAACAAATACATATCATATAAATATATTGACATTAATGTTGACTCTGTGAGATGGTAAATATATAAAGTATTTTTCTACGAATTATAAGACAAGGTCCGCCATCTTTCAATAATAACAAGGATCCTTAATGTTAGAGAAAACCTATATAAACCCTTCATGTTCTATCTAATAAGAAAAACAACCCTCCCCAGCTTTCCTATAACGTTACAAAAGCAGGTAGGATTGTCTCAGCGCTCAAGTTTCAAAGAAAGAAGCACTTCTCCTTTCCGATATCTTCCTCCACCACAGAAAGTTTTCAGAGCCTACTAACTACACAGTTCTGTTCGTAGTTTCATTTCTCTGACACAGAAAGTTTCATCTCTCTGCTCTGCTTCCATGTCCATACTCAAAGAGCTTCTTCTCCTCTCTCCCTCAGCACTTCTGGCGCTCTTCATCTTCTTCTATCTCTCCAGATTCAACCGAAAGCAGTTCAACATCCCACCCGGCAGCCATGGGTTCCCGCTTGTTGGCGAAACCTTTGCCTATCTCAAGCCTCACTGCGCCACCACCATAGGGCAATTCATGGAGCATCACATAAACAGGTGAAAGTAAACTCAAGTCTAAAGTATTATCAGTTCCTTAATCTCAATCAAAAACTCTAAAACAATAACATATCATAGAACACAATCTCAGTAGTCTAGCATTTCTCATGCTCTGTAAAAACAACTGTAAAATTAGGAAGATAGATCGCACATCGATTTTACTACTGCTACCACATTCAACATATCTTTTTTAAAAACTTAATTTGTCATCATAAAAATTTCTGGAAAATAAATAAAAGAAGTTACACCAAAAAAATAAAAAAGAAAAAAACAATATAATAACTCTCTGGAAAGCAAAATTGAAAAAGGATTTCACAAACGGACACTAAAGCTTTTGAATTTATAAATATTGATTCAACAACTAGAATGTTGAGGTGGATGAGTTTGAGGCTCTCAGGTACGGGAAGATATTTCGGTCAAACCTGTTCGGAGGGCAGACGATCGTGTCGGCAGATGTCGACCTGAACCGGTTCATCCTACAGAACGAGGGGCGATTTTTCGAATGCAACTACCCGAAGAGCATGGGAGGAATACTGGGAAAGTGGTCGATGCTGGTTCTGGCCGGAGAGATGCATCAGAGCATGAGAACGATATCCCTTAACTTTCTCAGCAGCGCTCACCTCCGCGCCGTCCTCCTGCCGGAGATCCAGCGGCAGACCCTCATGGTGATCGCCGGTTGGAAGGAGGGAGTCACCTTCTCAGCACTAGAGGAAGCTAAGAAGGTTATATTCCAGACTTTAATTACGGAAATTAGAGTTTAATTAGTTATGAGATAAGTGGAGTAATTTGGTGATGATGATTACAGTTTACTTTCAATTTAATGGCGAAGAATTTGATGAGTTTGGAGGCAGGGGAGCCTGAAACTGAGAAGCTGAGGAGAGAGTACATAACGTTCATGAAGGGGGTGGTCTCTGCTCCTTTAAATTTTCCAGGGACCTCATACTGGAAGGCTTTGAAGGTATGCTGATAAACTCAAGAATCTTTCCTCATTTCTATAATCTCACTAGCTAGCCTTCTCTTCTTCGCACTTCTGTATATGTATATCAGAATTAAAAAAATGTCACAAACTCAAGTTATTTCAATTATTAATTCTATGGATCACTTGCGTTTGTAGCCTCTCATGAATTATCCCAAGTATTGTTTAATGTTTTAGTATGAATAAAGACATGCTAGTTAGTTAAAGTGGGAGGCGGCCTTGAATATAAAATAGACTCGTATTCTCTTTAAATACTATAAACCATATTCATGATTGGATTCATGGGTTCATTTATCCTCATTTATATTTATTTTCTAACAAATCTAGAGATAAGTGCTCTAAACTGTCCAAATAGTTTTCAACTATTTACATGAAAGTTTTTTAATCCATGTGTTCATAGGAGTGTCAAAGTAGTCTTCTACTATTTACGTAGAGACTTTTTTAGCCATATTAATTTAAAGAGTCTATGGTTTATTTTAACACTTCTATAAAATCTAAGACTGAAAAATCCCCATATAAATAGTCAGGGCAATTTTAACACTTAGCTCTAAATTTACTAATTTAAGTCATGGGATAAATCTCACTCTATATAAAGGTCATTAAAATAGATATGAATTGATATTTTAAAAGTTTATGAAATTAAATAATTTGATGTAAATTAACATCATAAAATTTGCAGTCAAGGTCAAGCATTCTGAGAGTGATTGAGAAGAAGATGGAAGAGAGAAGTGGAACGATGAGGATGATGGAGGCCGGGGAAAAGAGCGAAGACAAAGATGACCTGATGGGCTGGGCCTTAAAACACTCTTCTCTGTCTAAGGAGCAGATAATGGATCTTCTTCTCAGCCTCCTATTTGGAGGCTACGAGACTACCTCAATTGCCTTGGCCCTCACCATTTTATTTCTTGAAAGCTGTCCTAAAGCTGTTCAAGAGCTTAAGGTAAAGTTGTGCATGATTTATTACTATTTAGAAAAATAGAGAGCATTTTTAATTACGCTACTCTATGGAGGAGCGGAACCAGGTCATGTTCAGGGTAGGCAATTGGCCCCCTGTGGAGTTTGAGATTTATCTATATAAATAGTAAAATTTGAGATTAATCCATATACATAGTAAAATTTAATATTTTTCTCTTATGTAGTTTAGGAAGTTAAATAATTTTGTTCCCCCACCTCTGATGAGTTCTTTTGCGCAATGCTTACAAAAAACAAAATATCTAGTTTTTTGGCCCACCCTAAAAAATAATATTGATTCCACCCCTCACTCTATGGATCTAAAGGAGCATTTGGAATCACAATTGATTTTTGTTACTATTTTTTGTTTATATTTTTATTTAATACAAAAAATATTTATTAGGTTATAAATTATATTTAGTTGTTTTTAAAAACACATAACAATTTTTATTTATTTTTAAGTATTTTAAAAATAAACTAATTTATTTTTTAAAACAAAAAATAAAAAACTTCAAAAGAAACTAAACAAATCTATTTAGAAAATAAAAACAAAAATGCATAAATAAAAAATAAAATAAATGTGATTTCAAACCTCAGTTTTCGATGTTATTTCTAAATTAAATTGCATAAAATATATGATTTTATTCTGCAATCGGATTTAATATGGTCGAGGATAATTTGATTTTGAGCTAATTTGATCATAACCATAAATCTATAAGCCATCTTCAAATTAGCTCATGGAAAAAAAAGAATTAATTTCAAATATAGTTTACTAAATTTATACCCAATTCAGGTCAGCTCAAAATTTTAGCTTGTAATGTAATATGGTGTTAAATTTTATTTATTTTCACTTCTTTGCAGGAGGAACACTACAATATTTTGAGGAAGAAAACAGAAAGAGGGGAATATGGGCTGAGCTGGGCTGACTACAAGCAAATGGACTTCACACAGTGTGTAAGCATTAATTTCAAGTTTTTATTGGATTTCTCATTTTTCTAATTTAATTTTAATTGTTGCATGATTATATTTCTAAACTGGGCCTATTCAATTTTATTAATTTTTGCATGGTTATAAGTTTTTTTTATTAAAATTTTCTGTGACTAAAAAAAACACTGTAACAACCCACCAAAATCATAGCAGTAAAATCACGCATATATCTTTTGATGTAACATCTTCAATGAATGTATAGTTGGCTAACTTCTTCTTTATTTCATTGATAAAGGTCATCAATGAAACACTCCGGCTCGGGAATGTTGTCAGATTTGTCCATAGGAAAGCTATACGAGATGTGCGATACAAAGGTTGGCTATTTCTTTTTGAATTTATATATATATATATACATACATACATACATATTGATGTTTATATATTTATTCTGTTAAGGTTATGTCATCCCATGCGGCTGGAACGTTCTTCCAGTCTTTGCAGCCGTTCACTTAGACGAGGAGCTTTACACAGAGCCTCACCAATTCAATCCTTGGAGATGGAAGGTCAGACAATTAATCTTAATATATTACAAAATATGCATGAGACGTGCTAAAAATATAATTTTATAATTAAGTTATCAAATTTAAACTTGAATATAAAATTATTTTACCGGATCTTATAATCCCCATATTCATGAGATGTTTAGAACTTAATAATAATTGCGTGCATAGCACTCAAAATCTTACCATTTATAAAACTTGAAGAATGATTAAAATATTGGTACTTGTCATGTTTGAGGCGTTAACGTTACAATTACTCAAACCATGCTCATGAAAATAAGGCAATATTCTGTCGGCCAATTCTTGTAATGGCTCTTAATCAATAACATAAATTGAAGTTTAATCGAGAGCATTGTAATTATTAGTACAAAATAATATTATTTTGATGGATGCATGTGACATAAACCAACTCTGTTTAGACTTCTATTGCCATCTTTTCCTTGACAAATAATTGAGGACAAATTAGTGAGTGGTCAAAGACAGATTCGTTTCCATTTTGTACTATAATAATTATTAAGAATAGTGATTTAATAAGTGAAATAGAACGTGTTTTCCTTCATAAAGTTCTAAATTCGATTTTTATTTTATATGGTAAATATTGAATTGATTGAATAACATATTGTAAAGTTTGTAAATATAAATATTTTGTCTCCGATCATTAAAATTACATCGTTTTTCAATGATCCAATGTTTAATTTTACTATAGTAAGGAACAAATTTGTGAATCATATCGATAAGTCCTCCTAGAACGAATATTATCTTTCATTATAACTATCTTGTATTCATATATTCACATTTCTTAATGAATAAACCCAATGTTTATGTGAGTCAAACTACACGTAAATAACTAAGCATGAAAATCATTACAATCGTATAGAATTTCGATAAAAATATTCATTTTTACGATGAAAATAATTCAAAATAACAAATACTTTTGTTGTTTACATGATCTTCGAACTTCTGTGGTTGCATGCCTTTTGTTAAAGGACTTAGCTATCATCAATTCAATGCTCGCATACTCAATGATCAGTATATTTTTTTTAAATAAGTTCTTCATGAGTAAGTACTTAGTGTCAATATATTTGCATCGATTATTGCTTTTATTATTCTTAGAAAAAAAAATTATAGTTGAAATATCATAATATATTTTCAATGGCCAAGATATAGGACCCACATTTCTAAGGCCAGAAATATAACTCTTTAATCATATGTTATACAATGTAGTCTCAAAATAAGACACAAACTCAGCCTTTATATCGACAATTATAAATATATACCTACATGTTGATTCTTGAGAATCAAAATAACTATCAAATTGAAAATTATGAGTAGCCAACCATCTCTAAACTATCAGTGCAAGTATACAAATAAGCATGCAATCCTTAGTACCTTAAAAATGCCTCATCAAATTCTTTGTTGCACACCATTGGTACATTTGAATTACTCTGATGTCTTTCTAACATTTTAAAACTATGTAATAATGTCAGGTATTATATGAACCTGGGCACACACTATACTACTCACAATTGAAACATGTGAAATATTTATATTTTATCAATTTTAAAGTCAATTTTGGGGCACCAACTCAAACCAAATTTGCCACCCTTTATAAGGGATACTAGAAAGAAAGTAATATCATGTTGAAACAAATCCATTTTCTTTCAATTCTTTATTTTGGAGAGGATAACCCTCATCATTCCCATATATTCTACTATTTCTTTCTCTTTAAGATACGGTAGATAATAAATATCCAAATGAAAGAAGCTTTTGGTAACAACATTAGCACTATGCATTTCACTTATCTGATTGACAATTTCCCTCACATTGGGCTGAAATATGAAAGCCTGGCCCAAGGGAGAAAGCTGATAATAAGCTTAAAGGAGTAGTACGCTTAGGGACCCCAAAGTTTAATTGGTTAATTTTATTTTGTTATGTAACCCCTGCCACTAATCAAATTAATCAACATATTCTGAACCCTCTTGTTTTTAATTATTTTGGTAAATTCTAACCAATATTATTATATGTATATATTTTTATGAAGATTTTTTTTATACTCTGTTATGTTAAGCTATGTTATATTATGAAAATTGGCACATAATAACAATAAGATTGATGAACAATGTTATTATTGAACTTATAATTAAACATGCATGTAAATGCTTTAGTTTTATAATAACAATGTGTTATAAATGTATATTTCAAATTTTAGATGTTAGATATGTAAATACATAAGAATTATGTGGTGTGTATTTATGTAAATTTCCCTAATTATATTTAAGCCGCGCTAATGCTAATGCTCCAATATGAATTAGCACCACACCCTTTTCAATTATGTGCAATTATGGTCTCCTTTCGTTTGAAAATTACTATGAAAGAGACCGATCCTAATCATTCATGGTTGGGTATGATATTATGATCATACCTAACCATTTGAGCATATTGAATTTATTTTTCAGATGAATATATACAGTGCAATTGCTACCAATCATTTAGGTTTCAAATTGTAATATCATTAGTAATATTACTATAGTAGAGTCTTGATTACTTCACATATGATAAACAAAACTTATGAAATTATATTTCTATTTGCCCAGAAATGCTCCACAGGAACAGCGACCATGAGCAACTTCATGGCATATGGCGGTGGCTCGCGGTTATGCGCGGGTTCGGAGTTGGCGAAGCTAGAAATAGCAATATTCTTGCACCATCTCTTACTCAAATTTCAATGGGAGTTGGCTGAGTCCGATTGTGCCTTCGCCTATCCGTTCCTAGATTTCCAAAAAGGTCTTCCAATCAAGGTTCAAGCCATTCAAGAAACTACTATAACATAACTCCTAATTATCTTCTATAACATGTACTTTTAATCTGCATGATCTTATACTTTTTTTTTTTGTTGTTGTTGATAATTGATATGCATTGTAATTTTAGCACAAAATTAAGAACATATAGGTGATGGCTTGAACTTTAAATAAGAAGGGGTTGCGCTAACTGAGCCTATTCTTCTTTTTCCCCTTTCCTGGCTTTAATTCATATAAGCTCTTCATCTTATAGTTCAAGCCATCACCAAGAAAAATGTGAAGCTGAATAGATTAGCATATGTAAGTTCTTCCTCCCATATTAGAAGACTGGTGAAAATAGGTGATATATAGTACCATGTTTTTAATGAAGAGCATATATGTCAATTGTATCTATGAATCAAAATGAAATGTATTACATTATCTTGCATTATATAGGAGTTCATGTGATCCTTTTCCATTTTAACCAGTGTTAATTTGAAGATAAAAATAATCGGAACAATATAAGGTTGAGCATAAAATCTGACAAGGAAGATGAATAGATAAGCTTTTTAAATCTTTTAATGGACATAAAATTGGGAAATGTACAATCAGTGTTTAGTGTTGGGGTTGGCTCGTGGGAATCGAATGGCCCAACGTTCCCGCAAACGGTCTGCAGAATGGAGGAAAAGAGTTAAACTGTAGAATTGCCATCACAAATAAATTATACTCATTATGTATTTCAATAGAAGGGAATACGTTTTGTCCTTTAGAACTAGCTTACGTGGTCGCACCTAATAATTATAGGGAATGAACAAAAAGATCATTTTATCTAATATATTGTGAATAAGGCTTCATTTGAACATGGGCCTCGTCTTCTCCGTTCTCAAATACTCAAAATTCACGATTCTTACGACATAACAATACAACATTCGGAGAAATTTCAAAAATGCCTCGTCACCAAACAAACATTAAGTTCTCTCTGTGGTTTCTACGACTGAGCGGAGGTGAGATACGCTCTCAAACGAGCTCTAACTATTCTGTTTACTTTGCTTCAAATAAAAAAAAGTCAATTTTTTATTGATGCTATCCGATTTATAAGAATTGGGCCATTGTAATATTGATCTTGTTGACTTTTTTATTTAATTAAATTTCTATAAATGAAAAATAAAAAATGGAAAAAACAATTAAAATAATGAAATATTCTGAGTTGACATTATTGAAGTATATTAAATTAGAATATTAAATAATAAATTGTTGAAAATTATTATTATTACTTTATTCAAATTATATTAAAATATTTTAATATTTATAATGCCATATCAATTCCAATTGAATTGTAAGCTTTGAACCCTTTTTTTTCTAATTTAATGTTGGATTCAGCGTTGGAGACTGATTGAGCAAAAAGAAATTGGACGTGTGACTCAAAAATTAGTAACAAAAGAAAATAAATAAATAAATAAAGTGGTTGTTTGCGTCTATTTTTATTTTGTTATTAGAAATAAACAACTCAACAAAATTTCTCAGTGAAATTTACAAGTATATTTTAAGTTAAAAAATTAATAAGATTATTTTAATTATATTGTGTTAGATTTGATTTTAGATTATTATATTAATTAAATAACAATGTAATAGTTGATTAAATTTATATGAAAATAATATATTTTTATTCTTTTCACGTTAAAGAATGAATAACAAGATCATAAGATAAAGTTAATAGAGTTAAAGTGATGAAATAATAAGAAATTGAAATGTATGAACAATTATGCTAAAATAAGAAGATACTTTTATGAAATTTGATGTGTGTTAGAAGAATCGTAACGGTAAATTAATAAATTATCATGTTAACATCATATGAGAATCCAACACAAACTCAAAACAAAGAAATCAACTAATTATGACTCAAGAAAATTTTACGTAGAAAAACTGTAAAGGGAAAAATAACAGGGTGTACTCAGTTGAAGAGTTCCACTATAAACTGGAGATTACAAGTAAAAACCCTTATCCGACATGTGGGAAAGGTTAACAAAGTCTCCCGACTGACCACGACGATGCGCGGATGAGCTTGTCAGAAAAGCGATTATCGTTGTGATCGGCAGCGGCCGGCAAGTGCTTGGTCTACACTAGTTGACTGCTGCAGAAGCAGGAGAAGACTTTAGCTCCTTCTCAAAGCTTCAATCTTCTTCAGCTTTTAGACTGTCTCCATTGTCCTCTTCCCTCTCTTGAGACATGTGGGGCTTTATTTATAGAGTTTGTCTAAAATAATAAAAGAATTTGGACCACTCTGATCAGACGGCCCAAAAAGACTCCCTCAATCAAACGACATCTGATAAACATTTGAGTGCCTTCATGATATTAGAAAACGAGCGATCTTATGCTAGTCTTGTTGAGGCGCTCGATTTGACCATAAACTCACTATATTCGACATCTGTCTTGATGCGTGCTAGAAAATTCGCGGAGGTATAGTAATAGATTATCGTCTTAGGGTTGTACGAGATTTCAGCATACTCGGTGAAAAGAAAACAACCAATAATGAAACCAAAAGTTTTTTACGTGGAGAACACGTAAAGGGAAAAAACACGTGGTTTGGTCGAGTTGTAAAAATCTACTATATGTTGATTATATAGATCCCTTGTCTCACATACGGGAAAATGATTACTAGATTTTCTAACTACAATGTCAATTGATGGCGTCAGTTCGGTGGTTGTAGACGACTGGCGCGTGTCGATGGTGGTCGACGGAGATCAGAGTTGATAGAAGGAAGTCGGCGGCGATCGACGGTGGTCAATGACGGTCATCGATGACGGTCGGCGGTGGTTGACAGCCGTCGGGATAGTGCTGGATTTCAGATCCTCAAAACTTCTAGTTCTCTTTCAAGCCTCAAGCCTCTCCTATCAAGAGAAGGGTGGAGCTCTATTTATATTGTTTTGGGTGCCATGAATATGAACTTTTTTGATCGGACGGTTTATATAACTTCCTTTGATTATATGGTATTTCATAGACATTTGAGTGTTTTAACAATGTCATAATTGAGCAATATTGGGCTCTTTGGATTCTTCTTCTCAAGATGCTCAATTCGACTATGAACTTACTAGATTTGACATAAGTGACTTCCAAATGTTTCGAAATCTTTCAAGTGTGATTTAATGACTTAATTCAAGCTTGATTTGACTCGGAGTGGACTAGTTTTTATAACATTGGGTTTGTCTCATCTAGCTAGTCAATTTGACTATAAGTTTGCTAAAATCACTGCTCTGAATGACTTTTTATCGATATTTCAATATTTTTTCTTAAAAAATTGTATCGAGAATTGTGTCATGACTTGAGATTTGTCTTGGATGATGAAAGTTTGTTGGTGACGTATCCATTGCCCCTATTTTCGTGTGAGTCAAGTTTTTGTCGTTTGAAAATATCTATATCTAGTTTTTTTTTATACGTATCAATACACACACACACACATATATATATTATTTCAAAAAAATTGACCCCAGGGCTTTTCTTTATATATATATATATATATATATATATATATATATATATATATATATATATATATATATATATATATATATATATATATTAAGAAAACCTCTGGGGCCAATTTTATTGAAATAAAAACGGTTACATGAGCTTGCGGAGGGGCCCAAAACATGAAGCCCTACCCCTACGATACAAAGCTAACACAAGGATCCAAAGATCAGTACATAAACAACAATAACAATGTCTATGAACGAGATCGCGCTGTTCTCGCTCTGTTTCTAGGAGATCCATAGAGTAAGCTCTTAAGTGTTGCTCCATTGTCATGAGTAACTGATCACAGAAAAATATATTAAGAAATTCATATCTATTTTTGATGAAATATCACTTTAAAGAAATGTATTTTCTTTATTTTACTGCAGGAACGAAGATTTATAAGTGATGGAAGCAAAAATCATGAAATGGAGCAAATTTGGATCAAAAAGGAAGAAATTTATGCAAAATGAACTAAGTCGCCGACAGCGAAATCGAGGCCGCCGACGGCGAGATCATGAGGAGAATTTCTGAAGGAATTATAACTACCTCGCCGACAGCGAGCCTAAGCCCGCCGACAGCGAGATCGCGTGGTTTGAAGACCTTCTAGATGCCCCGCTGACGGCGAGGTCGTTTCCTGCCGACGGCGAGACGATTCAAAATGCAAATACATCGAACCCTGGTCGCTTGTCAAGAGGTGTTTAAGCATCCCTTGGACCTTTGCCTACCTCTATAAATAGAGGCCGAATTCTAGTGTTTGTGTGTGTCTCTTGAGTCTTCAGTGTGTCTATTTAGAGATTCTTAGTGTATCTTTGGTGAGTTAGAAGTGTGTTGTACTAGAAGAAAAAGTCAAAGGAACTTCAATGAGTCTGCTTGGGGAGGAAATTAAGATAAGTATCTTTGTTTATTGTTGTTAACTTTAAATGAAATCCATGCTTTGTTTTATTCTCATGCATTCTGAGTAGTTTTATTAGTCTTTCTCATTGTTTATGAAAATTATGCGAAATGATGAACTTAAATAGAAGTACCTAATATATTAAAATAAGTTGTGATAATTTTTACTTAAAACTTAATTTAATTTCAATCTGGCCAATTGATTTGTTAAAATATGTTGAATTATCAACTATAGTAAAAATTACATCCAATATTCAGGGAAGTCAAAAACTCGGAAGGAGTGTGCAAATAAATAGGGAAATATTATTTATCGGGCGTAGAATTGGACATTTTAGTGTGACGTACTAAAATATTCGATTTGGTCCTATTGTTTGAGAGTCGAAGTGTTGATGTTAGCCCTCGGGTGAGGGGAACGTGGGAGCTCCGAAGTGGCAGCAGGTATCCTCCCGACTTAGCACGCATTCGCAAGTCAAACATAGGATTAGTCAATGTTCTTTGCACTGGACTAAAGGGTAAAGAATAGGAATGCTCCTATTTGTCACAATACAATTCAAAAATTCTATTTAAATTCATCATTCATTTAATTTTCTAAAAACAAGGAGAAGGATACTTTTTATGAATTATTTAAATCAACTTTATTTCAAGCATTAGTTTACTTAGTTTGCTTTAGTTACTTTAAATTTCTGTTTATTAGTAAGTAATTCCTTTAAATTTTAACCGATACAAATCCGTTAAAAAAACTTCCTCGTGGGATCGATAACCGAGACTACACTGTAGAGCTCGTATTACTTGATACGATACGTATACTTGCGTAGAATCCACATTAAACATTCCATCATAAAATCAATATATATATATATATATATATATATTAAAGCGGGATCAAATTTTTGGTGTCGTTGCTATTAACATAATTTACAAACATATAAAAAGTGGTTTAAATTTTTGGCGCCATTGTCGGGGAAGTAAAGAAATTATTTACTAGAGTAACGGACTATTTTGTTTTATAAAATTGTATGCGAAAATTTGGAAACGAAAATTTAATACCTTACGATTCAGAATTAGAGCGTACAATTAAAAGAATTAGAAAATAAAAAAGAGAATTATAAATTTAACACAATTGGCAAATATTCCTGAAAATGAAAATATCAATCAACAGAGACCATTAAGAGATTATGCCAACCCTACATCAGATGAAATTCATTTAACTATTCAAACCCCGTTGTAGCTGCTAATTCATTCGAACTTAAACTCGCAATTATCCAAATGGTACAAAACAATCAATTTAGTGGTTCACCTACTGAAGATCTTAATTTACATTTTGCTAGTTTTTTAGAACTATGTGCTATTTTCAAATATGAAGGAGTATCTAACGATGCTATTAGACTTAGACTTTTTTCCTTTTTCTTTGAGGGATAAGGCTAAAATGTGATTAAATTCGTTAGCACGTGGATCTATTAAAACTTGGGGAGAGTTATCACAAAAATTTCTATCCAAATATTTTCCACCATCCAAAACTGTTAAGCTTAGAAATGATATAACTTATTTTATTCAGTTTGATGGAGAATCAATATATGAAGCTTGGGAGAGATTTAAAGAACTTCTTAGGAAATGCCCACATCATGTGTTACCAGATTGGTTAATTATTCAAACTTTCTATAATGAATTAGTAGGATCTCTAAGATCAATCATCGATCTGTCATCTTGGAGGATCATTAATGTCAAAAACATTTGATGAAGCTTCATGCACTAATCGAAGAAATGTCAACCAATAATTTTCAATGGCCTGCTGATAGAATGAATCCGAAAAAGATAACTAGTATTCATGAAAATGATGCAATATCTATGTTAGCTTCGCAAATCGTTGTTGTATCTAAAAAATTAGATTATTTTGGAATGAATTACTCTCCAACTATATTAGAAGAAAATTCATCTGGACAACTGATAGAATCCCAATCTCAATATGAAACTATAAATGCAATTAATAACAGACCCAATAATCCTTATGCGAATTATTATAATCTTGGATGGAAAAATCATCCTAATTTTAATTGGAATAATAACACAACTAGTCAACTATGGATGAATAACATAACACAACTATTAGGAAATCCATCTAATCAAGGAAATTTTAATTATAAACCTAATTATCCACTGAATTTAATAATAATAACCCACGATTTAAAGATCGAAATTATCTATAGAAGAATTAATATTAAATATGGGTCAACATTTACAAAATCAAGGAAATCAATTACAAATACAAGGAAACCAATTACAAAATCAAGAACAATTATTAAAAATATTGAAACTCAACTTGGACATATCGCTATCGCACTTAATAATAGAATACCTGGAACATTTCCTAGTAATGTGGAAATAAATCCCAAAGACAAGGGAAATGAACAAATTAAAGCGATACAATTACAAAGTGAAAAAGAATTAGAACCTCGAATTCAGAAAGAACTTGAAAGTAAAAAAGGGGAAGTGGAAATTGAAAAGGAAAAGAATCAACAAGATCCAAACTTAGAAAATCCTTTAATACCAATGAAAATTTCTATTGAAAAACCTCCACCACCGTTTCCTCAACGACTAATTCAACATAAAAAATACCAATGAAAATTTCTGTTGAAAAACCTCCACCACCATTTCCTCAACGACTAATTCAACATAAAAAAGATAAACAATTTGCTAAATTCCTTGAAATTCTAAAGAAATTAACAATAAATATTCCTTTCGTAGAAGCTTTAAACAGATATGCCAAACTATGTAAAATTCATGAAAGATATTCTAAATAAAAAAAGAAAATTTACCGATAATGAAATGGTCGCACTTAGTGAAGAGTGTAGTCTTATTATTCAGAAAAAGCTTCCTAAAAAATTAAAGGATCCCGGTAGTTTCAACTATACCTACGTGCTATTGGAGAAAAATTCTATGGAAAAACTTTGTGTGACTTAGGAGCAAGCATCAATCTAATGTCTCTATCAATTTTAAAAAGATTAGGATTGGGAGAAATTTCACCTACTTCAGTAACTCTTCAGTTAGTTGATCATTCTGTTACATATCCTAAGGGAGTTATTGAAGATGTATTAGTAAAAGTGGATAAATTTATCTTCCATGTAGATTTTATTGTTTTAGATATGGAAGAAGATAAAGAAATTCCTATCATTTTAGGAAGACAATTTTTAGCCATTAGAAAAGCAATGATTGATGTTCAGAGAGGAGAATTAACTATGAGAGTAAATGACCAAAAAGTAACTTTTAATATTGCTAAATCAATGAAGTATCCTGCGCTAGAAAAATATGATGAGTGTTTTCGAATGGAAGTACTTGATCATTTACAAAAGAACATTTTAAGGAATATTATGAAGAAAAATTAGAAAAAGAAAATACTAAATTAATTGAAAAAGCTGATATAAATGAAGAACTAGATTATATTCAAGAGAAATTTATATTTTTGGATAACACAGAAAACTCTGAAAAAAATATAGTTCCATCGATTATTAAACCTCCTGAACTTGAGTTAAAAATGTTATCTAATCATTTGAAATATGCTTACTTAGGTAATTCTTCAACTCTACCATTTATTATTTTATCTGAATTAAATGAATCTCAAGAACAAAAACTTTTAGATACTTTAAAAAAATATAAAAAAAATTTTTGTTGGACTTTAGCAGATATTAAGGGAATTAGTCTTTCAATCTGTATGCACAGAATTATTTTAGATAATGAACATAAGCCTCAAAGCGGATCCACTAAAGGGATTAAATCCGATAATGAAAGAAGTAGTCAAAAAGGAAATTTTAAAATGGTTAGATAATGGTATTATATATCCTATTTCTGACAGTGCTTGGGTAAGCCCAATTCACTATGTATCTAAGAAAGGAGAAGTGACCGTCAAAGCTAATGAAAATAATGATCTTATCCCTATAAGACAAGTTACTGGATGGCGAATATGTATTGATTATAGAAAATTAAACACAGCCACCAGGAAATATCACTTCCCTTTACCATTTCTAGACCAGATGTTAGATAGATTAGCCGGACATAAATATTTTTGTTTCTTAGATGGATATATCGGTTATCATCAAATATAAATTGCTCCTGAGGATCAAGAGAAAACTACATTTACTAGTCCTTATGGAACTTTCGCTTTTCGAAGAATGCCTTTTGGATTATGTAATGCACCTGCAACATTCCAGAGATGTATGATGTCTATATTTAGTAAATTAATTGATAATGAAATAGAAGTACTTATAGATGATTTCTCTGTATTTGGAACAACATTTGACACATGCTTAAATCATCTTTAAAAAGTATTTAAAGTATGTGAGAAAACTAATTTAGTTCTTAATTGGGAGAAATGTCAATTTATGGTTACAGGCGGCATTGTATTAGGGCATAAAATTTCGAAAAAGGGCATGAAAGTAGACCCTGCAAAAATTCAAGTAATAGCTAAATTACCACCTCCAACTACGATAAAAGGGGTAAGAAGTTTTCTTGGACATGATGGATTCTACAGACGTTATATTAAAGATTTTTCAAAAATTACTAAACCTCTATGCCAACTTCTTGAAAAGGACAAGAAATTTGAATTTACAATCGAATGCTCGAATGCTTTCGAATTATTAAAAGATAAATTAATTACGAGACTTATAATAGTTTCACCTAATTGGGAGAAACCATTTGAGCATTATGTGTGATGCTAGTGATTATGCTATAGGAGTAGTTCTTGGGCAAAGATACGATAAGATTTTCAAAGTTATATACTATGCTTAGTAAAACTCTAAATGATGCTTGAAATAAATTATACGATTCATCGAAAGAGAATTATTAGTAGTTGTATATGCTTTAAATACATTTCGGCATTATCTAATAGGAACTAAATATATTGTACATACTGATCACTCTGCTATAAAGTATTTAATGCAAAAGAAAGATTCTAAACTAAGATTAATTAGATAGATATTATTAATGTAAGAATTTGATTTTGAGATCATTAACAAAAAGGAAACTGATAATCAAATTGCAGATTATTTATCAAGATTAGAAAATCATGAATTATCTGATACTGATAATGAAATTTTAGACAGTTTTTCTGATGAACAACTCTATAATATGAATGAGTGAAAAATACCTTGGTATGCGGATATAGTAAATTATATTGTAAGTGATATTTTAACACCTATGTTAACTTTGCAACAACAGAAAAAATTCATTCATGATACTAAAACATACTTTTGGGATGAATCATACTTATATAAGCAATGTAAGGATCTAATTATTAGAAGATGCGTGCCTTATGAAGAAATCGAACCAATCATTCAAAAATGTCATGACTACGATTTTGGAGGACATTTTGGGACAGATAAAACTGCTTATAAAATTCTACAATCTGGATTCTACTAGCATACTCTATTTAGAGATGTATATAGATAAATGCCAAAGAGTAGGAAACATATCGAGAAAATATGAAATGCCTCTGAATTTTATATTAGAAGTTGAAATTTTTGATGTTTGGGGATTAGATTTCATGGGACATTTTATTCCTTCATTTGGAAACTCATATATATTAGTAGTTGTTGATTATGTTTCCAAATGGATCGAAGCACAAGGTTTACCTAAGTGTGATGCAAAAAGTGTTTCAAAATTTTTAATGAAAAATATTTTTACTAGATTTGGAATGCCGAGAGTGATTATCACTGACGGAGGAACTCATTTTAGAAACAAATATATTCACAAACTAGTAGAAAAATATAATATTATGCATAAGATATCAATCGCTTATCATCCACAAACTAGTGGATTAGCTGAAGTTTCTAATCGAGAGAGTAAGCATATATTAGAGAAGTCTCGTAAACCCTAATAGATTAGACGGCATATAAGACTAGTACAATCGCATTACAGGCATACAGGATCGCTTATAAAACTCCGATTGGAATGACTCCTTATAGGCTTATATATGGAAAAAATTACCACTTACCAGTTGAATTAGAACATAAAGCATATTGGGCGATTAAAGAATTTAATTATAATATGAAAGAAGCTGGTAAAAAGAGATTGCTGCAATTAAATGAATTGGAAGAATTAAGGAATGAATCATATGATAATGATAGGATTTATAAAGAAAGGATGAAATTATGACATGATCGGAAGATTAATCAGAGAAATTTTAAACTAGGATAAGAAGTTCTACTATATAATACTAGATTGAAATTATTTCCTGGGAAATTGAAATCTCGATGGTTAGGACCTTTCACCATAAATATGTCGACATGACAAACAACAATTTTTACATAAACAACACAAAACATCATTTTGATATATAAAATCCAAATTACAAATACACATAAGTGACACTAGACTCTACACATTTATCAAATCATAAAACACTAAATTTCAGCGTTGCTCACAACCACGACAGTCAAATGCTGAAAACTGATCATGAAAGAAAATTTAAACATAGAAATCAAGCAAAGCAAACTAAGTAATAAGTTCAAATACATAAACATATAATCAAGTCCCTACTCATCCTCATAACTATCATTATCTCTAATGTCTCCAATTGATTGAACGTGAACGAATAAATTATAGAATGAAAGATACATGAATTCTTCAGTTGAATCCTCCTCAATCCAGTCCTTTCTTTTCATCAAGCGTATCAGGCTTCCTTCAAGATGCCTGAATGCTCAAAGTGTTCCTTCATTCTCCAATCCAGGTGATCAAAGAAGTCAAATAGATTGTTGATTGCACTCATCATGTGTTACATCTCTTACTTTAATTTCTTAATCTTCTTCAGAATTATCTGCGAACTTTCAGGAAAGTAAAGAGGAATAAGCTTTGAACTCTAATATGGTTGATATTCAATAATACTCATGTCATTTACATCCCCAACTGCCTGGTAATTGTGTTCGTCCTTGGGGTCCAGAGGCTTCCATAGAATAAGTACTCTCTCCCAATTTTCATATGACACTTGTGACTGATTGCAGAGAAGAAATATGGTAGAGGGATGTCAAATCCCATATTTTGATTCGTGTACGATCAATCCCAAAATAGATTTCACAATAATAAAACTAATATCAATAGGCATCCACATTTGAATAATTAATTCAAATTAGCATATTCCTTGATCACTTTTCTGATTTTCATAGTTGGAAGTAATTTTGCACATATAAAATAATGTAAGTGTTTCGACGTAGGATTCAGTAGTGTGGTAGAAAAATTCACATACCTGTTATCTCTTATCTCCCAATCATCTTTTTCATCCGTCAAATATATGTATATATCACACATATTATCTCTCGTCAGGATAAAATTTGCACTAAACAAAACTGTGGGTTGCCTCCCACAATGCGCTTGGTTTCACGTCGTCAGCCCGACATAACCTTTGGTTATTCAGGTTGATTCAACATTAAAACCCCTTTAAAATTTGGGCATATTGCCTTCCAAATACAATTTAAATTTGTGTCCATTAACTTTAAATTTTTTTTCAGTTTTAGAGTTTTCAATAACAACAGCTCCAAGTTGATAGATTTTTATAACAGTGAATTGTCATATTCATCTAGATTTCAGTTTCCCAGAAAATAATCTCAGTCTAGTATTGTATAATAAACCCTTTGGTCCTGGCTCAAATTCCTTTTTAACAATTTTTCAATCAAGCCATATTTTCATTCTCGCTTTGTATATTCTATCATTGTCATATGATTCATTTCTGATTTCTTCCAATTCGTTCAATTGCAACAATCTTTTCTTATCAGCATCTTTCAGATTGAAATTTAATTTATTTATCACCCAATATGCTTTAAATTCTAATTCAACTGGTAAGTGATAGACCTTCTCAAAAATAAATCTTTAAGGGGAAATTCCTATTTGAGTTTTATAAGCAGTTCTGTATGCCCATAAAGTGGTGTCTAATCTAGTGGACGAGTCTAATTTATCAGGATTTATGACTTTTTCTAAAATTCATTTAATTTCACGATTAGATACATCGGCTAAACCATTGTTTTGGGGATGATAAGATGTAGGGATTCTATATATAATATTATATTTTCCAGCCAATCTCTGATTCTGATTATTTTTAAAATGTGATCCTCCATCAGTGATGAACAATCTAGGCGTTCCATATCTTGTGAAAGAAAATTTCATTAAAAATTTTGAAACGCTTCTAGCATCACATTTTCGTAAAGCTATTACCTCAATCCATTTAGATACATAATCCACATCAATTAATATATATGAATTTTCAAATGAAGTAATAAATGGTCCCATAAAATCTAATCTCTAAGCATCAAAAATCTCAAATTTCAACGAAAAATTTAGAGGCATTTCATTCCTTCTAGATATATTGACAACCCTCCGACATCGATCACAGAATTTGACAAGTCTATAAACATCTCTAAAAATAGTAGGCCAATAAAATCTAGATTGTAAAATCTTATGTGTTGTTCTATCAGTGCTAAAATGTCCTCCGAATTCAGAATCATGTCATCCTCGAATAATTTGTTCAGTTTCTTCATAAGGCACGCATCTCCTAATAATAAGATCTTTACATTACTTGTATAAATAAGGATCGTCCCAAAAATAAGATTTAGCATCATATATGAATTTTTTATGTTGTTACATTGTTAATTCTATTGATAAAATGTTACTTACGATGTAGTTCACAAAAGCAGCATACCACTGTAAATTTCATTCTTTAATATTATACAGTTGCTCGTCAGGGAAAGTTTTGATTATTTCCTTTTCAAAATCAGACAATTTATATTGTTCAAGTCTAGATAAATGATCAGCTATTTAGTTATCGACTCATTTTCTATCGACAATCACAAAATAGAATTCTTGCAATAAAAGTATTAATCGAATTAATGTTGGTTTATCATCATTCTTTTGCATTAAATATTTAATAGCAGAATGATCAGTATGCACTATACATTTAGTTCCAATTAAGTATAATCAAAGTTTTTCAAATGCATAAACTATAGCCAATTACTCTCTTTCTGTAGTAGTTTATTTAGTTCGAGCATCAGTAAGAGTTTTGCTAACTTATTATATAACTTTAAACATTTTCTCATACATTTGTCCTAAAATAACTTTAATAGCATAATCACTCGCATCGCACATTAATTCACATGGTTTCTCCCTGTCAGGTGAAATTATTACAGGAGCAGAGATTATTTTTTTGTTTAGTGAGTTGAAAGCTTTTAAACATTCTTCGTTAAAATCAAACTTCTTATCTTTTTATAAAAGTTGGCATAAAGGCTTACTTATTTTTTAAAAATCTTTAATGTATCATCTGTAGAATCCAACATGTCCCAAAAAGTTTCTTACCCCTCTCACTGTGGTAGGAGGTAATAATTTTTCTATAATTAAAATCTTTGCAGGATCTACTTCCATGTCATATTCAGATTTTTATGCCCAAGTACAATTCCTTCTGCAACCATAAATTGATATTTTTTTTTCAGTTTGGTACTAAGTTTGTTCTTTCACATACCTCTAAAACTTTTTACAAGTTGGTTATGCATGCATTAAATGAGTCTCCAAATATTGAGAAATCGTCCATAAACACTTCTATTCAATCATCTATCAAATTGTTAAATATTGACATCATACATCTGTGAAATGTTGCAGGTGCATTACATAATCCAAAGAACATTCTTCTAAAAGCAAATGCAATTCCCTATTTTATTAGCACCAAGCTCTCATGAACTACGTCACTCATTCATGGACATTGAATTTGACATTCACTTTTGTTGTAGAACTCATAGCTCTTTCAGAACATATGTCTCTCAACAAGTTTAAACAATTATATTGGCTTAGATCAAAAAACAAATGAAGTTCAAAGTGAAAAGGTCATCACAAATTTTTCATAGTAAATTGACGCATCATTTTCATATCACAACATCAACACATCACATGAAAAAGAGGAAGACAAAGAAATCTACTCAAGCATCATGAGAAAGATACTGACAAAAGATTGAATTATATATATATATATATATATATATATATATATATATATATATATATAAAAACAATATCATACAAACAAAGAAAAATAAATACAACAAAGAAAAGTAAATACAACCCTAATTCAACACTAACGAACAATAGTTGCTGCTTCCTAATTTGCTCAATTGCAAATCTTATAGTATTTTATAATATAAATTTTATTACCATAAAAATTAAGCTTTTTGTTCAGCATTAAATTTTCACATTAACGGCACTCCCATTTTAGCTTGGCAAAGGGAATCAAAGAAAAAGGGTAATCCGGATTCCATCCGAAACATACCATTTGAATATAATTTAAATATTAATTAACAGTTAATAGTTGGGTGTACAATATAATATATTATCTTAGCTGCCCGGGAAGAACATCACACACTATGCCTCCTGATTGGGTCGACATTCTGTGGGGCCCGCGAGAGGTCGAATAGGATTAGTCTTTGGTTACATTGGTCCGGCAATCGGCAACTGTTTTGTTTATCGGAAAAAGCAGCAGGTGGGGATCACTTATCAGTTAACACGTGGATAGCGACAGCTAAAAAATGAAAGCCAGCCGGACGGTAGGTGGACCCCACGACCCATCCCTTCCTCCGGCACGTGGGCATCTTTGGTACATTTTTTTTTTTCAATTAAGTAAATAAATTACGATCTAAAATACATACAAAATAATTTTGATAAAAAAAATTTTAAGAAAATATTAAAATGAAAAAAATTACTTTCACTAAAACAGAGCATTTTAAAAGCCTTGTCAAAAAAATAAAACTTTATTATGTCATATTAATTGCCTTCACTAATTATGAGAACAAATTTATGAGAATAATAACAATATGTAACACACTCATTAAAGTGAGAGATAAGTTTGTAATTTTATTAAGGATCTCCTATGATTATAGATAATATCCACTTTATGAACAAAAGGACAAATCATTCTTCTCTTAACTCTATATTCTCTCTCTCTTCAAATTTTTTGCTCTTTCCCTCGAGGTATGTGCCAAATGACAAAGTAGGAATCAACAAAAAGTGAATCTGACCTAACTGTCTACCCCTTATTTGTATGTTTCTTTCGCGGCATCTATACAGATTAATATCAGAGAGAGTCAAAATTAACCATCAATACATTTTCCAACAATCTATCGCCAAAGTCAGTAGATATTACCGGCTATTATTAATCATAGAATTGGTAGTTGTCAGCTGTCACATATTTTATATCTATAATTTGAGTGGAGTTGGATTTTGCTTGCAAATTGGATTGGAATAATGATAATTGTCAGCTAACATTTAAGAAATAAAAATTAAATCAAAAAGAAAAAGAAAAGTTTGCAAAGATTGAGATGGATTTGAATCTCTTAGAAACCCTCCAATTGAGTTGATCAATGCTCCTTTTTCTTTCTCTAATTTAATCAACCAGCAGCCTTTTGATAATTGCAAGCTAATTTCGCTTTGTTAATTATGCTAAGAAATTCATTTAATTAGGGGATTGATGCGTGCTTCGTCGTTAAGCCAACTTCTTCTTTTGGATGACACAGAAAATTTTACATTGGGATGCTACAAGCTTTTTTATTTTCATTTTCAGCCTTCATTTGATATGAATAGTAAATGATAGGCTTTATTTAATTGTATAAAATAAAAGTATCATAATATAAGCAATAAGTCAAATCAAATGCTAAAGAAAAAACATGGAGAGTATACGCATGCTGAGAAATTCTTTAAAATCTTGGGACATTTACAGGCATACCACCCAATCCTAATGTATTTACATAGCTAAACCCTTAACTTTAAATATATAGGAATAGAGTGGTATGAATGTAAATCTTCTAAACATTTTCTTACATAAATATACATTAATTTGATTATCAAAACTGGGAAAAAATAATTTAATTTAACGTCTTAGTTCTCTAACCACTAGAAACTTAGAAGGAATTCTGTGGGGTGCATGGCCGGTTTATTTAAGTTTAATAGGGCTAAAGTATCTTAGTGGTGACATGCATCAATAATCATTAAGTTTGAACTTTGTTAATTAACATTTAAGCAATCATTGCGTTGCATCATTAAGATATCTTACGACATCCTTTCATCAGAAAAAATAAAAAATAAAAAATAATAATCGCTGCAATTTTAAGATTGTAATGCTTAATTGTTAATTATCAATTGGTATTCACAAGGTGTAATTTTTTGGATATTTATAAGTACATATTGAGAGGAACTGTAATTAAATTATTAAGAAGTTAATAATTTTATTATAACTAGATAGTGTTGCCGAAATTTTAAATGATATCATGATAGAAATGAAAATTTGAATGGCAGTTTTTCAAATAATAATAATAATAATAAAGACTTTCATGATGCATCCTCCAGTAATTAAAATTCGTGTCATCAAAATTCTCGATCTCGGATACGTTCACTTCGTCTCCAGCCAACGTTTTCCCTCAGATCTGAACAACGACTCTGATACCAATTGTTGTGAAAACAATTGACTATAAAGCAAAAAATATAAACGAGAGGATCACACTAAACACACCAATATACGTGGTTCGGCAAATTGTCTACGTCTTCGTAGTTGCATATGATTTTATTGCTTAAAGAATTACACAATTTAATCAAGTTGAATTACAAGAGATCGCCTCAATTTCTTCTCTCAATCCTTCTTGACTGGATTTCCGTCACCTGCTCCTTTCCCTACCTTCTTCTTTTGTAAGCCCGCAACACCTTTGCCGCCGCAACTCTTCTCATCACCCTCTTTCTTCACACTAGCTCGGTCACGAGATCCGAATCTAGGAGTCGCAAAAGCATATAAAGGGCGGGATCCAAAACGGGAAAGACACCGGTGACGATTACAAAAAGAAAGAAATTAAAGAAATAAATATTCAAATGTCAAATTAAAATAACTGTCATAAAGAAACTGTCAAAACAGGAAGGAAATGGACCGAGCTCCACAATATCGAACAATAAGTACATATTGAGAGGAGCTACACTTAAATTATTAAAAAGTTATTATATTTATTATAACTAGATAGTGTTGTTGTAATTTTAAATGATATCATTATAGAAATAAAAACTTGAATGGTAATTTTTCAAATAATAAAAAAAAGGACTTTCTTGATGCATCATCTAGTAATCAAAATTCGTGTTATCAACTTCTCGATCCCAAGCGGGAAAAACACAAGAGATGATTACAGAAAAAAAGAAACCAAAGAAATAAATATTCAAACGTCACATTCAAATAACTGTCATAAAGAAGAAATTAGACTGGGCTCTACAATACTCAAGAATAAGTACATATTGAGAGGAGCTGCAATTAAATTATTAAAAAGTTAATAATTTTTTTATAACTAGATAGTGTTTGATGCATGCTAGAAAATTCGCGGCGGTAGAGTAACAAATTATCGTCTTAGCGTTGTGCGAGAATCCAGCACGCACACAGATGAAAATGAAACAAGCAGTGACTCCAGAATTTTTTACGTGGAAAACTCGTAAAGTGAAAAACCACGGGGCCTGGCCCAGTTGCAAAAATCCACTATTGATTGATGTTTACAGAAACCCTCTGCCCCACAGACGTGAGAGAGAAATTATATGTTTCAGAGTACAATGTCGACTGACGTTGTCCAGTTGGTGGTGATTGATGATCCACGGTGACGGAGGTCCACGGTGATTAAGATCCACGGTGACGGAGGTCGACGGTGATGGAGATCGACGGTGATGGAGGTCAACGACAGTCGGCGGCGGTCAGCGGTGGTGCTAAGCTGCAACTTCTCCTTAAGGCCTCAGGCTCTCTCTATCTTTCCTCCCCCCTCATGTGAGAGTTGAGGTCTATTAATAAGGTTCTGGGTGCAATTAATGCAGCTATTTTGATCGGATGGTTCAGAGAGCTCCCCTTGATCAGACGGTGTTTAAGAGGCTTTGATGGTCCTAACGATGTCAGAATTGAGTGATCTTGGGCTCGTTAGATTCGTCTTGTCGAGACGCTCAATTCGAGTATAGGCTTGCTAGTGTCGGCATCCATTTGACCTTCCAATGTGTCCAAAAATCTTCTAAAAGTGATTTAATGACCTGATCTGGGCTTGATTTGACTCGGATGTGACTAGTTTTGATATCATTAGGTCTGTTTCATCGAGCCAATGAAATCAGAGCTCTAAATGACTTTCCATCAACATTTGAATATTTCTTGCTCAAAATATTGCACCGAGATTCATGTCAGATGATGAAAATTTGTTAGTGACATATCAGTTGCCCCCCTATTTTCGGATGAGATCATTTTTATGGTCCGAAAATATACTGGTCTAGTGTTGTTTTTTTTTTTTTTTTTTTTTTTTTTGCAACATTCTTACCACTTGTATTTAAATAAGAATAATAACCTTTATAAACTTAAGAAAATGTTTATAGATTAGTTGATTGATGTCTTCTCATTCATATAAGAGGTTAGAGGTTCAAATTCAGTCAAAGACAAATTAATTTTTTATTTAACTTGAAAACCGAAAATACTGGCTAGAAAACAGAAAATTAATATCATATTGTTTATTATATATTTTTTCTTTTTTGAGCTGTAGTTATTTTTTTTATGAAGAGCAATTTTTTGCTGTTTTTTTTGAATAAGTTGTCATTTTTTTAATGAGCTATCGTTTTCTTTTTTTTTTTTAATGAACAACAGTTTTTTGTTTTTTGTTTTTTTAATAAACTGCTGTTTTCTTGTTTTTTTAATGAGCATCAGTTTTTTGTTTTTTTTTTTCAATGTTATATCTCATCTCAAACCTATAAATAGAGGTCATGGATGATAATAAGAATCACAAGTGAGGTGAAGAAGAAAGTCATACCGTGTTGAGGAAAAGCAAAAAGTTGCGGCGGAGAGTTGCGGCGAAGAATTGTGGCGCAGAGTTGCGGCAAAGAAATGCGGCGCTGAGTTGCGGTGAAGAGTTACGGAGAAAAGTTGCGGCGCTGAGTTGCGGTGAAGAGTTACGGAGAAAAGTTGCGGCGCATAGTTGAGGCGATGAGTTGCGGCGCTGAGTTGTGATTAATAGTTACGGAGAAGAGTTGCGGTTAAGAGTTGCCGCACAGAGTTGCGTTGCTGAGTTGCGGAGAAAAGTTGCGGCGCTGAATTGAGGAGAAGAGTTGCGGTGAAGAGTTGTCGAGAAGAGTTGCGGCGAAGAGTTGCGGAGCAGAGTTTCGGCGCAGAGTTGCGGCGAAGAGTTACGGAGAAGTGTTGCAGCGAAGCCTTGAAAAAAGAGCATCGCGTCGCCGGCGATGCATTGCGGCGATGCGACGCGTTACGGCAGTGCGTCGCGATGATGCATTGCGACATAGCATCGCGGCAGGCTTTGCTTCCACTCGAAGCGTTGCAGTAGTGCATCGTGGCGAGGCATTGCGGCGAGGCATCGCTGCGTCGTGTTGCTGCAAAGCATTGCAATGACTCGACATATTGTGGAGAAGCCCCGACAGTGTGTCTTGGCAAGGCGTCGCGGCGACGGGCTGCGGCGAAGCGTCGTGATGGCGCGTCGCAGTGGTGCAGTGCAGCGACATGTTGCAGTGGCGTGTTGCGGTTGAGTGTCGTGGTGGGGCGTCATGGTGACAAGTTACAGCGGGCTGTCACGCCAGATTGTTGCATTGCAGCGGTGTGTATGCATCAGAGCGATGCGTTGCAGCGGGGCATCACACTGAGGCGATGCATTGCAGTGACACGTTGTGGCGGGGCGTCACGGCGGGGCAATGCGTTGTGGTGATGCGTTGCAGCGGCGCAACGCAACAACGCTTTGCAGTTTCTTAATTGTGCAAAATTCTTCCGAGGGTAGCTTTCTTTTGAAATTTATACACTTGTGTCTTCTGAGGCTTGTAGCATGTTGAGGTTTTTAATGTATCTGTGTCTTCTGAGGCGTGTAGCTTTCTGATGTCTTTGATGTACATGTGCATTCTGAGATTTATAGTCTGCTGAGGTCTTTGATGTATATGTGGCTTCTGAGGCTTGTAGCCTTCTAATATCTTTGAGTGTATATGTGTCTTCTAAGACTTGTAGCCTTTTTGAGGTCTTTAAGTGTACTTGTGCCTTCTGAGGCTTGTAGCCTTTTGAGGTCTTTGAGTGGAGACCCTGTCAACCACTTGCTTTCATGGAGTCTTTCTGTGTCTTCTGAGGCTTGTAGCCTTCTGAGGTCTTTAAGTATACATGTGCCTTCTGAGGTTCTTAGCCTTCTGAGGTCTTTAAGTGGATACCATGTCAACCACTTGCTTTCATGGAGTCTTTCTAGTGAGGACTTTGTCTAATACTAGCTTCCTATCGAGACTTGTCTCTTAGGCTCGTCTTCCAGGGGCGTGTTAGCTTCTCAATGAGTCTTGCCTCTTGGGCTTGACTTTCAAAAGTACCGTATCTTCCTCACAAGTCTTGCCTCTTGGGCTCGACTTCTAGGAGTATGACATGTCTTTTCATCAAGGGGCCTTTCTACACAAAATTCTTTCATGAGAAAATGAGAAAATTTAAATGAAATGATGTCTTTTACTCAGATAAGATGAGTTAGAATTATACTTCTCATTTGATAACTTCAACGATTCTCTTCTGGTATCCCTAACATTATTCTTGTAAGTAGCGATCCAGGTGACATTAGCGTATCAGACGTTCAATTTCTTCTTTTAATTAATAACATCTTTCTGTTGAATATCCTTTTGCACGGTGGAAATGACAATATTGAGACTGATCTCCACCATTTGGATTTCTTAAAGGCTTTGGCCACTTGACAGTCTCTTCATCTTTGATGGTCATTAAGATGTCAACACGTGACGTGTTGAGTGGCGTGTATTCTTTTTCTGATCGTTGCTCATGATTCCCCTCTGGTCTATACTTTTTTTACTGTGAGATTTGATTGTTATCCCCAGCATTATTCTTGCGCTTGCCCCCCAATCGCTCAAATTGTTCTTTGTGAGCAGTGATGGCCTCATCTGCTGAGATTTGTTCCTCAAGACGGTGTACAAGGTCAGTATAAGAACGTACTGTCTCCCACATAAGTGATGAGTAGAAGAGCCCTGGGCAGAGTCCCCCAACAAAGACCCCCATTAATAACTCTGAATCCACTCTTGGAATTTGACGGGCTTCAGTAGTATACCTGCGGAAGTAGACCTTGAGTGATTCTCCTTCACTTTGACGAATTCCTAACAGATGGGATAAATCCTTGATGATTTGTCGTTTTGATATGAACTGCTCCACAAATAGTCTAGTCAGCTCATTAAAAGTGTTTACAGTGCCCTCCGGCAAAGAGTAGAACCAGGTTCGAGCGTGTCCCTTAAGAGTGGCAGGAAACATCTGACACAGAAGCACATCCGAGGCACGTTGAATGTGCATGATTGTTCGATAATGATCAATATGTTCATAGGGCTCATTTATCCCTTCATATGTGCCAATGTTTGGCAGCTTGAAGCCTGTTGGGATGAGGTTTTGGATGACCGCATTCGCTAAGGGAGAGGATTCGTTGATATTATGGTTAGTGTGGAAACGATCCTTTTTCTTTATTGGGAACTCTTTCTGGATGAGGCGACATAGTTCATTACGGGTGACATTATTTGGAATGGTAGCAAGATGTGGTGGTGCCATGTGAGTTGTATGAGATGAATGAGTGGAGCATGCAGTGTCTAGGAGTTCAGCATCATGACCCGGCACGAAAAGTGTTCCTTCTTGGGGAGGGGGCCCGGTACGAGTTTCTTCATGCATGTTTCTCGTATGTCGCAGATTTAATGGTAAACGAGTTTTGTTCATCAGTGGTTATTGGGTTCCACGTAGGAGTCGTGGGATTTGCAGTTGAGACTCCTCCATTCTACGCATTTGTTCTTCCATAGAAGGACCTGAAACCCCTTCGTTGGCGGGATGGTGTGTTTCAGGGCGGGAAGATGAAGAAACATGTCGTCATTGACTTCGTTAGTGCTCCCTGAAACGATAAGTGTTAAAGTGAAGTGTTACGTTGTCCCGAATATTTTTTTTATTTATCATGTAATAAATTGAGCAAGTACTTCAGTAGTGGGATTGAGAGTTTCTCTTAGACAGCACTAAACTGATGCGTGCTAGAAAATTTGCGGCGATAGAGTAACAAATTATCGTCTTATCGTTGTATGAGAATCCAACACGCACACAGATGAAAAGGAAACAAGCAATGACTCCAGAAGTTTTTACGTGAAAAACCCGTAAAGGGAAAAACCACGGATCCACTATTGATCGACGTTTACAGAATCCCATGTCCTACAGACGGGAGAGAGTAATTATATGTTTCAGACTACAATGTCGACTGACGTTGTCTAATTGGTGGTGATTGACGATGATTGGTGGAGATCGACGGTGACGGAGGTCGACGGTGAAGGAGGTTGACGGTGATGGAGATCGAGGGTGATGGAGGTCGGCGGTGGTTGACGGCGGTCGGCGGTTAGTCGACGACGGTCGGCGGTGGTGCTAAGCTGCAGCTTTTCCTTAAGGCCTCAGGCTCTCTCTATCCTTCCTCTCCCCTCATGTGAGAGTTGAGGTCTATTTATAGGGTTCTGGGTGCAATTAATGCAGCCATTTTGATCGGACGGTTCAGAGAACTCCCCTCGATCAGACGGCGTTTAAGGGGCATTTGATGGCCTTAACGATGTTAGAATTGAGTGATCTTAGGCTCGTTAGATTCGTCTTGTCGAGACGCTCGATTCGAGTATGGGCTTGCTAGTGTCGGCATCCATTTGACCTTCCAATGTGTCAGAAAATCTTCTAAAAGTGATTTACTGACTTGATCTGGGCTTGATCTAAATCGGATTGGACTAGTTTTGATATCTTTGGGTCCGTTTCATCGAGCCGATCAGTTTGACTATAAGTTTGCTGAAATCGGAGCTCTTGATGATTTTTCATCAACATTTGAATAATTCTTGCTCAAAATATTGCACCGAGATTCATGTCAGATGATAAAAATTTGTTAGTGGCATATCAGTGTTGTTGAAATTTTAAATGATATCATTATAGATAAAAATTTGAATGGTAGTTTTAAAAATAATAAAAAGAAGGACTTCATTGATGCATCCTCTAGCAAGCAAAATTCGTATTATCAAACATCTCGATCCCAAATGGAAAAAGCACAGGAGATGATTACAGAAAAAAGAAACCAAAGAAATAAATAGTCAAATGTCAAAGTCAAATAACTGTCATAAAGAAGAAACTGCGAAAATATGAAGGAAGTAGACCGGGCTCCACAATACTCAACAATAAGTACATATTGAGAGGAGCTGCAATTAAATTATTAAAATTAAATTATTAAAACGTTTATAATTTTTTTTATAACTAGTTAGCGTTGTTGAAATTTTAAATGATATCATTATGAAAATAAAAATTTGAATGGAACTTTTTTAAATAATAAAAAAAAAGACTTCAATGATTCATCATCTAGTAACAAAAATTCGTGTTATCAAACTTCTCGATCCCAAACTGTAAAAGCACATGAGACAATTATAGAAAAAAAGAAACCAAAAAAGTCAAATTCAAAATAACTGTCATAAAGAAGAAACTGCCGAAACAAGAAGGAAGTGGACAAGGCTCCTTTATACTCAACAATAAGTACATATTGAGAGAAGCTGCAATTAAATTATTAAAAATTATAATTTTCTTACAACTAGATAGTGTTGTTGAAATTTTAAATGGTATCATTATAGAAAAAAAAATTTTTTTTTGAATGATAGTTTTTCAAATCATAATAAAAAAAGAGAACTTCTTGATCTCAAATGGGAAAAGCACAAGAGATGATTACAGAAAAAAAGAAACCAAAGAAATAAATATTCAAATGTCAAATTCAAATAACTGTCATAAAGAAGAAACTGTCAAAACAGGAAGGAAGTGGACCAGGCTCTACAATACTCAAGAAAAAGTACATATTGAGAGGAGCTGCAATTAAATTATTAAAAAATTAATAATTTTTTTATAACTAGATAGTGTTTGATGCGTGCTAGAAAATTCACAGCGTTGGGTAACAAATTATCGTCTTAGCGTTGTGCGAGAATCCAGCACGCACACAGAAGAAAAGGAAACAAGCTGTGACTCTAGAAGTTTTTACGTGGAAAACCCGTAAATGAAAAAATCACGGGGCCTGGCCCAGTTGCGAAAATCCACTATTGATTGATGTTTATAGAAACCTTATGTCCTACAGACGGGAGAGAGAAATTATATGTTTCAGACTACAATGCCGACTTAAGTTGTCTGGTTGGTGGTGATTGATGATGATTGCTGGAGGTCCACAGTGACGGAGGTCGACGGTGATTGAGGTCGACGGTGACGGAGGTCGACGGTGATGGAGATCGATTATGACGGAGGTCGGCGGTGGTGTCGACGGCGGTCGACTGTTAGTCGGCGATGGTGCTAAGCTACAACTTCTTCTTAAGGCCTCAGGCTCTCTCTATCATTCCTCCCCCCTCATGTGAGAGTTGAGGTCTATTTATAAGGTTACGGGTGCAATTAATGCAGCCATTTTGATCGGATTATTCAGAGAGCTCCCCTCGATTAGACGACGTTTAAGGGGTATTTGATAGCCTTAACGATGTCAGAATTGAGTGATCTTGGGCTCGTTAGATTTGTCTTGTCGAGACGCTCGATTCGAGTATAGGCTTGCTAGTATCAGCATCCATTTGACTTTCCAATGTGTCCAAAAATCTTCGAAAAGTGATTTAATGACTTGATTCGGGCTTGATTTGACCTGGATTTGACTAGTTTGATATCATTAGATCCGTTTCATCGAGCCGATTAATTTGATTATAAGTTTGTTGAAATCGGAACACTGGATGACTTTTCATCAACATTTTAAAATTTCTTGCTTAAAAGATTGCACCGAGATTCGTGTCAGATGATGAAAATTTGTTAGTGGCATATCAGCTGCCCCCCTATTTTCGGGCGAGATCATTTTTATCGTCTAAAACTATACAGGTTTAGCTTTGTTTCTTTTTTTTTGCAACATTCTTACCACGTGTAATTAAATAAGAATAAGAAAAAACTTTATAAATTGAAGAAAATGTTTTCTAGATTAGTTGGTTGTTGTCTTCTCCTTTATATAGGAGATTGGGGGTTCAAATTCTGTCAAAGACAATTTAAATTATTATTTAACTTGAAATTCGAAAATATTGGCCAGAAAACTAAAAATTAATATAATGTTGTTTATTATATATTCTTTATTTTATTTATTTATTTTTTTGAGCTGTCGTTATTTTTTTTAATGAACAGAAGTTTTTTTGTTGTTTTTTTTTAAATAAGTTGTCATTTTTTTTAATGAGCTGTCATTTTTTTTTAATGAACAACAATTTTTTGTTTTTTTATTTTTTTAATGAGCTGATGTTTTCTTATTTTTTTAATGAGCAGCAGTTTTTTGTTGTTTTTTTTTTTTTTTCATTCTTATATCTTATCTCAAGTCTATAAATAGAGGTCATGGATGAGGAGAATAATCACAACTGAGGAGAAGAAGAAAGTCATACTGTGTTGCGGAGAAGCAAAGAGTTGCGGCGGAGAGTTGCGACGAAGAATTGCAACGCAGAGTTGCAGCGCCAAGTTGCGGTGAAGAGTTGCGGCGCCAAGTTGCGGTGAAGAGTTGCGGAGAAGAGTTGCGGTGAAGAGTTGCGGAGAAGAGTTGCGGCGCATAGTTGAAGCGATGAGTTGCGGCGCTGAGTTATGGTGAAGAGTTTCCACGCAGAGTTGGGTCGAAGAGTTGCGTCGCTGAGTTGTGGAGAAGAGTTGCGGCACTGAGTTGCAGTAAAGAGTTGCTGAGAAGAGTTTAGGCGAAGAGTTGCGGCGAATAGTTACGGAGAAGTGTTGCGGCGAAGCCTTGCGAAAGAGCATTGCGTCACCGGCGGAGCATTGCAGCGACGTGACACGTTACGACAGTGCGTCGCTATGATGCATTGTGGCATAGCATCGCGACAGGCGTTGTGTCCACGCGGCGCGTTGCGGTAGTGCATCGTGGCGAGGCATCGCGGCGGCGTGTTGCTGCGAAGCGTTGCAACGACGCGACGTATTGTGGAGAAGCCCCGAAGGTGTGTCTTGACAAGGCGTTGCGGCGACGGGCTGCGGCAGAGTGTCGTGATGGCACGTCGCAGCGGTGCAACGCAGCGACATGTTGGAGCAAGTTGTCGCGGTGGAGTGTTGCATTGCAGCGGTGTGTATGCATCAGAGCGATGCGTTGCAGCGGGGCATCAGGGCGGGGCGATGCTTTGTAGTGACACGTTGTGCTAGGGCATCACGGCGGGGCGATGCGTTGCAGCGGCGCAACACAACAACGTGTTGTTGTTTCTTAATTATTCAAAATTCTTCTGAGGCTTGTAGCTTTCTTTGGAATTTTATACGCTTGTATCTTCTGAGGCTTATAACATTTTGAGGTCTTTAATGTATCTGTGCCTTCTAAGGCTTGTAGCTTTCTGATGTCTTTGATGTATCTGTGTATTCTGAGGTTTATAGCCTGCTGAGGTCTTTGATGTATCTGTGTCTTCTGAGGCTTGTAGGCTTTTAAGGTCTTTGAGTGTACCTGTACCTTCTGAGGCTTGTAGCCTTTTGAGGTCTTTGAGTGTACTTGTGCCTTCTGAGTCTTGTAGCCTTCTGAGGTCTTTGAGTGGAGACCCTGTCGTCCACGTGCTCTTATGGAGATTTTCTGTGTTTTCTGAGGCTTGCAGCCTTCTGAGGTCTTTAAGTGTACCTGTGCATTCTGAGGCTCTTAGCCTTCTGAGGTCTTTAAGTGGAGACCCTGTCAACCACTTTCTCTCATGGAGTCTTTCTGGTGAGGACCTTATCCACTACTAGCTTCCCATCGAGACTTGTCTCTTAGGCTCGTCTTCCAGGGGCGTGGTAGCTTCTGATTGAGTCTTGCTTCTTGGGCTTGACTTTCAGAAGTACCATATCTTCCTATCAAGTTTTGCCTCTTGGGCTCGACTTCCAGGAGTATGACATGTCTTTTCATCAAGGGGACTTTCTACACAAAATTCTTTCATGAGAAAATGAGAAAATTTAAATGAAATGGTGTCTTTTACTCTGATAAGATGAGTTGAAATTATATTTCTCATTTGATAACTCCAACGATTCTCTTCTAGTTTCCCTAACATTGTTCTTGTAAGTAGCGACCCATGTGACCTTGGCTTATCAGACGTTCAATTTCTTCTTTTAATTAAAAACATCTTTCCGTTGAATGTCCTTTTGCACGGTGGAAATGACAATATTGAGACTGGTCTCCACCATTTGAATTTCTTAAAGGCTTTGGCCACTTGACGGTCTCTTCATCTTTGATGGTCATTAAGATGTTAACATGTGGCGTGTTGAGTGGCATGTATTCTTTTTCTGATCGTTGCTCATGATTCCTCTATGGTCTTTACTTTTTTCGCTGTGAGATTTGATTGGTATCCCCATCGTTATTCTTGTGCTTGCCCACCAATCGCTCAAATTGTTCCTTACGAGCAGTGATGCCCTCATATGCTGAGATTTGTGCCTCAACACTGTGTACAAGGTCAACATAAGAACGAACTGTCTCCCGCATAAGTAATGAGTAGAAGGGTCATGGGCTGAGTCGCCCAAAAAAGACCCCCCTTAATAACTCTGAATCCACTCCTGGAATTTGACGGGCTTCAGTAGAAAACCTGCGGAAGTAGACCTTGAGCATTCTCATTCACTTTGACGAATTCCTGACAGATTGGATGAATCCTTGATGATTCTTTGATTTGCTATGAACTGCTCCACAAATATTCTGGTAATTTCGTTAAAGGTGTTTATAGTGCCCTCCGACAAAGTGTAGAACCAGGTTAGAGCTTGTCCCTTAAGAGTGGCAAGAAACACCTGACACAGAAGTGCGTCAGAGCCACGTTGAATGTGCATGATTGTTCGATAATGATCAATATGTTCATAGGGGTCAGTTATCCTTTCATATGCGCCAATGTTCGGCAGCTTGAAGCTTGTTGGGATGGGGTGTTGGATGACCGCATTCGCTAAGGGAGAGGATTCGTTGATATTATGGTTAGTGTGGGAACAATTTTTTTTCTCTATTGAGAACTCTTCCTGGATGAGGCGACGTAGTTCATTACGGATGACATCATTCGGAACGGTAGCAATATGTGATGGTGCCAGGTGAGCTGTATGAGATGGATGAGGGGAGCTTGCAGTGTCTAGGAGTTCAGCATCATGACCCAACACAGGAAGTGTTCCTTCTTGAGGAGGGGGTTCGGTACGAGTTTCTCCAGGCATGTTTCTCGTATGTCGCAGATTTAATGGTAAACGAGTTTCGTTCATCAGTGGTTGTTGGGTTCCACGTAGGAGTTGTAGGATCTGCAGTTGAGACTCCTCCATTCTACGCATTCATTCTTCCATAGAAGAACCTGAAACCCCTTCGTTGGCTGGATGGTGTGTTCCAGGGCGGGAAGATGAAGAAACATGTCACCCTTGACTTTGTGACTGCTCCCTGGAACGATAGATGTTGACGTGAGGTGTTCCGTTGACCCGAATATTTTTTTTTATTTGTCATATAAGAAATTGAGCAAGTACTTCAGTGGTGGGATTGAGAGTTTCCCACAGACAGCGCCAAACTGATGTGTGTTAAAAAATTCGCGGCGGTAGAGTAACAAATTATCGTCTTAGCGTTGTACGAGAACCCAGTACGCACACAGATGAAAAGAAAACAAGTAGTGACTCCAGAAGTTTTTACGTGGAAAACCCGTAAAGGGAAAAACCACGGAGCCTAGCCCAGTTGCGAAAATCCATTATTGATCGACGTTTACAAAAACCCTCTGTCCTACAGACGGGAGAGAGTAATTGTATGTTTCAGACTACAATGTCGACTGACGTTATCTGGTATTTGGTGATTGACGATGATTGGTGGAGGTCCACGGTGACGGAGGTCGATCGTGATGGAGGTCTACAGTGACGAAGGTTGACGGTGACGGAGGTCGACGGTGATGGAGATCGACAGTGACGGAGATCGGCGGTGGTCGACGGCGGTCGGCGGTTAGTCGACGACGGTCGGCGGTGGTGCTAAGCTGCAGCTTCTCCTTAAGACCTCAGGCTCTCTCTATCCTTTCTCCCCCCTCATGTGAGAGTTGAGGTCTGTTTATAGGGTTCTGGGTGCAATTAATGCAACCATTTTGATCGGATGGTTCAGTGAATTCCCTTCGATCAGACGGCGTTTAAGGGGCATTTGATGGCCTTAACGATGTTAGAATTGAGTGATCTTGAGCTCGTTAGATTCGTCTTGTCGAGACGCTCGATTTAAGTCTGAGCTTGCTAGTGTCGGCATCCATTTGACCTTCAAATGTGTCCAAAAATCTTCTAAAAGTGATTTAATGACTTGATCCGAGCTTGACTTAACTCGGATTGGACTAGTTTTGATATCATTGGTCTGTTTCATCGAGCCGATCAATTTAACTATAAGTTTGTTGAAATTGGAACTCTGGATGACTTTTTATCAACATTTGAATATTTCCTGCTCAAAAGATTGCACTGAGATTCATGTCAAATGATGAAAATTTGTTAGTGGCATATCAATGTTGTTGAAATTTTAAATGATATCATTATAGATAAAAATTTGAATGGTAGTTTTTTAAATAATAAAAAAAGGACTTCTATGATGCATCCTTTAATAAGGAAAATTTGTCTTATCAAACTTCTCGATCCCAAAAGGAAAAAGCACAGAAGATGAGTACAGAAAAAAAAACCAAAGAAATAAAAATTTAAATGTCAAAGTCAAATAACAGTCATAAAGACGAAACTGCCAAAATATGAAGGAAGTATACAATACTCAATAATAAGTACATATTGAGAGCAACTGCAATTAAATTATTAAAAAGTTTATAATTTTTTTATAACTAGATAGCGTTGTTGAAATTTTAAATGATATCATTATAAAAATAAAAATTTGAATGGAAGTTTTTTAAATAATAATAATAATAAAAGACTTCAATGATTCATCCTTTAGTAACAAAAATCCGTGTTATCAAATTTTTCGATCCCAAATGGGAAAAACACATGAGACGATTACAGAAAAAAAAAATAAAGAAGTCATATTCAAATAACTGTCATAAAGAAGAAACTGCCGAAATAAGAAGGAAGTGGACAGGGCTCCTTTATACTCAACAATAAGTACATGTTGAGAGGAGCTGCAATTAGATTACTAAAAAGTTATAATTTTCTTATAACTAGATAGTGTTGTTGAAATTTTAAATGGTATCATTATAGAAAAAAAAAATTTCAATGATAGTTTTTCAAATCATAATAAAAAAGAGGATTTCCAAGATGCATCCTCTAGTAAGCAAAATTCGTATTATCAAACTTCTCGATCTCAAATGGGAAAAGCACAAGAGATGATTACAGAAAAAAAGAAACCAAAGAAATAAATATTCAAATGTCAAATTCAAATAACTGTCATGAAGAAGAAACTGCCAAAACAGGAAGGAAGTGGGCAGGGCTCCACTATTCTCAATAATAAGTACATATTGAGAGGAGCTGCAATTAAATTATTAAAAGGTTAATAATTTTCTTATAGCTAGATAGTGTTCTTTTAATTTTAAAAAAAATTGAATGGTAGTTTTTTAAATAATAATAAAAAATGACTTCCATGGAAGTCAAATAAATAAATATTCAAATGTCAAATTAAAATAACTGATAAAGAAGAAAGGGACAAACAGGGAAGAAGTTTTTCAAATCATAATAAAAAAAGAGGGCTTCCATGATGCAATGTTGTTAATCGTTCTTTAACTTGTCATAATGAGCTAATAAAACAAATGCATATCATATAAATATATTGACATTAACGTTGACTCTGTGAGGTGGTAAATATATAAAGTATTTTTCTACGAATTATATGACAAGGTTCATAATGTAAAAGAAAACCTATATAACCCCTTCATGTTCTAAATAATAAGAAAAACAACCCTTCCCAGCTCCCCTATAACGTTACAAAAGCAGGAAGAATTGACTCAGCTCTCAAGTTTCAAAGAAAGAAACACTTCTCCTTTCCAATATCTTCTTCCACCACAGAAAGGTTTTCAGAGCCTACTAACTCCACAGTTCTGTCCATAGTTTCATTTCTCTGACACAGAAAATTTCATCTCTCTGCACTGCTTCCATGATCATACTCAAAGAGCATCTTCTCCTCTCCTCCTCAGCTCTTCTTGTGCTCTTCATCTTCTTCTATCTCTCCAGATTCAACCGAAAACAGCCCAATATCCCACCCGGCAGCCATGGTTTCCCTCTTGTTGGCGAAACCTTTGCCTATCTCAAGCCTCACTGCGCCACCACCATAGGGCAATTCATGGAGCATCACATAAACAGGTGAAAGTAAACTCAAGTCTACAGTATTATCAGTTCATTAATCTCAATCGAAAACTCTAAAACTACAAAAAATTATATAACTCAATCTCAGTAGTCCAACATGAGCTGAATCATTCAGACTCTAGCAATTCTCATTCCCTTTAAAAATCGCACATAGATTTTACTACTGCTATCACATTCAACATATATTTTTTTAAAATGTTATTTCTCATCATAAAAATTTCTGAAAAATAAATAAAAGATTTTACACCAAAAAATAAAAAAATAAAAAACAATATAATAACTCTGGAAAGCAAAATTGAAAAAGGATTTCACAAACGGACACTAAAGCTTACGAATTTATAAATATTGATTCAACGACTAGAATGTTGAGGTGGATGAGTTTGTGGCTCTCAGGTACGGGAAGATCTTTCGGTCAAACCTTTTCGGAGAGCAGACGATCGTGTCAGCAGATGCCGGTCTGAACCGGTTCATCCTACAGAACGAGGGCCGATTTTTCCAGTGCACCTACCCGAAGAGCGTTGGAGAAATACTGGGAAAGTGGTCGATGCTGGTTCTGGCCGGAGAGATGCATCAGAGCATGAGAACGATATCCCTAAACTTTCTCAGCAGCGCCCACCTCCGCGCCGTCCTCCTGCTGGAGATCGAGCGGCAGACCCTCATGGTGATGGCCGGTTGGAAGGAGGGAGTTGCCATCCCTGCACTAGAGGAAGTTAAGAAGGTTATATTCCAGATTTTAATTACTGAATGTTTGATTGGAGTTTAATTAGTTATGAGACTAGTGAGTAATTTGGCGATGATGAATACAGTTTACTTTCAATTTAATGGCGAAGAATATAATGAGTTTGGAGGCATGGGAGCCTGAAACTGAGAAGCTGAGGAGAGAGTACATAACGTTCATGAAGGGAATGATCTCTGCTCCTATAAATTTTCCAGGGACCTCATACTGGAAGGCTTTGAAGGTATGCTGATTAACTTAAGAATTTTTCTTCATTTCTATAATCTCACTAGCTAGCCTTCCTTTATACGCACTATTTTATATGTATATCAGAATTAAACTAGTGTCACGAACTCAAGTTATTTCAACTATTAATTCTATGGATCACTTGCGTTTGTAGCCTCTCATGAATTATCCCAAGTATTGTTTAATGTTTTTGTATGAATAAAGACATCTTAGTTAGTTAAAGTGGGAGGAGAACTTACTCTCTTTAAATACTATAAACCATTTTCATGATTGTATTCATAGATTCATTTATCCTCATTTAGCTTTATTTTTAAAGAAATTTAGATATAAAAGGATTGATATTTTGGTTATTGTAATTTTATTACTTATTGACTAAAGTGTCAAAATAGTTTTCAAATATTTTTACATAAAAACTTCTTTGAATCAAAGAGTTAATAGAAGTGTCAAATTATTCATTTATTATTTATTTGGAGACTTTTTTAGCCATATTAATTTAAAGGGTCTAAGGATTCTTTTAGCATATCTATAAGTTCTAAGATTAAAAAATCCTCGTATAAATAGCCATGTTAATGTTAGCACTTCACTCTTTATTAAAAATTTGAGTTGTGGGATAACCGTCATTCTTTGTAAAAATCATTAGAATAGATATGAACTAATATTTTAAAAGTTTATGAAATTAAATAATTTGATGTAAATTAACAACATAAAATTTGCAGTCAAGATCGAGCATTATGAGAGTGATTGAGAAGAAGATGGAAGAGAGAAGTGGAAGGATAAGGATGATGGAGATGGAGGAAAAGAGAGAAGAGAAAGATGACATGATGGGTTGGGCCATAAAACACTCTTCTCTCTCTAAAGAGCAGATAATGGATCTTCTTCTCAGTCTCCTATTTGCAGGCTATGAGACTTCTTCAATTGCCTTGGCGCTCACCATTTTTTTTCTTGAAAGCTGTCCTAAAGTTGTTCAAGAGCTTAAGGTAAAGTTATGGATGCTTTATTACAATTTAAAAAATAGAGAGAATTTTTAATTTCATCTACTCTATTGGGGAACGGAACCAGATCATGTTCGGGGTAGGCAAATGTCCCCCTCTCGAATTTCAATTTAATCTATATAAAGAGTAAAATTAAATATTTTTTTCTTATGTAGTTTAGGAGATTTACTAATTTTGCTCCCCCACCCTTGATATACTTTCTTGCCTAAAACTTACAAAAAATGAAATATTTGGTTATCTGGTCTGCCTTAAAAATAATACTGTTTCCACACCTGACTCTATGAATCTAAAGAATCGTTTGGAATCACTTTTATTTATTTTTAATTATTATTATTTTTGTATATTTTAATTTAAAATAAAACATTTTTATTCGGCTATAAATCATGTTTAGTTGTTATTAAAAACACTTGATAATTTTTAAATATTTTATGTATTTTAAAAATAAACTAATTTATCTTTTAAAACAAAAAAAAAAAACTTTCAAAATGAACTAAACAAACATATTTATAAAATAAAATAAAATAAAATAAAATAAAATAAAATAAAATAAATTAAAAGTAATTTCAAACCTTTATCTTCAATGTTATTTCTAAATTATATTGCATAAAATATATGATTTTATCCTGCAATCGTATTTATTATGGTTGAGGAATATTTGATTTTGAGCTAATTTGATCATAACCTTAAATATATAAGCCACCTTCAAATTAGCTCATGGAAAAAAGGATTAACTTTAAATATAGTTTACTAAATTTATACCCAATTCAGGTCAGCTCAAAGTTTTAGCTTGTAACAATATTGTGTTAAATTTTATTTATTCACTTCTTTGCAGGAGGAACACTACAGTATCTTGAGGAAGAAGAGTGCAAGAGGGGAACATGGGCTGAGCTGGGCTGACTATAAGCAAATGGACTTCACACAATGTGTAAGCATTAATTTCAAGTTGTTAGCGGAATTCACATTTTTCTAATTTACTTTTAATCGTTGCGTGATTATATTTTTAAACTGGGTCTATTGGATTTTACCAAAATTATAGAACTTTCACCAAAGACATAGCAAGCCCAAAATATTTCAAATCAACGAATCAAACCGAAAATTCTAAGGGCATGACATGAAATGCACTCAAAACAGTCTTGCTAACAAAATGATTCAAACTCATAGAAGATCACATTATGAAAATCGTACGAGGAGGATGCAAAGCCACATATCAAATAAACCCTAAAGGCATAAAAAAGAATCACGAAGATAAATACAAGATAATCAAAAGCAATGACAGAGGAGAGAAAGATTTTCGGCCAACGACATGAAGGAAGTAGATCGAAGAGAAGATCAAATATGGAGGGGGATTAATCAGGGATAATATGGGTAAAAACTCGATTTGAGTGCAATATAAAATCAAATTCAAGCCGCGGATGAGATCACGAAACCAATCGTCGTCTGTGCTATCCCAGGAAACCATGATTCTGAGAACAAGATTTCCCAGAAGCCGTGCAAACAAACTCCCCAAATGGTGCATTACAAAATGAAAAACAACAAAACAACCACCCTAAACAAGACCTTATAATGGTACATTATAAAATATGAACATAGCTACTTTTTAGTTAAAATTCCTTATTTTACTTCCCAATTATATGCCGTGTAATTTAATATTTATTGCCTATTATTTTGAATGATAATTGGTATACATAACACTCAATACTTATATATATAATAATACAACGTTTCAAATCAGACTAAAAATATATTCATATTAATCTTTTTTTAATGAAATATATGTTTTGATGTAACATTTTAAATGAATGTATGATTGGCTAACTTCTTTATTTCATTGACAAAGGTCATAGATGAAGCACTCCGGCTTGGAAATTGTTATTAGTGACTCACAATTCCAATTAAAGACTAAGGGGTATTCTTGTACTTTGTGCATCCCTTAGGCCTTATCATTAGGCTCCTTCTATTATATATAGAGATGGGTGAGTGAGGCCTTGGGTAACATGTGTGTATGTGAGAGCCAAGAGAGAAATCCTGTCCAAGAAAGCAAGAGAGAGAGATTAGCTTGTGGCCAAGGTGAGGAGTGCATCAAAGGGTCTTGGGTGCAAAGAAGATCCTTGAAGATGAGGGCTCATCTTAAAGCTATGTACTCTCTTGTAAATGTTTTAGTAAGATTGACGATGTTTTCCCTCCCGTGGATGTAGATCCTTTTGGATCGAACCACGTAAAATTGCTTGTGTTCTTTCTTGTTGTTTTTCTTTGTTCTTTCTTTGATGTTCTTCTAGCTGTGACGATTATCCCACAACAATTGGCACCGTCTGTGGGAAAAACGACAGTTCTCGGCTAGAGGCATTCGGCTGGAATCAAGAAGAAGAAAGGGGAGCTCTACAGCAGGGCTGAATTCGGCAATCCAGCAGGGTTGAATTTGGCTTCCAGGCTCTTGGGAGTGCGGCAGGCTGAATTCGACACTCAGCAGAAAGGAGTTCGGGACTCCTTAATCTAAAACCTGCTGAGGGGTGTTCGGCTGAAATCAAGAAGAAGGGAGGAACTCGGCACTCAGCAACCTTGCTAGGGAAGAATCTGGTTCTTCTTGGAAGGTCTCGCCAAAGGTGATCTTCAGCGATCAAGAACCGCAGTAAGGAGACTGCAAAAATTCAGCATTCCTTTTCACGAACAGCAAGTGTCTTCGGCAATTCCAGCTGCTCATGTCTTTCGGTTGCCTGCAAGAGTTTGGCAATTCCATTGACCTGCGGGGCATTTGGCATTTCCTGGGGTGAAGGTATTCGACAATAAGGAGCAAGAAGAAGTGTTCGGCAGTCCAGGCAGGGTGGTAGGCAGTTCATCTCTTAGGCCTGCAGGTGTTCTTGGACCAGCAGGTATTGTTAGACAGAGCGTTCTTCTGCAGTGCAGTTTTTTCAGTTTTCTTCAGGTGTTCGGCGGTCCGATTTCTCCTCATAAAGTTGGCAAGAAGGAGGCTGCAGTCATTCGGCATCCTCCTCCTCCACAGCAGCATTGGAGTCGAAGCTACAGGAAAAGCTTCATCAGGGGTGCTGCTCCATCAGTCGGCATTCCCAAATTCCAGGCTACAGGAAAAACCCTGTAGCAAGGTCTTCGGCACTCCATTTCTTCAACTGTACAGGTGTATTCGTCTGCAGCAGCTTATTCGGCCTGCATTGCCCCAATTGCGGAAACCCGTAAGGATTCTTTGACCAGCCGTGTATCTAAGCTGCAGCAAGGAGTTCGGCTCTCTATTTCTTCGGCAGTACAAGGAGTTCTACAGCTTGGTGTGAAGAGCTGCTTGGCGGAACAATGGGTTCTGCTAAATTCGATATCGAGAAATTCACAGGGAAAAATGACTTCGGCTTGTGGAGAGTGAAGATGAGAGCTCTATCGGTTCGACGGGGCGTTGCGGAAGCCTCGCGAGGTCCCAGAAGCACTATCGGCCGACCCGACCGAGAAGGAGAAAACGTCATCCCGGACGGGGCTCACGGTCCGATAATCCTAAGTTTGGGCGACAAAGTGCCGAGGGAGGTGTCGAGGGAGACAACCGCACAATCACTCCGGCTAAACTCGAGGTACTTTATATGACTAAATCTTTGGCTATCGTACTTTTTCCGAAGCAGCGCTTATACTCATTCAAAATGCACGAGGACAAGTCGGCTTCGGAGCGGATCGACGAGTTCAACAAGATAATAGATGATCTCGAGAACATCGACGTCAAGATGGATGACGAGGATAAAGCGTTACCGCTCGTTAAACTCTATTCCTAAGAGCTACGAGCATTTCGTGGATGCGATGCTCTATGGTAGAGTACGTACTATTACCTTGGAAGAGGTTCAATCTCTGATCAGATCCAAGGAACTTCAGAAGAAGCACGACATGAAAGAAGAGGCCAGTGGAGACAGTCTGACAGTTAGAGGAAGACCGAACAAGAAAAGTTCCAAAAGCGATCATTCTTTGTTGTTCGTCATTGATACATTTGAATTACTCTGATATTTTGTAGAGGATAACCCTTCATCATTCCCATATATTCTATTGTTTCTTTCTCTTTAAGATACGATAGGTGAGATAATAAATATCCAAAAAGTAGAAGTGTTGAGAAATTTAGCGCAAGAATCGACACAAATCCGGAAGAACACGCAGAGATTTAACAAGATTAGACAAAGATGCCTACATCCTCGGGAGCAGAGCGACGAATTCACTATTTCAGAGGAGTTACAAGTTCGGTTCCATACCCATAGGATTACGCATCTCTTTATAGATAAAACACACAGATAAATAACTAAAACGCCCTCGCTCCCCCCAAACCACTAAATTTCAAGTGACACACATCTTTATTCCAAGAGACTTCAAATTTCCGGTATATGAGTCATACCTAACAAGAAGCCTGTGAGATACTAAATATCCAAAAGTAGAAGCTTTTGGTAACAACATTAGCATTATGGATTTCACTTATGTGATTCACAATTTGCCTCACATTGGGCTGAAATATGAAAGCCTGGCCCAGGGGATAGCTGATAATAAGCTTAAAGGAGTTGTACGCTTAGGGACCCCAAAGTTTAATTGGTTAATTTTATTTTGTTATGTAACCCCTGCCACCAATCAAATTGAATCAACATATTTTGATCCCTTTTTTTTATTATTTTGGTAAATTCTAAGCAATATTATATGAATATATTTTTATGACGATTTTTTAATTCTCTGTTATGTTAAGCTATGTCATATTATGAAAATTGGCACATAATAACAATAAGATTGATGAGCAATATTATTATTGAACTTATAATGAACCATGCATGTTAATGCTTTAGTTTTATAATAACAATGTGTTATAAATATATATTTCAAATTTTAGGTGTTAGATTTGTAAATACATGAGAATTATGTGGTGTGTATTTAGGTAAATTTCTCTAATTATATTTAAGCCGCGCTGATGCTCCAATATGAATTAGCACCTCACCCTTTCAATTATGTGCATTTATGGTCTCCTTTCGTTTGAAAATTACTATGAAAGAGACCGATCCTAATCATTCATGGTTGGGTATGATATTATGATCATACCTAAGCATTTGAGCATATCGAATTGATTTTTCAGATGAATATATACAGTACAATTGCTACCAATCATTTAGGCTTCAAATTGTAATATCATTAGTAATATTGTTATAGTAGAGTTTTGATTACTACACATGATAAACAAAAATTATGAAATTATATTTCTATTTTCCCAGAAATGCTCCACAGGAACAGTGACCATGAGTAACTTCATGGCATATGGTGGTTGCTCAAGGGTATGCGCGGGTTCGGAGCTGGCAAAGCTAGAAATAGCAATATTCTTGCACCATCTCGTACTCAAATTTTGATGGGAGCTGGTTGAGTCTGATTGTGCCTTCGCCTATCCCTTCCTAGATTTCCAAAAAGGCCTCCCAATCAAGGTTCAAGCCATTCAAGAAACTACTATAACATAACTCCTAGTAATCTTCTATAATAACATGTACTTTTAATCTATAAGATCTTATACTTCTTATTTTGTTGTTGTTGAATTTTAGCACAAAATTAAGAGCATATAGGTGATGGCTTGAACTTTAAATAAGAATGGGTTGTGCTAAATGAGCCAATGCATGTTTTTTCCCCTTTCCTGGCTTTAATTCATATAAGCTCTTCATCTTATAGTTCAAGCCATCACCATTAAAGACAAAATAAACTAAATGAAAGAGAGAGAGAAATATGTGAAGCTGAATAGATTAGCATATGTAAGTTCTTCCTCCCATATTAGAAGACTGGTGAAAATAGGTGATATATAGTACCAATGTTTTTAATGAAGAGCATATATTTCACTTGTATCTATGAATCAAAATGAAATGTATTACATTATCTTGCATGATATTGGAGATCTTGTGATCCTTGTCCACTTTAACTAGTGTTATTTTGAAGATAAAAGTAATCGGAACAATATAAGGTTGAGCTGCGTGAGTCCGTTACTACAAATCTGAAAAGAACGATGAATGGATAAACTTTTTAAATCCTTCAACGGACATCAAATTGGGAAATGTATAATCAGTGTTTGGGCTCACCAATAGAATGGAAGGCCAAGGGTTCCGCAGACGGCCTGTTGAATGGAGGAATAGATGAACTGTAGTCATTACAAATAAATTATACTCATTATGTATTTCAATAAAAGAGAATATATTTTGTCTTTTTCACTTTGAACTAACTTACGGGGTCGCACCTAATAATTATAGGGAGCTGACAAAAGAGATAATTTTACCTAATGTATTGTGGATAAGACTTCGTCTGAGCAATGAGACCCGTTGTCTCTGTTCTGAAACTATAAAAATTCACGATTCTTATAATATAACAACACAATATCCAGAGAAATTCCGAAAACGCCTCATCACCAAACAAACATCAGGTTCTCTTTGTGGTCACTACGACTGAACGGAGGTGAGACGCTCTCTCAAACAAACACAAAGTATTCTATTTACTTTAGTTCAAATAAAAAAAAATCAATTTTTAATGATTCTATCTGATATATAAGAATTGGGCGAAATTTTAATATTGATATTGTCAACTTTTTTATTTAATTGAATTTCTATAAATAAAAATAAAAAATGGAAAAATATAATTAAAATAATGAAGTATTCTGAGTCGACATTATTGAAGTATATTAAATAAGATTATTAAATAATAAATTGTTGAAAATTGTTATTATTATATTACTTAAATTATATTCAGATATTTTATATTTATAATGCCATCTTATATCAATTCCATTCCAATTGAATTGTAAAACTTATATTTTTTTTTTTTCTAATTTAATGTTGGACTGACCGAGCTGAAAAAAAAAAGGATGTGTTAGAAATTGGTAACAATAATAATAAAAAAAATAGTGGTTGTTAGAGGCAATTTTTATTTTGTTTTTTCTTTCTTTTCTTTTTTTTTTTTTACCTTTTTTATTATTATAATTGTAAGAAAATTATCATCCAATTTTTTTAAAAAAAATATTTATAATAACTATAAAAAGGTTGTTTATATGCATTGACTTTATAGTCACATTTATAAAAATGCTGTAAATTGGCCCTGACAAATTCATAATTTCATGCCTTTATGTTTTAAGTCTGTTTTATTTTACATTATTTTTTTTTAAAATTAATTGTTTTGGTGAGCTATTTATTCGAAATAAAAAACTCATCAAAACTTCTCAGTGAAATTTACAAGTATATTTTAAGTAAAAAATAGGAATATTTTAATTAAATTATGTTAGATTTGATTTTAGATTGTTATATTAATTTAAAAACAATGTAACAGTTAATTAAATTTATATCAAAATATTATATTTTATTCTTTTCACGTTAAAGAATGAATAACAAATTCATAAGATAAAGACAATAGAGAAAAAGTGATGAAAATAATAAGAAATTGAAATGTATAAACAATTGTGCTAAAATAAGAAGATAATTTTGTGAAAATTGATGTGTGCTAGAAGATTCGCGACGGTTGATTAATAGATTATCATGTTATTATTGTATGAGAATCTAACACACACTCAAAAGAAAGAAAATAACTAATTATGACTCGAGAAGTTTTTACGTAGAAAACCTGTAAAGAGAAAAATCACAAGATGTACACAGTTGAAGAGATCCACTATAAAATGAATATTACAAGTAAAAATCCTTATCCGACATGTGGGAAAGGTTTACAAAGTCTCCCGACAGACCACAATGATGCGCGGAGGAGCTTATCAGAAAAGCGATTATCGATGTGATCGACAGTGGTCGGCAAGTGATTGATCTGCGTTGGTTGGTGGCTGCAGAAGCAGGGGAAGACTTTAGCTCGTTCTCAAAACTTCAGGTTTCAAATTCTCTTCATTTTCCTCTCCCCTCTCGTGAGAGGGGTGGGGCTCTATTTATAGAGTCTGCCTATAATAAAAAAAGAATTTGGACCACTCTGATCGGTTGGCCCAAAAGTCTCTCTCAATCAAACAACATTTGATAAATAATTGAGTGCCTTCATGATGTCGAAAAACGAGCGATGTCATGCTCGTTGGATTCGTCTTGTTGAGACGCTCGATTCGATCATAACGTACAAGATTCGACATCCGTTTTGATGCGTGCTAGAAAATTCGCGTTGGTGGAGTAATGAATTATCGTCTTAGCGCTGCACGAGATTTCAAAATACTCATGTGAAAAATACAACCAGTCATGGAACCAAACGTTTTTTACGTTAAAAAACATGTAAAACAAAAAACCATGAGGTCTGGCCCAGTTGTAAAAATACATTATATGTTGATTACATAGACCCCTTGTCCCACATACAGAAAAATGATTACAAGATTTTCTAAGTTACAACGTCGATTGATTGTTGTGGTATATATATAAAAATAGAACGATCGACGAAGCAAAAAATAAAACGAGAAAATTCACATCAAAAAAGAACTCACAGAGCAAATTCCATATTTCCTTTTCTTTGATGCCGCGTGAGTACCCAGCTGAAGAATTAGCAGAGAAAGAATTTTAGAATAGCAAATAACTTTTTGCACTTCCCTTTCTTGTTGTCCCGTTGAAGCAACCTTGAGTTTTTGGCTACAGGAGATTATATAAACTAATTCTTCTACAAACATTAAGTGTTGGTGGGGCCTACTAAAAACAAAAAACAAAAAGGCACGCCTTTTCCAAAAAGGAGGCGGGAATAGTTGACAAATAGAATTTTTTTTTAATTTTGTGGACCGTCTACACTTAACAAATCTCCCACTTGAAGACCGGTACACAGACTACAACGTCTCATTCCTCAAATTGATGTCCTCCACCTCTGCAACTCAAAGCCCATGTTTTCAAGCTAGAAGACCAACTGAAGTTGCACACAACCTATGTTTCTCAAATGTAACACCATTTGTCAACATATTAACATGGTTCTCACTTCCACAAATTTTTTCAAGCAACAACTGTCTGTCATTCAACAGTGACCGTATGAACTGATACTTGATTTGAATGTGCTTGGTTCTCGATTGAAATGTTAGATTACATACAGGAACATGGTGCTCTGACTATCACTGTAGAGAATGTTTTTCTGAATCTTCTAGTCAAATTCGTCCAAGAAGCCTTGTAGCCATATCATTTCCTTTGCAGCTTCTGACATAGCTATATGCTTCATTTCTGTAGTAGAAAAAGAAACTGTCTTCTGCAGATTAGTGCCCCATGATACTGTAATGTAACCAAAAATATAAATATAGCTCGTAGTACTCCTTCTGTTATCAATGTCTCTGGCTAGATCAACATTAACATAGTTATGTACCTCTGAACTCTTTCCTAATAACACGAACAAATTTCTGAAAAGCCTCTCAGGTACCTCACGATCCACTTCACTGTTTTCCATTATTCCTTTCAAGGATTACTCATGTATCTGCTAAGAACTCCCACTACATGTGCAATATCAGGTCTGGTGCAAACCATAACATACATATGTGAAATAATAGCTGAGGCATAAGGAACTGTATTCATGTGATCTCGTTCCTCCTCTGACTTGGGTGACTGATTTTGCTGAGTCTGAAGTGACTACATACGGGTGTCTCAACTGGTTTGGCGTTATACATATTGAACCTACTAAGTACCTTTTTCAAATACTCAACCTGAGAGAGTCTCAACGTGCCTCTAAGTCTATCTCTGACAATTCTCATGCCAAGGATTTACTTCGCCGCTCCCAAATTCTTCATTGCAAAGTGATTTGACATCTGCTCATTCAGATTATTGATCTCATCAATACTAGCCCCTGCAATAAACATATCATCAACATACATGAGTAATATGATATAGGAATTGTCAAAATACCTGACATAACAACAGTGACTTGCCTGACACCTGTTGACCCTGTACTATGCATGAAATTATCAATTTCTTGTATCACTGTCTAGGAGCTTGCTTCAGGCCATACAATCTCTTATTCAGTCTGCAAACTGAATATTTTTGTATCACGAACCCTTCAGATTGGTGCATGTAGATGTTTTCTTCAAATTCTTCATGAAGAAAATTTCTCTTCACATCTAACTGCTCAAGGAAGAGATCTTCAGTAGCCACCATAGACAATACCATTTTGATGGTTGTAAGCTTCACCACAGGAGAGAAAATCTCGGGATAATCGATATCATGATTTTATTTAAAACTTTTTATAACAAGTATAGGCATGTACCTCTTACTGTCATCATGCACAGTCTTCACCTGGTGTTGTCTTCTTCCCTGGTGGAAGATCTGCCAACTCTCAAGTCTTATTTTCTAGTAAAGAATTCATGTCCTCTTTCATGGCAAGCTCCCACATGCTCGAATTTTCATCTTGAAAGGTTTCTTCATAACCCTGTGGATCACGTGGTTCTCCACTATTTGTCAGCAGAATGTAGTTCCAAGTTGGAGAGTAACGTTGTGGAGAACGTCTAGTCCTTTTTGACCTGCGAATTGCAACTGTAGGGGTGGACTGCTCTGAAACTGACTGCGGAACAATATGAATGGGTGCCCCGGACCCACTCTCCTTGTCACCTGCATCTCTGTCATGCACTGTGACATCTGGTAAATCATCAAATCTTACCAACTTAGATTTTTGTAGTGTTATTTCAGGAACTGTCCCGGACTTGTTCTTGTACATAACATTCTCATTGAAAATCACGTTCCTACTCCTTATGATCTTCCGATCCTGATCATCCCATAAATGATACCGAAATGCATCGTCTCCATAGCCAATGTAATAACACTTTTTTGACTTAGCCTTAAGTTTACTTCGAGCATCATGGTGAATTAGAACATAAGAAAGACATCCAAAAGTCTTCAGGTGATAAAATTTAACTTCTTTCCCACTCCAGAGCTCCTCAGGTATTCACGGTTTAATGAAACAGATGAACCCTTGTTGATCAAATAATTTGCAATGCTAACCACTTATGCCCAAAAAATAAGTGGTAGTCTGGCGTGCAATCTTATGCTTCTAGCCTGCTCAATAATGGTCTTATTCATACACTCTTCAACACAATTTTGTTGTGGTGTTTCTGGAATGTTATTCTCCATTATGATGCCCTGAGCTGCACAATACTCTTTGAACCACCATTAATGTACTGACCACAATTATCAGATCTCAAATATTTCAGTCTTAAGTCTGTCTCTGTCCTAACCATGGCCTTCCCAGTCTTGAACGTACTAAATACATTAGATTTATGCTTCAAGAAATAAACTCATACATTTCTGTTATGGTTATCAATAAATGTGACATAATAACGACAGCCTCCAAGATATGCTACTGGAGAAGGTCCCCACACATCTGTGTGTGCTAGATCTAGCTTTCCTGCCTTTAGCATCCTGTCACTTTTCAAGAAACTGACATTCTTCTGTTTCCCCATAGAGCAATTCTCACATATGCTGAGATCAACTGACTTTTCAAGAAACTCTCTCCATTTTCCTCTCTCCTCTTGTGAGAAGGGTGGGGCTCTATTTATAAAGTCTGCCTACAATAATAAAAGAATTTGGACTACTCTGATCGGATGGCCCAAAAAGACTATCTCAATCAAACGGAATTTTATAAACAATTAAGTGCCTTCATGATGTCGAAAACGAGCGATCTTATGCTCGTTAGATTTGTCTTGGTGAAACTATCGATTCAACCATAAACTCACAAGATTCGACATTTGTCTTGATGCATGCTAGAAAATTCACGGTGGTAGAGTAATGGATTATCGTCTTAGCGTTGCACAAGATTTCAGCATACTCACGTGAAAAATAAAACAACCAATCATGGAACCAAAAGTTTTTTACGTGAAAAAACATGTAAAGAGAAAAAACCATGAGGTCTAGCCCAGTTGTAAAAATTCATTATATGTTGATTACAGAGACCTCTTATCCCACATACGGGAAAATGGTTACTAGATTTTCTAAGTCACAATGTCGATTGATTGTTTTGGTATATATATATAAATAGAATGATCGGTGGAGTAGTAAAAAGAATGAGAAAATTCACACCAAAAAATAACACATAGATTTATGTGGTTCGATAATTTTTTCCTACGTCCACGAAGTTGTAGAGGATTTTATTACTTGAGAAAATTACACTGTCAATCACGACGACTTACAAGAAAGAACTCTCTCTCTCTCTCTTCTCCTCTCTCTTCTCTATCTAAGATCCACCACAAGAAGAAGAAGTATAATCGGTAAAGAATGAAGCCATAAAACTCTTGTTGTGCTTTGGTTCGGTCACACCAGCAAAATCCCAAAACCCACCAGAGAGAAGAACCAGTAATAAGAAAGGAGCAAATTTCAGATTTCATTTTCTTTGATGCCGCGTGAGCACCCAGCTGAAGAATTAGCATAAAAAGATTTTTGGAATAGCAAATAACTTCTTGCACTTCCCTTCCTTGTTGTCCAGTTGAAGCAATCTTGAGTTTAGCTACAGGAGATTATACAAACTAATTCTTTACAAACATTAAGTGTTGGTGGGGCCTACCAAAAATAAAAGGACACACCTCATCCGAAAAGAAGGCGGAAACAGTTGGCAAGCATATATTTTTTTTAAATTTCGTGGACCATCTCCACTTAACATTGATAGTGCTTGGTTAGTGGTTATGGATGATTGGCGCTTGTTGACGATGGTTGATGGAGCTTAGCAGTGATAGACGAAGGTCGGCGGTGATCAACGGTGGTCGATGACGGCCTTCGACGATGGTCGGCGGTGGTGGACAGCGGTCGGGATGGTGTTGGATTTCGGCTCATTCTCAAAACTTATAGTTCTCTCTCAAGCTTCAAGCTCCTCCTCTCAAGAGAGGATTGAGGCTCTATTTATAGTGTTTTGAGTGCAATTAATGTAGAAATATAAACTTTTTTGATCAGATGATTCTGATAACTTCCTTTGATCAGATGACGTTTGATGAACATTTGAGTGCCTTAATGATGTCATCATTGAGCAATCTTAGGCTCTTTGGATTCATCTTGTAGTGATGCTCAATTCGACTATAAACTTGTTAGATTCGACATCAGTTTGACCGTCCAAATGTGTCCAGAAATCTTCCAAGAGTGGTTTAATGACTTGATTCAAGCTTGATTTGACTCGGAGTGGACTAGTATTTATATAATTGAGTTTGTCTCATTAAGCTGGTCAGTTTGACTATAAGTTTGCTAAAATCGGAGCTTTGGATGAATTTTTATCATTATTTGAGCATTTTTTGCTCAAAATATTGTATTAAGATTTGTGTCATTCTTTGAGATTGGTGACTTATCTATTGCCCCTATTTCATGCGAGATAATTTTTTGGTCTGAAAATATCTAGAACTAGTGTTTTTTTTTTGTATATGTATCAACACACACACACACACACAGATATATATATATATATATATATATATATATATATATATATATATATATATATATATATATATATAAAGGAACTAAGATTTGACTCCGGAGGGCGCCTAAATGCTGATTCCCCTTTGCGCTCTGGCCCCTGGTGAATGTTTGTGCCATGTCTTATTACTCAACAGCCCTGCACCACGGGAGATCTAACCCTTAACCTGAGGGGAGTTACAGCAAACTCCACCAACCAACAGGCCAAGATTTTCGAAACACAAATGTGTGTGTGTGTATCATTCTTTCTTTATTTCTATCTTAATAAGAATATCATATATCCTTATGCATAGAAGAAGCTGAGCCGGGTGTCTTCATCCTTACCCAGGTGAGGCGGGCTCAAATCCTGTGCTATATAAAATTTTAATTTTAGCCTGCTGGCTGCTCAAAGTTGAACAGATGTTGGTCAGGTTCCATGTGCCCGGAGCTGAATAGACGGGCCAAGTGACGCTGGAGAGACGGGTCCAATCAGAAGCCTGGATGGGCATGGCAGGAGCTCAGAAGGCGCCAATGGGCCATTTGTGGGAAAAAATTTGTATATAGAGGGCGTACGCAGCTCTACGTACGCCCTCCAGTAACAGGCTCCTACGTATGCTTATACATTTCATGTACCATCCAAAACAACAGGGATGGTACATGGATGATACATGGAGGTTACATAAGATAACACATGAAACCCTCAATGTACACTTCATGTAACATGGATAGCGTACGTAGTGCTGCGTACGCCGTCCGTATGCAAATTTTTTCCCCATTTGTGGGAGCTTGGACAGCTGCAATTCGGACGATCACCCATGGGAATCTGAACACTGAATCTGGACGAAATTTAATAGAAAAAGAATTTGAGGATATTTTAGATCTCAAATTGATGGAATTTGGATTTTTTTAATCAGCTGTCGTGTTTTAAAATTAATTAGAAAATTTGTAAGACCAATGGATAAGAAATATAGATATATGCATATATATACATATAAATAGATGTGTGTGTGTATTGAAGGATCAGAAGATAAAAAATATGAATAAATTTTTCTTTTTTTAATTATTAAAATTAATTTCGTGTCATAAATGTACATCGTAATCAACCACCGCTGATCATTGTCGACACCCGCCAGTCATCATTAATCACCAACAAGACACTGTTAGTCAACGTTGTAATTTGAAAAATCTAGCAACAATTTTCCGTCCGTAGGACAAAGGGTCTCTATAATCATCTACGATTCCACATATTGTGAATTTTTACAACTAGTCAGGCCTCGTAGTGTTTTCACATTGTGAGTTTTGCCACGTAAAAACTTTTGGTTTTATTGTTGATTGTTTACTTTAACCTTTACTGAAATCAAACTTCTGATATACTTTTTATCAAAATTTTAGCATTTCCCTCACAAAAGATTGCCTTGAGATTTGTGCGGTGCCTCAAAACTTGCATCGGGTGTTGGAAATTTATTGATAACGTATTAGTTAACCTCTTATTTTTTTAGCGGGATCAACTTCATTATCTGAAAATATTGAAATCGGAAACAATTTTTCATAGTGATATGCTACTAATAAATTTTCATCATACGACACAAATATCGATGCAATATTTTAAGAAAGAAAAGTTCAAATCTTGATAAAAGTTACCCAGTGCTCTGTTTTCAACAAACTTATAATCAAACTGATTAACTCGACGAGACGGATCTAATGATATCAAAGTTAGTCCAATTCGAGACAAATAAAACGCAGATCAAGTCATCAAACCACTCTTGAAAGATTTTTTGACACATTTGGAAGGTCAAACAAATATCGAATCTTGCAAGTTCACAGTCGAATCAAGTGTCTCAGCAAGAATAATCCAACGTATCATCACTCAATTTCGACATCATTAAGATATCCAAATGTTCATTAAACACTGTTAGATTGAAGAAAGCTATCTGAACCATCCGATAAAAATGATTCATATTCCAGCATTAATTGCATACATAACACTATAAATAGACTCTCACTCTTCACACGAGGGAAAACTTAAGTCTAAATAGAGAGCGTGAAGCCTTAAGGAAGAGCTACAGCTCAACATCATCGCTGATCGCCGTCAACCACCGCCAACCTCAATCAACAACCGTCGATCGTCATTGACCACGACCGACAGTAGTCGACCATCGTCGACCGTCGCCAACTAATGTAAATCGTCGTCGACCACCGCCTACTTCCGTCGACGACTGCTGACCGTCGTCGACCCCTGCCGACCTCCATTGATTTCCACCAACAACCTTCATCGACAACCGCCGAATGCCATTGACCACTGCCAAAAGCAATAGACCATCGCCGATCGCCATCGACTACTGCGACTGTCGTCGACTGTCATCAACCAATGTTTGACCACCCACCGACCTCCGTTAACCACCGCTTACTGTTATTGACCACTGTCGATCTCTGTGAACCACCGCCTACCGTCGTCGAGCACCGACAACCGTCTTCGACCACCACTAACCATCATCGATCAACCACCAATGATTGTTAATCACCACCAATCCCCCGTCAGTCGACGATTTAATTTGAAAAAAATATATTTGTCATTTTCCTTCCGTGGGACAAGGGATTTTTGTAATTATCAAGCAATAATGGATTTTCGCAACTGGGTCAGGCTCCATGGTTTTTCCGTTTATAAGTTTTTCATTTAAAAACTTCAGGAGTTGTCACTGCTTGTTTCTCTTTCATCTATGTGTGAGTGAAAGCCACCTAAAAGTTATCTCCAACCCTACCTAGCATGACATTCAAAATTCTATTTTACATCTTCTCACTGGGAGAAGCAGGAAAAAACCATCTTGAAAGTTATCCTTGACACTGCCTGGTAGGACTTCCAAAATTTTCTTTCACGGTCTTCTTTGGTAAACAAGCAGGAGAAAACTGTCATAAAAGTTATCTCCGACTTTGCCGGTAGGACTTTTGAGATTTTCTTTTGCATTGTTAAGATGAAAAAACTTGTGCTCGTCTCTGCCCGATAAGTGACCCAAGATCTTCTTTCCTGTGTTGCTAATTTGATTCATCGTTACCTAGAAATTGGTGGAAGTACCATAAATTGAGAAGGCAATGCCAATACCACTTGAAGATGTATCGATTTATTGTCTTTTGTATGGTGCATGCTAATATTTGTAGTATTTCAATCGAGTGACGTACTATTTGCGCACAATATAAAATATATAATTTTTGTACGTCGTTAACTTTGCTCGATGCAATAAAAATTCCGACTTCACTTCTAAGGTTGTTTTTGCCTCATTTTTGGGTTGTTGTCACCCAACTTCTTGGTTGCCGCTGTCCCGCTTCTAGAGTGTTGTTGATATCGACATCTTCTGAGGTTTATGCCATCTGAGGCTCTACAGCTTCTCAAACATGCGGAAGTCTGTAATCAAAGTTAGCATGTGCATTTTATATATAAAAGCATCACATATAATTTTAGACTTGTGCATTCTGAGATTTGTATAGTTTGAAAGTGTTTCCCCTACAAATAAGGAAGAAGTAGGGTTCAATCTATAGAGTTTGAAAATGCATCCCCTATAAATAAGGAAGGATTCTGGACCTCTCCATCCCTCGCTTGGGGCTTAAGAAATAAAGCTTTGAGAAGAAGCTGAAGTCTAGCATTACCATTGTTGTCATCGATCACCACCGATGGCCATCGACCGCCGCCAGCCGCCGTCGACAACCACCACCCGCCGTCGACAACCACCACCCGCCGTCGAGCACTATTGTCACCATAAACCATCACCGATCATCGTCGACCACCGCTGACCGCCGTCGATCACCATCAATCACCGCTACCACCACCGATCGCAAGCTATTAGTTGACATTGTCACTTGAAAAATCTTGTAATCCTTCCGTCTGTGGGACAAGGGGCTCTGTAATCATTAATATATAGTAGAATTTTATAACAAGAGCAGACCCGTGGTTTTTTCCCCTTTGCGGGTTTTCCACTTAAAATTTTCTGGTGTCATTATTGGATGCTTTCTTTTGCCCGAGTGTGTGTTGAATTCTCATGTCACACTAAGACGACAATCCATTACTCTACCACTGCGAATTTTTTAGCAGGCATCAATATATATATATATATATATATATATATATATATATATATATATATATATATATATATATATATATTAATTTCTATTTTTCTTCACGTAGATATCACAAAAGCTTATTAAATACAAAAATATATTGGGATTATGTAAATTAAATACACATATACATGCAAGCATACAAACAAACAATTATTAGATAAATCTATTTCGTTAAAATAGCTATAATTTTATTTCATAAACTAATTATTTTTCTTAACAAAAGAATACCACAATGATGAATTTTGCCGTGATGTACATGATTTGGATAGTATAAATATAATGATCACACTATAGGTGATAAATATGTAAATATATAACAACTGGGTGGTATGTGTGAAAATGCACATAAAATTTAAACCTTAAATCCTACCTCTCTCAAAGCTGTTCAACGTTATTTCTACTTAAATTCAAAAAAGTAGCAGCCCTAACCTCCAAAGCAATTTATGAGCACATAGCTTTTATAGAAGTAATTATTTTATATGAATAAATAATTTATAAAATATAAACTTTAATCTCTTACTTTATTTGTATTATTTTATATTTGAAAAAATTAGTATTTATGTTACTTAATCATATTGAATAATACGTGTTTGGCATGGTCCATTAGAGGAAATGGGGGCAAAGTGAGAAAAGGGGCAAAAATCAAACTTTTATTAGTTCAAGGGTTGCTATTCTTTTGGACTTCGTTTGGAAATGTCAATTAGGTTGAAGTCACTTTTCAACTTCATTTTAGGCTCTATGTGGGTCTATTTTTTTGTTGCGGTGGCGTTTTGAAAATATTGAGATTGTACGTTTCACACTTTCCACTCGCTTATCACAAAAAACAGATCGATTTCTTTTACAAATGCAGTACTAGGCAAACCCCTGCAGCCCACATTTTGCTATCGGGCTTTTCCCTGCTTGCCCGTAAACTCTACTTCGTGAGAGAGCCGTTCTATTTCGTGAGAGAGCCGTTGATCTCTCATTTCCCCACGACGACGTTGCAAGCAGAAGAGGTTTGCGCATGAGTTATGGCGACTCTCCTTTGTCGATCAGAAAAGATCTGCCTTACATACCAACATCTTTCTCCTACCATCAAAAGTTTGCAGGTTCTTTTTCTCCCTCGTGATCAAACCGCACAGATTTATCAATAAGCTGCAATCATATTAAAATTAGATGATAATCTTATATTATGTCTTACATTTCTATACCTAATCTAGCTATGTTTTTTAAACTTATTATAATTATTTTTGATACGACACCGATAAATTTTCATTATCTAGCACAAATTTCGAGGCATAACATGGATCTCGGGATGATATTATGAGCAATAAATGTTCAAATTTTGATAAATAGTCATCCATAGCTCCAATTTCAGCAAACTTATAATCAAACTGACCGGCTTGATGGGAGGAACTTAATGTCATCAAAGTTAGACAAATTATAGTCAAATTAAGCCCTTATCAAGTACTTTAACCGCTTTTGGAAGATTCTCGAACACTTTTAGAAGATCGAACGAATGTCGAATCCGGCAAGTTCATAGTCAAATCTAGCGTCTCAACAAGACGAATCTATCGAGACCAATATTACTCAATTCTGACATCATTAAGACATCCAAATATCCCTTAAATGACTTATGATTGAAGGAAACTCTTCGGACCGTCCGATTAAAATGATTTTGCATTAATTGCACCAGAAAATTATAAATACACCCCCACCCATTACATCAGTAGGGGCTTAAGCCTTGGGAAATAAATTGAGGCTTTGAGAAAGAGTTGAAGTCCAGCACCACAACCAACCGTCATCGACAACAGCTGACCATTGTCGAAAACCGCACTGTCAACCACTGTTAATTGCAACTAACCAGACAATCACCGTCAGACACATGCCAACCTTCTTCGACACTCGCCAATCGCTATCGACTACCGCTGACTTCTTTCTGCCACCATTAGTCTCCATCGACCATCGCCGACGTGCCGACGCCTATCGATCGCCGTCAGCCACTGTTGACCGTCACCGTCGATCACCACCAACCAGACACCATTAGTCGACTATTTAATTTGGAAAATACCGTTACCCTTTCTCGTCTGTGGGATAGAGGATTTTTGTAATCATTTACTATAGTGAACTTTTACAACTGGGTCAGGCCCGTGATTTTTTCCTTTACGAGTTTTCCACGTAAAAACCTCTAGCATCACTACTGTTATGTTTCTTGTATCTGAGTGTGTGCTGAATTCTCGTACAATGCTAAAACAATAATCTATTACTCTACCGTCACAAATTTTCTAGCATTCATCAATCTTAGGTGCTACGCATATCCTTTATACTAAGTGTTGAACGTGAATCATTTTTTTTTTTTTTTTAAATTTAATAAATTTTTAGTTAAGTGAATTGGATAATTCAACGTTTATCTTTTTTTTTTAAAGATTATCTAGATCATGCATGATATTTCTTTCTTTTTACCTAATACGTTCTTATTTTTTTATTCTGGAACGGTTTTTTTACTTTCCAAATATCAAATATATTATTATTATTATTATTATTATTATTGGTCAGTTTTTTTTTTCGCGATAGAACTTGTGCTGTACGTTTTATTATTTATTATTTGAATTTATATAAATAAATTTGGGCTTGATCATTATTTTCTAAAAAAAGAAAAAGCCAGGATCGGCTGTTTGATGAGAAACAACAAATTCCTATACATCCATTGTCCGCAGAACTAACATGGCTGCTGATCAAGGGCTACGATCACACCGTACTTAGATATATATAGAAGTTTGTTGCAGCAATAATAGACATGACGCAAGCAATGACGTAAATGCCTAAAATAGTGCATTACAGGCAAACGATGAGCTGGCGATAACTACCCAATACAAATCTTCCTCGCATCCAATCCGTCAAAACTGCACCGCCTTATGCAACGGCTGATCTTTCTCCAAGTTCTCAATAAATGCCCACCTCCGCTACCATGTTTTTCAGTGCTAGGGTTTCGGACATTCCTTCCTTTAGGTTTTATACCTCTCTCTTCCTCCCCTTCCCGTTTACTGAACGAAAGAGGTGGGATTGGCGATATTAGTCATCCGATGGCGGCGTTTCACCTCCTTCGGCGATGTCTTCGGCCCCTTTGATCGGCCTGTTATTCTATATTATTTTTTTCCCCGCTAGATTTGTTCTTCTAATAGTATTTCAGGAATCCACTTTCACTTTTCGTTCTATTTTTTGTTAATTACCTTCCCACAGTTACGGCTGATGAGTTCTTGCGGTGCGATATGGTGTCAAAATCCTTAAGTTGGCATATATGTTACGAGGATTGAGGCCGACCTATTGCAGTTCCCCCAGATCCTTTTTCTATCGGGAAAACCCTAAAACTTTCTGAAAGACTATTCCATTTTCGTGCATATAATTTTATTTACCTGGAGTAGCTATATTTTGCGGTGTTTTTATTTCAATTCTCATTCTACAGTTGCGGTAACAATTGGGTGCGGTGTTCGATACTTTGATGCTGTGATCTGTTTATCGAGGAGGCGTAGCAAGATCTGTTTCACATTGAACTTTTCGGCTAATTATTCAATCTGTTTCTTTGAACTCTTCTCTCACTTTCCTAGAATCGTCATCTAGTCATCATCAAACATTTATTTTATTTTATTTTAATTTCCTAGTGCAGTTGCGTTTGATGACTTTGAGGTGGGTTTGGCTACAGCATCTTCAGTTCTTCGTGCCGTTACGGAGATAGAGGCCGATTTATTGAAATCAGACAAGTCTTCTAATATCCGGGAGATAATTTGAGCCTTTTTGTTTAAACTGTTTATTTCGTTTCGTCTGCTTTGTGCGAGAACTATTATGCGATTACTACATAGATCTGATGTCTTGATTTTGTGGTTGTCTTATTTTAAACTGCAGTTTTCGGAAAAGTTTTTGAGATCGAATGCCTGTGTTCTGCGATAGACCTGGCCAACCCATACTCATCTTTATTCAACGAGAGCTGCCTCTTTAGGCTATTCATTCGACCTTTTAAACTCATTTTTTAGCTTGTTTATTAACATTTACCTAATTTTTCCCTGGACCGAGTTCAATTTTTTGAGGGAGGGTTTGTTCTGTCAGGGTACTTGGTTCATTTGGTTGGTGAGGATGAACACTAATACGGCACAGCTTAAATCGGTTTGGTTGACCTTTTTTTATCAATATTTATCTTTTTTTTTCTTTTTAACTGTCTTGGTTTTCTCTGCTGCGCAAATTACGGTTTTTGGAATGTTTGGGTTGTTTTTTGTTTCACTTTTCTTTTGCAGTACTGCATGCTGATATGTAAGATGGACAGTCTAGCCGAATTTTTGTCCATTACGCTGAGAAGGGTGACAGGTTGTTGGACTTCAATCAAATGGGACTGAAGATAGAGCTAATCGACGCAATGCGATTATGCTGTTCTCTTGTCTTCTTTTCAGTGCCGTCGAAATATTCCCTTTGGCTTATTGTTCTTGTAGTATAAATGTAAGCGTTGGGCACAAGTGAGAAACGAAGGGTAGTGGATACACTTACGGGAATTTAAGGTACGGCATATGTTGAGGATGTGATGAATTCTCTCTGTTGTTGGTCGGCCTTTGCCATGTTGGGTGAGCTCGCATGGCAGGTCAAACATAATAATAAAGTTATTTTCTCTTTTGCGGGGCGTACAGGGTAATGCTTTACCCTGGGTTCTCCCCGAGTGTCCCTTTCTTGTCTTGATCCTGGCTGAACTCAAAACGTCGTCTCTTCTGATCAATTCTCCGCGCTTCGCAATTAATCGAGGTACATGCTTGCTTACGTTATAAAACAATATAAAACGTATTAAATTTTTCCTATTAGTTCATCCTAAAACATATTAATTCAAGTCCTCGTATCATTACATGGTTTTTTTCTTAATAGTAGCCTATTTCTCTGCAATTGTCTTTTTCTATTGTCAGAAGTTGGAAAAGATTCATAGACACTACGATATATATATATCAGTTTGTTTGTGCCTAAGAATTTTGGGTGGTAATACTTTCTACGATGTCAGACCTTGTTCGTAAAACTGGCGTAACCTTTAAAGTCCATGATGCTATAACTGGCGTAACCGTGACCTTGTTCGTAAAACTGGCGTAACCTTTAAAGTCCATGATGCTATAACTGACGTAACCGTTATTCTGAGAAGTCCTTGTCCGGCAATCAGATTCTGTAATAACTGGCGTAACCGTTATTCTGAAAGTCCATGATGCTAATTTTGTCCGGCATAATGAAAAGAGGACTTCGTCTCGCAGACTCCTTTATCAGTTCGGTTCTCTCTCTCTGCATATATGCTTCCAGGGTTTTCTAGAGAAGGTCTACACCTACCTTTTGAATCAGTCTCGACATTTTGGAGCTGATTACTACAATCCGAGAGGCATGGTCTTTCGACGAGAAACCTTGATGATTTTTGCTTTTGCTTATTGTTCTTCTAATCTTAATAGTTTTTTTGCTTGAAGCATAATGTAAACAGTTGTTTTGGTCTGTAAATGTAAATAGTTGTTTTGGTCTGTTGTTAGTCTAGAGGCATAATGTTAGCTGTTCATGTAGCTGTTCATGAGATTTTGCTGTTGGTGAGTTTATTAAATGATAAACTTGGTAATATTAAAAGTAATTTAATTTAGTATTTTTATTCAGTATTTTATTATAGTTATTTTTTTTATGCACCAGTAAAATTCTGAGTTGTTAAGATGTTTACACATTAATCTGAGTAATTGCTATGTAAAAATTCTATTATAGTTTTTAAACAAAAACAAGAAGCTATTGTCAGTTCTGAGTAATTGCTGAATAAAAGTTCTTTTAATATATAGTTGTCGACTAAAACAGGAAGAAGCTTTTGACGACGGTTGGTTGAATTTTTTTACCAATTGACCTCAATAAGAATATTGTCTGTTGGTTGAGTTCTTTCTCTCCATTATCATATTTTTGCTTATTTTTATTTAAGGCAACCAAATCATTTAGTTCAGATGGTCGATCTTTATCTTTAATATGATTATCTGTTGGCAGAATACAGTGTTTCAGTACACGTGATTTAGTGCTAATTGCTTAATTACTTTATTATTTTTAGGATGTAACTTGAACCTTATTTAAAACTGTCCCCTATATGTGGAGATAATGTCAATTCTTTGGTTATTAGCCAAGTAAGGATTTATCTATAACTAGGTAATTTTATTTTATTTTTTTCTTGTTTTATTCTGCACATTAATTCTTGTTTTATTCTGCACATTAATGATCTTTCAAAAATTCTAAAAGCGTAACCGTCGTCGAATAAAATTACTTGTTTAGTGATGAATGCTTTGTATTTTGGTTATTTAGTTAAGTATTGTACTAGAAAATCTATTTTTGTTAATGTTTTTTTGAATATAAAATTTGTTGTGTAATTGAATTCAAAGAAAAAAACGTTATAGTGCTGAGTGTTTTTAAAGGCCGCCAGTTACAGTTGACCAACTCCGCTCAACTACATCTGCCCCGTTCTAGCCATTCTAGCTGGCTGGCTTGCCTTCTTTTTACTAAACAAAAGAACCTAAACCGTCTTCTCCTTTGTCCAAATGAAGAACCGTTAGTTCCTCGGCTTTTTAGCAGTTGTTTATAATATTGAATTTATAAAATTTTATGCTCGGAATTGTTTAATTTAATATAAATTAATATATTGTTATGTTTAGCAACTGTGGATTGTTTTAAAGATCTCCTGATTTAATAAGATTATAATTTGTCCTCAAGTTTAAATGTCGTTTGGTAAAATATGCATTATTCAAAAATGATTGTAGCAAATAGTTTAGTTTTGAGGTTCAATCTTCTTTTCATGTTTCAAGTATTTGGAATGATTTGTCCATGCAAAATAGAATTAGTAATGTCTGCTTAACTCAAGTCTTAAATGTCTTCTTCAATTATCTAAGACTTGTTAACCGATTAGATTTTGTGTTTTATTTTTAATGTTCGGGATAACTTGTCATGATCCTATGGTTTCTTTGTCTAGAGTCATTCTGTTTGCGGTTTTATTTGTCACGAGTGATCTGAAGGTACTTTATTAGCAGTCTCAGGCTTCCTCCAAAATACTTTCTAAATTTAGGTTGTATTTTGTGATTAAAGTTTAAATTTTAGTGGTTTGTATGGTGGATTTTATGTTCTCTTTTAATATTGATTTGTGCCTTGACTGAAGTTGTTCTTGACTGGAGGTGTTCTCTTCTTCTCATGTCAGAAGTCAAAACACTCTTAACATCAAGTCGTCTAAGTCGAGTAGAGTTTGGATTAGCTTAAATTAGGGTGGGTTGGTCCGATGTTAGTTCCTAGCCGATTCGAGTTAGCGTGTGTTCACATCGGATTAATTTTGAATTAGTTTAACTGTTAAACCTTAATAGAATTGACTCAAGTTGGCTTTTGACTATGGTCAAGTTAAGCATGATTAGCTTAGACTAGTTTGGGATTGTACCAAGTTGGTTTGAAATGGACTGACGTAACTCGGAGGTAACAAGTCTAGTTGAGTTGACTTTAAGACTCTTAGTTGAGTCAAATCTTAAGTAGGACTCATTTTTGAAGTCCAAGTTATTGATTCATCCTTTAATCAAATTAAGTCTACGTTAGACTCCAGTCGATCTTTAATTAAAACTTGGTTTAAGTTGAACATAAGTTCGAAGTCAAGTTCCCGATTAGCTGTTGAGTTAAATTGGGCCAAACAGGGATATTTGAGTCTATTGAAGCTAACGTGAGTTAAGTGGGGTTGACTCAGTGGTTAAAGTTGAATTGGCTTAAATTGAGAACTTGGTAATTTAAGTTGAGTTGGGTTAAGTCGTTAATTTATGTTTTGGGTTAACCCGACCATGTTAAATTTGATTGAACCAGTGGTTTTAGTTGATTTAGGTTAGCTTAAGTTTGGTCAAGTTGATCCCGTGATTAAAGTTGAATTTGATTATCCTGAATTAGGTCAGATTGACCTAGTGATTAAATTTGCTTTGAGTTAATTCGTGTTAGGTTGAGTTAACTTGGTGGCCGACAGTTTTAGTTGATTTGAGCTAACTCAAATTTGGTCGGGTTGACTGGGTTAACATAAGTTGGGTCGGGTTGATTTTAGTTATTTGGGTTAACCCAAATTAGGTCAAGTTGATTTTAGCTAATTTTGGTAAACTCAAATTAGGTCAAGTTGATTTTAGCTGACCCAAATTAGGTCGGGTTGACCTGATAGTTTAAGTTGATTTGGGTTATCCTAAGTTAGGTCGGGTTAATCCGGTCATTGAATTTGATTTGGGTTGACCCAGGTCAAGTCAGGTTGACCCAGTGATTAAAGTTGATTTTGTCCTAAGTTGGGTTAGACCAAAGGGTTGTTTAAATTGGGCTGTCAAAGAGTTAGCATTATACTACGTCTACGTTGAGTTAAACTTGAGTGCTTTAGTTGGGCTCTATATAGGTTGGGTAAGACTTAAGATAATTCTAGTTGGGTTAAAGTCTAGGTTGGGTTAGATGTGAGGCGGTTTGAATTGGGCTAGGTCTATGTTAGGTCAGACTCAAGGTGTTTTTTATTGGGCTAGGTATAAGTTATGTTGGATCTTTGGGTGTTCAAGTTGTACTAGGTCTTTGTTGGGTTAGAGCTAGGATGACTCTTGTTGGAACTAGGTCTATTTTGGATTAGACTTAGGAAGATTTAGGCTAGATCTAAGTTAAGTTAGACCTAGGATTGTTTTAGGTTGGGCTAGGTCTAAGTTAGGTTAGACCTAGGTGGTTCAAATTGTGCGATGAGCAAGTTAGGTTAGATATAGTAGGGTTCATGTGTGCTAGGTCCAAGTTGAGTTAGACCGGTTCAATGTGTGGCTAGGTTTATGTTGAGTTAGACATAGAGGGGTATAAATTGAGCTAGGTTTGAGCAATTTAGACTTGGCAGGTTTAATGTGTGCTAGGTGTTAGAAGGGTTCAATGTGCGGCTAAGTTTATGTTGAGTTAGACCTAGAAGAGTTTAAATTGAACTAGGTCTATGCTAGGTTAGACCTAGTAGGATTTAAGGTGGCTAGGTCCCTACTAGGTCTAAGTTAGGTTAAACCTAGACCAAACTCTAGCCGGACTTCAGCTAGACTGTCTGATTCGAGTAAGATATAAATTGACTTCAATTGGGTTAGTCTTATTTTGAGTATTTGGATTCGTGTCAATATCTCAAGATTAGTGTCTAATGGTGGGGTTTTGCTGGGGTTGATAGAAATTTGTTGGAGAAGTACTGAGACTTATGTTGTGTTTGATGGAGGTTGTTTCAATTGAAAAAGATAGATGCAGTGAGGGCGATAATGCTACTCTTCTTTGTGGTTTTAGCTTTCATTGCTTAATTGTCTTTCAAGACGATCTTACGCCTCCAATAGTTTTCAAAATAGTTTATTTTGGATTCCTACCTGATTAGGAATTTTTTTCATTTGATGTTGTTCCTATTTTTTTTTTCTTTTTATGGCATGGATATCGGATTATTTATATCTGTAATTTATTATAATTATTTATTTATTTATTTATTTATTTATTGTTCTGTTTCTTTGTGGTGGATCCTTGAGCTGTATTGTTTTATTATTTATTATTTGAATTCTTCTAATAGAAAATTTGGGTTTGATCATTATTTTCCAGGATCGGCTGTTCATTGAATAACAACAAATTCCTATATGAGTGACATCCATTGTCCGCAGAACCAACGTTGCTGCTAATCAAGGGCTACCTACAATCACACCGTCAAAACTAAATAAATACCTACCTCCGATACCATGTTTTTCAGCGCTAGGGTTTCGGCCTATCGTTCTCGGACTCAAATTTACGTTTGGTGTCCGTAAGCAATGAAAAGCTGTCTGGTGAGGGCGGAAATTAGCCATCTACCTCCTCTTTCCGTTTATTGAAAGAAAGGTGTGGGATCTTGGTCATCCGATGGCGGCGTTTTACCTCCTTCGGCGATATCTTCGGCCCCCTTTAATCGGCCTGTTATTCTATATTATTTTTTTTTTCGCTAGATCTGTCCTTAGTATTTCACGATTCCACTTTCACTTTTCGTTCTATTTTTTGTTAATTATCTTCCCACAGTTGAGGCTGATGAGTTTTTGCGGTGCGATATGGTGTCAGATTCCATAAGTTGGCATTTTTATTACGAGGAATGAGGTCGATCTATTGCAGTTCCCTAAGATCTTTGTTCTATCGGGAAAACCCTAAAACTTTCTAAAAAGCTTGTTCTATTTTCGTGCATATAATTCTATTTACCTGGAGTAGCTATATTTTGCGGTGTTTTTATTTCAATTCTCATTCTACAGCTGCGGGTAACAATTGGGTGGGGTGTTCGATACTTCGATGCTGTGATCGGTATATCGGGGAGGCGTTTCAGCTGGATCTGTTTGACATTTTCTGCTCGGCGAATTTTTTAACCTGTTTGTTTGTACTCTTACTTTTGTTTTCCTAGAATCGTTATCTAGTTATCTTGTTTAAACTGTTTATTTCATTTGGCTTGCTTTGTGGGAAAACTATTATACGGTTACTACATAGTTCTAATGTCTTTATTTTGTGCTTGTCTTATTTTAAACTGCAGTTTGTGGAGAAGTTTTTGAGGTTGAATGCCTATGTTCTGTGATAGTCTCGGCCAACACACCCATTTTTTTCAACAAAAGCAGCCTCTTTAACCTTTTTCTCATTTTTTTGCTCGCTTATTGATTTGCCCTAGACTCTGTTGAGTTTATGATTTTGAGGGGGATTTGTTGTGTCAGGGTACTCGGTTCATTTGGTTGGTGAGGATGAACACTAATACGGCGCTGCTTAAATCGGTTTGGTTAACCTATTTTATTAATATTTATCGTATCTTTTCTTTTTTACTGTCTGGGTTTTCTTTTGCTTGACAAATTACGTTTTTTGGAATATTTGGATTGTGTTTTTGTTCAATTTTTTTTTTGCAGTACTGAATGCTGATATATAAGGTTCCAGTCTCCTCGATGCTTTGTCCAGTATCCTGAGAAGGATGTCGGGCTGTAATGATTCAGGCTTTGCAACGAAATGCGATTATTCTCTTCTTTTGTCTTCTTTCCAGTGCCGTTGAAATATTCTTTTTGGCTTAGTGTAGTATAGATGTAAACGTTGAGCACATCTGAGAATCGAGACGGTAGTGGATTTACTTACGATAATGGAAGGTACGGCATATGTTGAGGATGTGATGAATTCAATCTGTTGTCGGCCTTTGCCATGTTTCGTGGGCTCGCATGGCAGGTCAACAATAATAATACAGTTATTTTCTGTTTTGCGGGGCGAACAGGGTAATCCTTTATCCTGGGTTCTCTTCGAGTATCTCTTTCTTGTCTTGTGCTTTGCTCAACTCAATGTCATCTCTTCGGATCGATTCCTCGCGCTGCGCAATTCATGGAGGTACATGTTTACGTACGTTTGATATATAACTTTGTGTGGAACGTATTGATTTTTTATTATTCGTTCATCCTAAGACTAAAACTAGAACGTTTAATTCAAGCCCTCGTATCATTTTCGTATAATCTTTCTTTTCGATTCCTTGCGTTTGCTTTGTTATAGGGTAGACAAACATAATGGTTTGTTAATGGTAGCGTCTATCTATATTTCTTTTTCTATAGTCAGAAGTTGGAAAAGATTCAGGAACTATGATATTTATGTAACAATTGTTTTGCCTCGCGCTGCGCAATTCATGGAGGTACATGTTTACGTACATTTGATGTATAACTTCGTGTGGAACGTATTGATTTTTTATTATTCATTCATCCTAAGACTAACGTTTTAATTCAATCCCTCGTATTATTTTCGTATAATCTTTCTTTTCGATTCCTTGCGTTTGTTTTGTTATAGGGCAGACAAACATAATGGTTTGTTAATGGTAGCGTCTATCTATACTTCTTTTTCTATAGTCAGAAGTTGGAAGATATTTATGTAACAATTGTTTTGTTAGTGCCTATGAATTTTGGGTGGTAAGGTTGTCTTGAGCAAGAGCCAGACCTTGTTCATACTTTCTACAATGCCAGACCTTGTTCATATAACTAGTTGACAGATTCTGATTAGAACTGGCGTGAACGTTATTCCGAAAGTACCAGGGTGCTAATTTTGTCTGGCATAACAGTTATTTTGAAATGAAGCATAACTACACCTCGCAATTTAGTTCATCAGTTTGGGTCTCTCTCTTGCTGTATCTATGCATCCAGGGGTTTCTAGAGAAGATCTACACTGATCTTTTGAATCAGTGCTCTACATTTTGAACTTGATTACAATCCAAGAGACCTGGGCTTTCGACGAGAAATCTTGTTGAATTGTGTTAGAATGTGTTCTTCTAATCTTATTAGGTTTTTAACGTGAATATAATTCACGAACTAGATGGTACCTGTTTTGTTTTGATGGTCAACTGGTCAGTATTGTTCAACCCAACAGTGGCTTTATCCTGTATATGTATTATATTTATGCCCTTGTTTCCACCTTCTCGAGTTTCATGACTGTTAGAGTCGTTTTTTTTGTTGGAAGTTCATTTGAAGCTATGGTTGTAATTGGCATATTCAGAGTGACCTAATGTTCTATCATATATCTAATGCTTTTTAAGTCGTTCAACATTTGAGACAATTGATGCTGTTTTTAAGTTTTTCATTGATAGGTTGATATATTATTTATATTAAAAAACTTGAGTAATATTAAAAATAATTATTTATAATATTTGTAATCATTTTTTCATTATTGTTATGTTTTGATCCACTAGTAAAATTTTTATTTGTTAAAATGTTTACATTCATTATTTTGAGTAATTGTTATATAAAAATTCTGTTAATAGAGTTCTTAACAATAACAACTATAAGTTTTTGATGGTTGGTTGAATTCTTTCTCTCAACTACATCCTATTTGAGTATATAATATTTCCATTTCAATTAACACAAAATCACGCGTACCTTCCCTGCTCAACGACTTCTGCCCATTCTAGCCATTATAGTTGTGTTTTACCATTGTTTGGTCGCGTTTTTCAAGAAACAAAAGAACAGGAATCGGATGAATTTAAATTGGTGCCTATCCTTTGCCAAATGGGAGAACTGGTAGTTGGGATCGTGGCCTTGACTTCTTCGTAGGATCAAAGGAAAGTACACATTTTAGTTGGGGGCGGCGGGGGTTGCTTTCTTAAAAGGTTGCTTTCTAAAAATGTATAGCTTAATAGCAGTAAAGCTAAATTTTCTGTTGTTTGTTTATATTGTTGAATTGACGAGACTAATTAATTTATATAACTCGTAATTATCTCCTAATCCTGCAGCTCTACTGTTGCAACCAATCTCTTCCAACTCTTAACTACATGCTGTGGCTAGATTAGATCTTAGGGTTGGGATTTATTTGGTTATATGCAGCGATCCCCTCCATATTTCTTCCTTTGAGGAAATATTACGCAAGGGTTATTGTAGTGCAACCTCCCACCGTCGTCTGTGACTTTTCGTACCGTTGTGTGGAGTCACCAGCTTGTCTACTGTTGTGTAGCCATCTCTCTTCTAAGAATTCTCTCCATAATTGTGTGGATGATCTAATGAGAAAAGACCCACAATCTAAGACATACGATGATGGGAATAAACAAAAGAAATACGTGGAAGAAGCTTTCGTAAGGCAGACTTCGCGTGGATAGTTCTAAAGTATATATATGAGGTAAGATCGGATCAGAAAGCTTCGGAGACACGATGACCTTATGAAAACAAACCCCACAACTGAAGATGCAGGTTGTTGTACCTGTTATGAGGGTTTGCTTCTTTTATGGGCAAGCCCCTATAGAATAACATCTTAAACAACTGAGGATTGTTTAAAAAATTCTTTATTAAGGTTATAACTTGTCCTAAATAATTTAAATGTTTGGTAGCGGATGCTTGATGGCTCAGTAGAATTCTGTCAAGATCTCAAACTATTATATTATTGTGTTATTTGTTAATGTTTTTGTTGAGGTTCGTCATTGATTTCATGTTTTAATTCATTTGGATGTCTTCCCTACAAGACAGATAACATGCCTTAATAATCTGCAAAATAAATGTTGGGTGACGTCTGTCTTTAGTCTTTAGCTGCAGTGTTGTCATTTTTTTAACTTGATTGATGTAGTTATTTTTATTTAAGACACAATTCGGTCGAGATACCCATGACTTTTCGTCTTCCTGTGTTTGTTTGGTTCCTTGATCATACTTATTTGAGAGGGTTAAATCTACTATGATCGGAAGATTTTTGTCAGCAACTATGAGTTTTTCGTCCAATAAAACTTTGTAGATTCAGGTAGCTGGATTAAGGTTGCGTTTGTTGATTTTTGTTTATTAGAGGTTTAATTTAAATAAATGTCTTTTTCGAATTTTACTGATCTTAATTTCTAGGTTGTTTAAGACTTATTAGCGGATTAGATTTTGTTATTTTTGTGTTTTACTTTTAATGTTTTGGATGACCCGGTCAAGATTTTAATGTTCTGTCATCTGAATTTCGTTGGGTTTACGGTTTGATTAGTCACAAATGACTGGAAGACACTTTGTATGCAGTCGTGCGTTGTTTCCTCCAAAATATCTTCTCAAATCAGGTTGTATTTTGTAGTTAAAAGTTGAAGTTTTTGTGGTTATTAGGGTGTATTTTATGTCTTTTAGATTGGTTTGTGTCTTGGCCAAGTTGTGCCCCAGTGACATTAAGCGTGCTCTTGTTCATGAAAAGTCAAATGCTCATTAACATCAAGTCATTTATGTCTGAGTTAGGCTGGGTGATCTGATGTGAGTTCCTAGTTGAGCTGAGTTAGCTTGTATTCTCCTCAAGTCAATTTCGAATTGCTTTAAGTCAGTTTAATAGGATTGACCTAGGTTGGCTGAGTTGATCTAATTGGGCTGAGTTAATTTGTAGCTAACCTAAGTTGAGATTTGTTAACTCGTGTCGAGCCTCGTTAGTTGAGTCATATCTTAATTTTTGATTTATCCTTTAATTGAATTAAGTCTGAGTTGAGTTAGATTTGAGTCGATCATTAATTAAACTCGATCTAAGTTGAACTTAAGTTCGAAGTCAAGTCCTTAATCGGATTGACCCAGAATATGTGAGTCGGTTTGGGTGAAACGAGTTAGGTTTGGTTGACATGTTGATTTGGGTTAACACGAGTTAGGTCGGGTTGACATATTTGGGTTAACTTGAGTTAGGTCTAAGTTGATTTGGGTTAACCCGAGTTAGGTTTGGTGGACCCGGTGATAAAGTTGAGTTAGGTTAACTTGGCTTAGGTCGGGTTGACATGATGATTTCAGGTGAGTTGGGTTAACCCGAGTTAGGTCGGGTTGACCTAGTGATTAAAGTTGATTTGTGTTAATCCGGGTTGACCCCGTGATTAAAGTTGATTTATGTTAATCTGAGTTAGTTTGGGTTGACTTCTTGATTAAAGTTGAATTGGGTTAACTTGGCTTAGGTTCGGTTGACTTGGTGATTATAGGTGAGTTAGGTTAACCCGAGTTAAGTCAGGTTGACTCGGTGATTTAAGTTGATTTGTATTAATCCGGGTTGACCCAGTGATTAAAGTTGATTTGTGTTAATCCGAGTTAGGTCGTGTTTGCCTCATGATTAAAGTTGATTTGGGTTAACATAAGTTTTATCGAGTTGACACGGTGGTTTTAGTTGATTTATGTTAACCTAAGTTAGGCTGGATTGACCCATTAATTAAAGTTGATGGAGGTTGTTTTAATTGAAAAAGTTCGATGTTGTTAAGCTAGGAGTGCATAATGCTATTCTTATTTTTATGGTGCCTTCCTTTTTTTGGATTAGTTTCTTCCTTTTAATGTTATCTTATTTATTTATTTATTTATTTATTTATTTGTGGTATTGGTATCGGATTATTTGTATTTGGGCCTTGTTTTTTTTTGTGTCGCATAGTGCTTTATTATTTATTATTTGAATTTCTATAAATAAATTTGAATTTAATCATTATAGTCTCTTCTCATCATTATTCTATGCTGCGCAACTCATGATGGTATATATAATTAGGGTCCGTTTGAGACCGCGGTGTGAGAGCTTCGCGGTATCATCCCGCAAATTTGTCGTTTGGCGGGGCGTCCCACTCGCGGCGGGATGCAATTTGGGTAAAAAACCGGCCGCGGGATTGATCCTGCGGCACAACTTTCTCAATTGGTTTTTTACGCATTACCCCTCTTCATTCGTTCGGGGCGAAGGCAAGCGCTCTCGCGACCGTCCCCCTCCCTCCGTCTTCTCTCGCGACCGTGCCCCTCTCTCCGTTTTCTCTCGCGACCGTCCCCCTCCTTCCTCGTTTCTCTAGGGTCGTCAACCCCTTTCCACTAACGCCGGCAAGCCATCTCTGCTTCTCGCATTCTACTGCTGGCCGATTCGGGGTTAAATGCACTTCTACTAAGCCCCCAAAATCTCCCGGTATCTCTTCTAATCTTAATTCATTAAATTTAGTGTTTATTAGCTTATTATTGGCTCTCATTTGCAACCGAGGAAGATTGAAAGGTCAAGCGAGATGTTTTGCTGCAGAAGATGGTAATGACTACAGCCCAAACGTCCTATTGATATGTTTCTGTTGGCTTACTTGAGAGGAATTCAGTAGAAACTGAAATAAATGAGAATCGAGCTTACTAGTGAAGCTCTAGGCAGTAAGAACCTTATCTATTGTCGTCCATGTGGACAATTAGATGCTTGGGCTTATTTTTGCTGCCATCTTTGATATTTTCTGGTGAAGCACTTTTCATATGATCAATAATGAAATGGATATAATAGGATTATATCAAAGATTATTCGGGAGTCACTAGTTGAGTAATAGGTATGAAAAGGTTCGTATCAATTGTCACTCTTGCTATGATCTTCCTCTGCTTGCTCTCAAAATCTAATCAGCCAATTTCCAAGCCAAGAAATTGCACCATTTCTCTATTGTGATACTTGTTGTTTCTCTCAAATATAAGAACTAGTTGCTATCATTCATTTCCTGATTTATCTTTTCCTGTTTCAAAATGCAATAAATATGTTTGATGAAACGCTCCATAAGGCAGATGACTAATGAAATGGGTGCAACGGCCAACTTGTGAGAACTTGAAAATAGTTTTCAACAAAATTAAGCATAATTTGGAAGATTATGTACAATGTTCGTCAATTTTTTATTATACTTGAGGTTGTCCTGTGCTTACCCCAATTTCAAAATCAAAGTTGGCCGCAAACAAACTCTTGCAACTTAACCGTATTCTTATAATTGAAGTCAGTTTCTTTTTAAACCAACAATGAATGGAGGGCATTTTGCGATGCACTCAAATCCTTAAACAAATGGTAAGCACCTCATCGAGTATCTTATGTGATTCTGTTGGTTCTAGATGCATCCTCTCCTATTACTGTGGTTCAATCTATAATCCAAAAACTTGTTTGTGTTCTTTTCTTGAATTAACCGATGATCCTAGCACTTGTTCAAACTCATTGTTTGATATAAATGGATATCATAGCCTCTCTTTTACTCCACCATTACAGCTACTCACAATTTTTTAAGATACTTTTACTAAATTTAAATCGACTCCAGTTGTACTAGTGCAATTGCAAGAACCAATTGAACATGTGAGTTATTAATTGCCACTCCAATTACCATTTTCAAATTGTTAGAGGGGAGTGTGGCTCGACAGCTGCCCACCTCTTGTAATCACACCGTTGTTTATGTGACTATTTTAAGACTTGAAAATTTGTATGAATTTTTTATATAGATTTATCCTGCTATACTATGTGCTTCAACCTTGAGGGAACGGTTGCTTTTAAAGGTGTTGATAATGATCCAATCAATAATATAATGGGTATGTTAGCATTATATTGAAGAATCTTTATGATTCATTAGTTCAATAATAGATATAAAAATCTAATAGTTAGTTTATGGATGTATATTTGTCTTGTAGTTTACGAAATTTTAGTTATGGTTTTTCATGAATTTTGGCTTTTTCCTTTTCTTTTATCAATTTCGCTACCCTTGTTAAGTTAGTTGGATAGCTGAATTTTTGAACTGTTTTGAAGTGAAATTTTGCTTTAGAAGTATCAAAAATGTCGCTGTCAAAGTTCTGTTTTAAACAGTTTTACCAAACAGGGACAGTATAGTCATTTTTCCAAAAATAACTGTCTAAAAGTTGTTTTCATACAACTGCACTGAAACAGATAATCGAATTTTCCTACGTGAATTCCCATAATGAACTTCACAGAGCAATGTATTACAGTGAAATGAGAATGCTGCAGCTGCACCAAACAGAACCTTAGTGTGGAACTCATTAGATTTTTTCGTATTCACTCATCGTAGAACATTTTAATTCAAGCCATCATATAATTTTCTTATAACCTTTCTTTTCGAATCCATGCGTTTGTTTTTTAAAGTGTAGACAAACATAATGTTTTGTTAATTGTATCATATTTATCTACATTTGTCCTTTTCTATTGTCAGAAGTCTGAAAAGATTTAGGAACTATGATATTTATGTATCAATTATTTTATTAGTGCCTAAGAATTTTCGGTGGTACGGTTGCCTTGAGCGAGAGAAATATGATATACTTTCTACAATGCCAGACATTCCAGAAATTGTTCATATAACTAGATGATAGTATCAGGGTGCTAATTTTATTTAGGCATAACGGTTATTTTGAAAAGAAGCAGGACTACGCCTCGCAGTTTAGTTCATCAGTTTGGGTCTCTCTCTTGCTGCATCTATGGATCCAAGGGTTTTTAGAGAAGATCTACACTGACCTTTTGAATCAGGCTCGACACTTTGAAGTTGATTACAATCCAAGAGGCATGGGCTTTAGACGAGAAACCTTGTTGATTTGTGTATTTGCTTATTGTTTTAACTTGAATATAATTCATGAACTAGATGGTATTGTTTTGTTTTGATGATCAACTGGTCAGTGTTGTTCTATCGAATAGCGGCTTCTTCCGTAAATGGATTATTTTAATGCCTTTTTCCACATCAAGTTTCATAAATGTTAAAGAGTTGTTTTGTTCAGTTGGAAATTCATTTGAAACTATTGTTGTAATCAACATATTCTTAGTGACCTAACGTTTTATCGTATATCTAAAGGTTTTTAAGTCATTTAACATTTGAGACTATTGCAACTATTGTTGTATCTAGCATATTTCCTAAAACATCATTGTGATAACATCATTTGGTACAACATCTTCCACTCTTGAAGCGTATTGTTAAGTTTTTTATTGGTAGGCTGATGTATTAATTTATTTAAAAACTTGGTTAATATTAAAAATAATTTGTTATAATGTTTTTAATCATATTTTCATTATAGTTATTTTTTTATCCATCAGTAAAATTTTGAGTTATTAAATTGTTTTCATTCATTATTTTGAGTAATTGCTCTATATAACAATTCTGTTAATAAAGTTCTTAACAACAACAAGAAGCTTTTGTCGGTTGGTTGAATTCTTTTACAAATGTACAACAGCAAAAAACTTGTTGGTTGGCTGAATTCTTCTTCTCTATTGCATCTTTTTTAGTATTTTATAAAGTAATTTTTAAAAATAATATTTTAAATTTGAAAAATAAGAATGTACAAATCTCATTCATTTAATAGTTTAAATAAATGAGCACAATATTGCAAGCAGTGCATCCATCCTGAGGCCCAATCAAATAAACTACAAAATTGATGACATCCGTTCTGATCTGCAAACCTTTTTTTTTACCGACAAGTTTCCCTACTTGATATTGAAATTAGATAGGGTTTATATTACCGAAGATCTTAAAGCTCCCTATGAAGACAAACCCCTATAGTCAATTACCTCTCAAATGATTGAAATCACCTGAGAGAACTCTCGATGATTATCAGAGATATCTATCTTCATGAATTCAAAGGTTAGGGTTTTTAAGGTAGTGTGTAGGAAAGTTAAGTGGGAGAGGACCAAATAGGAACAATTATTTTTGGAATCAAAGGAAAGAAGGGTAGGGGATGTCATGGATCCTGAGGAGAACCTCTGAGACTTCCTAAACTATCATATTGTTGCTCTTTAAATTTTGGAAATGAGTTTATTTAGATTTTAATCATGTCAATTATTAATTATAGGAATTACACTTGCATAATATCTGATTATGCAAATAACCTAAAAGATACGAGGATTTACGTTGTATCGAACGAAATCCTCAGAATCCTAGGGAGAGTTGGGGCTTATATTGCACAACATGGCTGTACAAATACTTAAAAGATAAGGCGAGGATTTATGTCGCACTATACCATTTACCTCGAAATCCTAAGGCTCGTTATTTAAACTAAGGAAAAAATTTTGCTGATGTTGTCTCGTCTGCTGTTGTAGATTATCCTTCTATGCCCGTTGCATCCTCGTCGCGCTTCCTTCGAAGTCTTGCTCCGTGCTCAATGTTGTAGTATTGATTTTTTGGTTTAAGGTAAACATGCAATTATTAAGTCGGTGATTTGCTTCTGGGCACTTCCTACAAAACAAGGCTACTGACCTCCTATTCTAAAAGGTATGGTACACATAAAAAAAATGCAATAAATGAAAACAATGTATAATGCAATAAGGAAAAACAGTAGTAATTTGCAATAAAGAAAGGATAAGCAATAAGGTCAGTAGTAACTTGCTATTTTCTGCGTATGAGATAAGAATCACAAGTACAAGCGAGCATGTATGGTAAGAAAATTTAGCCAGCAGGACAATCATGTGCTTACATATATATATAAGGGTAAAAGACAGCATCATATGAAAAGCTCAAGAAACAGAAACTAAAAATGACCTACGAAAAACTCGAAGAAAATTGTAGAGAACACCCCAGATGACTCAGAATCAAGACCTAGGGCCCTAATGAATCACCATGCATGTGTGATCCAACACTAAGTAAAAGGTTCTCAGTCTAACAGCCATAGAAGGAGAAAAACTCATAATCTGATTCATACGACTAACCTTTGAATTTTTATTTTTATAAAAATGTTTAGAAAAGAATTCCTTTTTTTTTTCCAAAAGAAATTTGATTGATCGTTCATTTAAAAGGTTTTTTTTATTATATGCATTCTTTTTATTTAAAGAAATTTTTATACTTTGAAAGTGAATGGATCAGTCATATTAGCAGGCGGGAACTTCTGACTACCTGTAGAAGCGAGGGGTAGCCCTTTATTAGGTGTTGGAGATGTCGTATAGCCTATCCCTCATTCTCGTAATGGTCATTGAGTCAAGTTCATGCTAGGACCTCACACATACCTGGGTGATTTTTTAATCACTTGCTCCAAACCCCGAACCATATTACTTGCAACTTTGCTTGATGGTTCACATATAGCAAAATGCTATACGTGCGCGCTTATGCTTCGTACATAAGTGCATAAATTCGACCAACAAACACGAAAATAAGAGAAGAAAAATGGGGTGAGAGAGATGAGAGAACGAACCACCTAAAAGAGCAGAAGAGTAAAGAGGTGGGTCAGCCCTCAAGACCACGTCCAAAACAACTTATAATACCTGACGACGTGAAAAAGCCTTACAAAAATGCAACTCAAAACCTCAATGAGTAAAGCCTCACAATACCACTTGAACTTAATGAATAAAGTCTCGAAACACAATTTGAAAATTGACACATAAAGCTTCAAAACACAATTTATACTGTCACATAAAGCTCTGAAAATGTAATTTAAACTCTAAGGAATAAAGTTTCGAGAATGTGACCCAAACGTCATTATAAAGAGTTTCCAATGTAGTTTAAGACTCACTAAAACATGTCCGCAAATGCAACCTTGAATTCCCCAAAACTAGGCTAAACTGCAACCTAAAAGTAAGCCAAATTGGGCCAAATCATGCAAAAACCGAGCCACATTAAGCCCCAAAATCAAGCCACCTTATGGCCCAAACCGAACCACTTTATGCAATCGAGACCCAACAAATGGGCAAAAGATTCACAAAACCAAGCTATATGGAGAACCAAGCTAGCACATTAAGTGTCCCTCCACTTCCATATGGAGTGAAAATTTTCAGATTTTGTAAATGTAAAGCACAATCATTCATAAACCCTCCAAATTTTCCAAACAAATTTTAAAACTCTCAAGTTTTGCAAATATAAAGCATTACCATCCTCCAAACTTTCCAAATAGAATGAAAAGTTTCAAATTTTGTAAATGTGTCATTCCAACTTTTCATATTTTGCAAGATAAGCAAGGTAAAGTTTCAAATTTTGTAAAATGAGCCACCACATCTTTTAGATTTTGTAAATAGGCCACACAACATTCTCAAAATTTTGAAAATAAGCACCCGAACATTTCAGATTTTGCTTAAAAGAACCCCTCCGCCTTCAGATTTTGCCAAAAGAACATTCCAATCATTCTTATATTGCAAAAATGAACATTTCCACCCTCAGATTTTGCAAAAAAAGAACATTCCAACTTTTCATAAGAAGTAACATAGGTAAAAGATGAGCAATGATATTTATAAAGCATGCATATAAAGTTCGACCACTCCAAACAACCATGGTCCCCTCTTTTTTTATGCTATGATGCCATTGTAAATATGAAACGTTAAAAATCATTCATACACGAGCTCCAAAGCTAGTTAAAAGAGAGCCAAGCATTTAGCCCTAGAAATCCCCTCTCCTATAAAGCTAACCGAAATTTTCTCCATCCTTCTCCTCTTTTGTTTATCTTTTTTAGTAGAAATTGTAATGCCATAAAAGAGTGAAAGGAAAAGACGTCCAACCATCTAAGTAAGCAAGAACATCAAACAAACCCACATGAATACTGAGCCAAAAGGTCAAAAATGCTTGCCTAAGGGGGAAAGCCACTGTTGTGCCGAGCAAAACTAAGAAAAATAGGGGAGGGAAGAAGTTACCACTAAATGTAGAGCACACAAACAATGCAATAGCAGGTCTAGAAGCAATCCGGCAGCACCTCTCCTCTCCTTCAAAATTTCAACCAACACTTACTTAACCCTAACTAGGGTTTTTTTAGGCAAAGGAGGAGGAGACCACCACCTACCAGCCTCTATGTGGCCGAATAACATTACAGGAGAGAAGGAGAAGCATGGGGAAGAGGAAGGGTCGGACACGAGGCTCACTCGCGAATTGAGGAGAAGATAGGTCGAACAGGGCTCGAGGGCGGGGGCAAGGTGTGCACTGGAGGTTCGCGAACGGGAGAGCTAGGGCATCGCTGGCGGGCTCGCTAGGGTGCATCGCTCGGTCTAGGGCTCGCTTGGCTGCCGCGTGCGCTCGGGTTGACTAGGGAGAATCGGGCGTGGGTTGGGCGTAACCGTGGATTAGGGATTTCGGAGGAAGATAAAATGCTCTCTTATTATTATCATCATTATTATTAATTTTATAATATTTTATATTAAATCCTCTTGATTTGCACAGTTTTGCCTCGTGCATGAAATCATAGCAAACTGGATGTCTCCCTCGGCTAAAATTGATGTCTTGGAAGCACTGACGCAATATGTTTCGTTATCCGATGTCGTCCAGATAATTTTATCATTTTGCGTGCCGAATTATTACTCTCCGATGTCGTCCAAATAATTTTATCATTTTGCGTGCTGAATTCAAGTAATAATTTACGTATTTTTCCGTGCAATGAACCCAATCAATACGGGCGTCCTTCCCAAGTAAAATCAACATTTCGGACGCATCGGCACAGTCCGTTTCGTCATTCAAGGTCGTTCGGACATGTTCATCGATTTGCGTTTCGAATGTACAAAAGTCATAAAAGGTGCCTTAAGCTTTTAGATCATATGGGTACTCGACTTGAGTTTCGATATGTTGGTTTTAATCGACTCAACCAAGCGGCGAGGATTTGAAAACCAACCGTATGAAACTACAAGGAGTTGAGAAGTGATTCAAATTTATAATTGGCGTGGGTCCCACTACTAGTCCTCTAAGGCTAGATCCTACTAAGCTCTAAGAAAAGGAAGATACCTTACCAAAAATGAGATCAACAATCATATGCGAGTTTTTTAAGGTCTATCTGTGTCTTTCTTAAATCAAATCTAAAACTGTTATTCTTTTAACAGAATCGTCTACCTAAGTTTGTTTCATTTCACATCATTTTTCTTAAATCCTTTTTAGTCATCTAAATTTGTGATGGGAGCTTCGGGAGAAAAGACGTTGGCGGAATTCACTGTTTCAGTTGACCTTATTTAATTCTACCTGTATGTACGCGTGATTCTGTGTTAATTACTTGCTAATTTTAGAATGCAACAAAACTTATTTAAACTGTCCACTTTTTGTGTAGATAATGTCAACTCTTTAGATTTTAACCAAATTCATGTTTTCTTTATAACCAGGCAATTTAGTTTTATTTTTGTTCTTGTTTTCATTCTGCATACTGCACAATAATGATCTTTAGCTCTAAACGATCGAACGCTTAGATGCTTAGTACTTTGGATGCTCAAGTGCTTAATACTTTGGATAAAATCAAAAGATAATGTCTGAGAAAACGGTGGTTTAGAATCCGCCAAGATCCTAAATATGGCTTGCATCATGTATATCAAATTGTAATATAAAACTCCCTTATGCATCACTCACTATCTTTCAATAATTCTAAAAGCTGTTACATTCGCGAACTGTCGTTGAATTAAATAGCCCATTTGAATGCTGTGTAGTTTTGGTTAATAGTATTGTACTTGAAAATCATTTTTGGTTTATGTTTTTTGAGTTTGAAATTTTATTTGGTATGACTGAATTAAAAAAAAATAAAAAAAATAAACATTTAAGTGCTGCATACTGCCCGGCTTAACAGCTCTCAGCTACAGTTGACCTTCACTGCACAACGAATTCTGGCCATTCTAGCCATTCAAACTACTGGCCATTACTAGCCATTCTAGCTGTGATTTATCGCTGTTTGGCCGTGTTCGTCAAGAAACAAAAGAACGGAACCAGATCAATTTAAATTGGTGCCTATCCTTTGTCCAAAGGGAGAATTGTTAGCCTTGACTTTCAAGCAGGATCAAAGGAAAGCACGCATAGTAGTTGGGGGCAAGGGTTGCTTTCAAAGTAGGTATAACTTAATAGTAGAAAATCTTTCTTCTCTCCTGTTTGATTATACTATTGAATTGATAAAATTTTAAGCATAAAATCGATCCATTTAATATATAACATTATATATTAATTATGAATAGATGGGGAGATTGAAGCAAAATTGTAAGATTAATTAATTTAATTAACTCTTAATTATGTCCTAATCCTCTAGTTCTACTGTTCCAACCGACCTTTCTCAACACCTAACAACGCATGCGGTGTCTAGATTGGATCGTAGGGATGGGATTTATTGGTGACCATGTTATATGTCGCAATTCTCTCTCGCAAATATTACACATGGGTTATTGCGGTGCTTCCTCTCGCCACCACCTGTGACATTGTGTGTCATCGTGTGGAGTCGTTAGTTTGTATACCGTCGTATAGCTCTTTCGTAAGATGAACTTTGTGCTGGTAATTCCAAAGTTTATATCTGAGTTAAGTTCAGCTTAAATTGATCTGGAGACACCCACGAAAATGATCTTACAAAACCAAGCCCCACAACCAGAGATTCAGTTTATTTTACATGTTCTTATAAGAGCAAACTCCTATACAATTACATCTTAAGCAATTGAGGGTTACTTGAAAAAAAAGTTATCAATTAATTTTATAACGTGTCGTCAAAAGTTTAAATGTCGTCGTTTGATAGCGGATGCTAGTTGGCTTAGAAAAATCCTATCAAGATCCAGAACTATCCTATAATTTTGCGTTGTTGTCAATGTTTTAGTCAACGTTTATACTTGACTTCAAGTTTTAATTAGTTCAAATGATAGTTTTTGCAAAACAGAGTTAGCACGCTCTAATAACATAAAATAAATCTAGAGTGACGTCCTCTTTTCGTCTTAAGCGGCCCTGCAAAATAGTTAGCAAATTTTTAATTCGATTGATTTAATTATTTTTGTTTAAGACAGTCCGGTCAAATTAGGTGCCCATTGTTTTTTGTAGTCACGGGTTTGTTAAGTTCTCTGATTTACTTAGTCTGAGAGGCGGTCAAACCTACTCTGACTGAAAGATTCTTGTTAGCAACCATGGGTGTTGTCTAAGAGATCTTCGTAGATCCAATTAACTAGGTTAAAGTAGCATTTAATGATCTTTGTTCATTAAGATTATATGTAGGTATTTTACATATTTTTTGTATTTTAGGGATAGAAAATATTTTGTTACTTAAGATTTATCAGTTGATTAAATTTTGTGATTTTTGTGTTTTATTTTTAATGTTTGAGATGATCCGGTCAAGATCTCATGGTTTCGTGTTCTCGGGGTCATTGGGTTTGAGGATTTATTAGTCACGAATGAGTAGAAGACACTTTGTTCGTAGTCATAGGTTACCTCCTCCAAAATACTTTCTCAAATCGTGTTGCATTTGTGTTTATAGTTTATAGTTTAAGTTTTAGTGCTTTTTAGGGTGGATTTTATGTTGTCTTCTTGATTGGTTTGTGTCTTGGCCCAAGTTGTCACAGGCTGACGTTAAGCGTGCTCTTGCTCTCATATGAGAAATCAAACACTCTTTTAAAATCAAGTCATCTAAGTTGAGTTGAGTTCAAATTAACCCGAATTATAGGTTGAGTTTAGAGCCAACTCAAGTTGAGTTGGGTTGACGACATATCTTCTCACTACCTCGACGACATACCCATCTTTCGGACAGCTGCCTCCTTAACATGCTTATTATTTGCGCATCACTTCCTCCACAACATACGAATCTTTCTGGACGCTATCTCCACGACATGTCTGCCCTTGCGGGTCACTGCCTCTATAGTTAACATGCCCACCCTTTCAGGTCACTGCCTCCACGACATACCAATCTTTCGGACTGTTGCCTCTACGTCATACCCACCCTTACGGGTCACTGCCTCTACGACACCCATCTTTCGGGACACTACCTCTATGTGATGCCTGCTCTTGCGGGTCACTGCCTCGACGGGTAACATGCCCACCCTTTCGGGTCACTGCCTCCACGACATACCAATTCTTTCGGGCTGTTACCTCTACGACATGTCCACCCTTACGGGTCACTGCCTCTACGACATACCCATCTTTTGAGTCGTTGCGGTCACTGCCTCCACGACATACTCATCTTTCAGGTCGCTACCTCCACGACATGCCCACCCTTATAGGCCATTGCTTTTACGACATACCCAACTTTCGGGTTTTTGCCTCCACAACATGCCTATTCTTTTAGGTCACTGCCTCTACAACATACCTATCCTTTCGGGTCACTGTCTCTACGACATACCCATGCCTTCACAGCATGCTCACGCTTTAAGGTCGCTGCCCCGTGGCACACTCATCATTCGGGCCGCTACTTTCACATGCCCGCCCTTTCGGGTCACCGTCTCTATGGCATACCCACCCTTTCAGGTCACTGCTCGCATATATACCCATCCTTCGGGTCACTGCCTCCTGGGCATGCCCATCCTTGCTGGTCACTGCCTCCAAATCATACCTTCCCTCGGCCTGCTGCCTTGACGACATGCCCATCCTTGCAGGTCACTAAACATTCATCTTTCTGAGTCATTGTCTCCACAAAATATTCACTATTATTACTTTTATTATATGCTCTTTGCATATTTTACATGCTTGCATGTTTGCTCGCTGAGTATCTCTCTTGTAAGGTGTGAATCCACATTATAAATATCCTTTTACCCAATGTGAACTCACTTGCAGCTGGTGTCTGCTAGTCGCATGGAGTCCCGGGCCTCGGTGTAGGCGTAATTCATCTTTATAGGTAGTCTGTTTTATTGTACATCTTGTTAGTTTGTCACGTTGCATGTAGCATCCTCGCATCCATTTGTGTGATGTGTGTTTTGCCCTTTTGGGTGCCATTATGATCTTCTCGTACATCGATTGAACGATCACAATGTGAGCTTCTTGCATGATTGTATGATTGCATATTCGCCTTGATAAGACTGACTTTGGGTGTCGTTATGATCGTCTTGTACATCGATTGAACGATCACAATGTGAGCTACTTGCATGATTGTATGATTGCCCATTCGCCTTGATGATTGTCCTACTTGTCAAAAGACTGACTCGTTTGTTGGTCTTGATACTCAAATGAGCATTGCCGTGAGAATGCCTTAGCGACCGGTGCGAGTTTCGTATCACGAGCAATAAAAAGAATGACTTTGCTAAGGATATGAGGGCTCTAAAATATGTCGTATGCGTTACGGACCTACATTTTATGCTCCACTATTTTAAAGTATAAAAGTGAATATTTTTGCTATTACAAGTATTACACATCTACTTTAAAACTATATATGTAATTTCATATATGAGACCACCCCTTTTAAAATATTGCTCCTCTCTCTTGATGTGCTTTAAATCCCTTGATTTTTGGTTGGAGCCGGTGTGGCGATCCGGTCAAAGACATATTATAGCATAAGACTTTTCCCTGTGCACTTAGATGTTGGTGAGGACACTTGTCATTCGATGGTGTGTTAAACTAGGTTTAGAATGCTAGGTAGTCTTTTTGATGTCAGACTATTTTTTTTTATTGGTTTGGTTGTCCTAGCCATGTATCTTTCTTGCTTTATGCTCTTAGTGTGTTTGTGTGCTTGATATGCATGATAGTGTATTCCGACGCTCTTTTGCAGGGAGCCACGCCTATATATATGCACAAACACACATGTATCATTAAGGGGAGCATGTAATGAATTACATGCTCATTTTGCTTGTATGTGCTATTCAGCTCCCTCAATAAAAAAAAAAACGACTCATGTTGCATGCTTGTTGGCTTTCTGCTAATTTTATTTTCATTCAGGTCGAGTCTTTTTTTACTTTACCTATGTACTTTATAGAGAGTTTTGTACCTAAAATAAGATACGGGCATGAGTTCGAGACATTTTGGCGTGGGACCAACATGATGAGGGACTAGAAGCAACAAATCGTGCCAAGTTTTCTAATTATGCATTTGATATTGATGTATGTATATGTGGGTTATGACCATCTTTTTTTTTGGATATGCCGCCGACCTAGCGACAATCGGCTTTCTTTTTTTTCTTTGATTTGCCTTATTTTTCTTGCATTATTTATGCTTGGATTGTTTTTTTTTTCATTTCTGTGGTTTGTCTGAGAATCACAAATGGAATACATGCTCTTTAGGATTTAAAATTTTAAATTTGCAACAAAATTCAAATAAAATGTTCAAGATAATGAAATTTTTGGATTAAAATATTCAAGACTTTAAATTTTCTAATTTACTTTCCTTCACGGCCTTCGGGTCAGATTTTAAATAGACAACATTGCATGCATATAACCCAAATCATATGATAGGACATCCAAAATATCTAAGGAATGCTCTAGATAACCCTATTTACATTTATATGTAACGAGGGGAAGCCTCAGAGCTTCTTTAACCCAAATGACCCAACATAGCTTTCTATACAGGTGGTTGTCTAGTGTGCCTAGATCGTTAAAATGCTTCCCGACCCAGACAAGGCGTAAGTCCCTTTGTGATTGTAGTTAGACCTCTCATTTCCTCTCTTTCTTGAGGCATCATAACCACTTCTGCAGGTGTACGTCCCACCTCTTGAGCTTTACCTTGCAGGTTATAGGACTAGAGATTTCTTCTCTTGATCTTAGGGCTACCGAGGTTCCTGTGGACGATACAATTCATGTATTGCTGACCGGGGATCTCTGCACTTGTTGGTCGACTACCTTTGCGACCAGGTAGACATAGGATCTCAGTAGCTTGGGATGATGGGTCTGTGATACCCCAACCCGACTACCTCTATCTTATAGAATTACTCTACCCTTCCTTCTTATTTAATCCCTTTGAGCCTATCGCTCATACTTCGTCGATATCATTTTAATGACACAATTACAGATGAGTTGTTGTCTATTTGGGATACAATGATTTGTCCTCTACACTTATGACCCAAACATGCTTTGAGTATATCGATGTCCCCGTTGAGATGATTTTGCTTATTTCGTACGCTTCGTATATCGATGAGCCACTACCCATTTGGGATGTGAGAGACTCACTCCCTTGCTAGTGGCTTAACGAAAGCTTTAAAGCATCAGAGTGTTCTCATACGAAATAAGTATTCCTTTAATGACCTTTCCATGTCTATGATAATACAAACGAAACTTCTTTTATCGAGAGTATCCTGGGTATCCCATAAGATGTAATTAACTAGAGGGATACGTTCCTCTGGGAGACACTTGGCCCCATAATAAAAATACTTTTTTGTTTCTCTAGTTATGGGTGACTTATGTAGAGATTCTCTTCGTAGATTTTGTGTTTCAATAAACTTTGATCCGCTCTTGTTTGGACGTCTACTTCGACCCATCACACGTAAATTACCCATATATAAGCATTTTGCTTATTTCTTTTTATTTGTTTGTTCATTTGTTATCGTATATTTCTCTCTTCGGTTTCTCTCCTCTTCAAATTGTTGATATGATTTGAGAGGAGATTTATTTGAATAAGAAAATGATACGAAGACATATAAATAGACAAGCTGGGGACTCTGAGTCTTAAAAAGAATCGAGAAAAATAAGCTGGTGACTCCAAGTCAAATAAAAAAAGAACTGACAAAAACAACTTTCTCACAAGAGAATTTTTTAGGAGAGGCCCTCCTCTTGTTAAGATGAACCGGACCGTCCGACAAATGATTTACCACCGTAATCTGATGAACAACTCTTCTTGGACAATGAGTCCTCCTAGTGATGTTTCAATCTTTTGAGTATTTTGATACACTATCCTTCGGTGTTCATAAGCAAGATTTGTCGGATTTTCTCAAGATTTATGTTGACATAATTTTATGTACATTATTTAAATATTAATTATAAAAAAATATTAATAGCTCAGTGTCATAAAAATGAGAATATTACGATGGATATACTTAAGGATCAAGTATATTAAGGAAAAAGTCTAATGACATCTATTTTTAGCCAAGGCAATTAAAAATAGATTTTTGTCGCTAAGAATGCATAATGAATAATATCTTTGTCGAATAAAGTGATAAAATTAATATTAGAATAAAGTGATAAAATTAATATTAGAAATGATGCATGAAGAAAAAAATTAGCGAACACTTGGAAACCGAGAGTTCATAAATATGATCTCTACTTCTAAATTACTGTGAATAAGAACTTGGAAGAATCTGAAGAACATAGAAAATTGAAAGTAGAATTAATAAGAATTTCTGTTTGTTCTGCTCTCTACTTCTTATGTATTTCATGCAATGATCCACATAAGTCTACTGTGGATGACAAATTTTTTTAAATATATTAATATGATAATTATTTTATTTTAACATAATTAATTAAAAAAAATTTAAGATTGGAGGAAATCAGGCCAATGTGTCACAATTTTACCTCAATGCCACATAGGCATAATTTCATCAGAAAAATTAAAGAAAATGGAGCTATAATCACACAGTTAGTCACATATCAATAAACCATATTTTTGGAAAATAAATATAGATGATTTATTTTCTTTGATAATGATGAAAGATAGGTTTTAAAATATGTGATCAGTGGAAGTATTTTTATTTCTTATGAAATATTGATTCCACAAATAAATAAATAACATATTAAAAATTCAAACTTTATTGTTGCAGTTGAGACTTTGCCTGTCACCTCTCTACCAGTAATTCTGAAAGGGTCAATCCGAAGCTCTCGCTGCTCTTCCCATGCCATGCCTTGATAGGCTTAGGTCCCACGAATAAGTTCGGTTTTGCCGCCGGAGTTTCAAAAGCGGAGTTTTTGAGAAGGCTGAAGCATGAACATTTCTGTGACGAGGAAAAAGTTAGGATTTTGTATGTGTTGGGTGATGGGCTCTATGTTTTTTCCTCCTGATTCGGTGGTATCTCCTTCCAAGGAGCAGGCTTTTGACATTGATCTCGAGATGGGTGCGAATTCAATCGTCAGTGAAGAAGAAGGGCGAAGTGGTGATGCGTCCTGCATTGGAAAGGTGATGAGTCATCAAAATGTTATCAGCTCGCCCAAAGATTTATCTAGCGTTGATGGCCGGCCTTCTGATAATGGGAAAGTTAGGTACTTTTTGGGACAGGATGAGAGGGTGAAGGAGAAGTCTCTGACCGAAGGCTTTGTCACTTGATGCTACGGAGCAGAAGATGGCAAGAGAGATGGCCGAGCTTGCTGTTCAGAAGTGTTTGAGGATGGAAAGGATGAAATCAATAAGAAACACGAAGAATGCAAGTCAGGATTCAATAGCGGCAAATTCTGCGCATTGTTTGTTAATATTCTCTTCTGCGTCATTATAGTCTGGCATGGTATGTTTTTTATATTATTTTCCCGCATTCCTACTCCTCTTGATATTGTTTATTTACAGCTTTGTGCTCTTATGCTTTAGATTTTCATAATATGATTTGATAGGGTCTGTTTTTGTCCTTATTAGGGCGAAGCCTAAACGTTCAAGGGATTAGGTTTTCTAGGGATAGAGGTCGGTGGGGGCTAGGCGTCCAGTTTGATGGCCCTTGGGGCTTTAAAACTAGATTAGTAAAGCTTGAGAGGATTAAAATCCCAAAACCACTTGGCATCATAACTGTTACATCTTGCTAAACTCTTTGAACATTTTTTTTATATCTCTAATCTTTGAGAGGGAGAAATCCTTAAATGGTTCTTCGGTTGCAAGATTTTACCAAGATTTAGTTGGCATTTAGGACAAATCAATTTTATGCTTCGACTTAGGAGGGGGTTGTTATAGAGAATAGGACGAGATTCAAGCTTATTTTGGGATGGCTGAGTGGATTTCTAAAGCAGGATTGGAGGAGAATTTCATGAGGACCTAAAGCCTAACATACGAGCAACTCTCTGATTTTTGAGACCATGGAAATTGAGGATGACGATGAAGCTGGCCGAGATAATGGAGGACAATAACTAGATAAAGAAGGCCAGCAAAAGCAACACCATAGGAAAATTCCACAAGAGTACCTCGACAACCATGACATCGAGGAACAATATGGGGTCTCGTCCAAGTGTCAACTTCAATTGCCTTACAAAGATAGAGATTCAGGAAAAACAACTGCGGTGGAGAAGAAGGAACACTCTTTTTTTTTTCAGCTTAAGAACAAGGTGTCTTTTTGGAAGGGGAGTACTATTACGAACTAGCCTAGGGGAAATTTTGACTTTTATTAGCCTATGGGCAAATTGGTTTATTATTATTATTATTGTTGGGTATAAATAGGCTTAATAGATTAGGGTTAGGGTTATGCACAAGATTATTATTAGGAGTTTTAGAGTTGGGGCTTGGGAGAGAATTCCTACCTCTCAAATTGTAGGATTTGGGGAGGGATTGCCTGCCTCTCGAATCGTAGGTGTTTATCTTTGTATTTGAGTTGAGTTGTTTGGATTATTGAAGAAAAATATTTGTTTTGCCTTAATTTATGCGGAAACTCGTGCTGTTTTTTTCATCTGATCGTATCAGACTATTCATTTTCGAATCATTTTCGAATTTTATCATGTGGTGGTTACATTTGCGCTTGTTATTAACTCACTAAATTAAAAGCTTAAAAAGTTAATTGATTAGCTGTACTATACACATATGATTATCAAAGTTTGCATAGTATTTGAAATATTTGAATCCCTTCTCCATTCACTCTATCCTTCTATTTGCTAATCTCAGATTTCTCTTTCTAATATTCCTTACTTTATTATAATGCATTTGGGTGAGTAGAGGATGCCAAATTTTTAGATATTATATTAAAAAGAACTAAATCAGATTATTATCTTAAGTTAAAAACCAAGTAAAATTTTAAGTTATTTAAACAATATTTTGGAACGATCTATGACAGAAAAAATTGTTCTTATACCATAAGTATGACTAGTAGGAACTAACAAACAAGGTAACCAAGGATTAAAAGGAACAGGTACAAACATGTATTAAAATTCGAATGGAATCAAATTGAGCAAGAAATGAAAGCTCATAACAACATTTATCGGCACATCTCTTGTATTAAAGCGTTATGCTTAAAATGAAATGCAAGTTTATCACTAAAATGTGGTTACTTAATTTCAAATTTTATTTCAGTGTTGATTTTTCATTAAGCCACAATGAAAATGTCGGAATGCACACATGTTATCAGTGTTGGGTAATGTGGAGACCCGGTCCACCACATGTTAGCTTCCTAATTAAGGGTTACCTACCGCTCACCTACCATATACCACCTACCGCTCACCTACCTCCCACCTACCGCTCACCAACCTCTCACCTACCACTCTCCTTTATTCTATAAATAGCCTCTTTTGGCTATTGGATGAGGTACAACCAAGTTCTCCAAGAGAGAAAGAGAGGAAGATAGAAAGAGAGGAAGGGAGAGAAGAAAATAGAGTTTTTCTTGTAAACGTCGAGGCGCTCGACTCATGTAATTCCTCGAAGAAATAAAATCCTCCGCAACTCCGTGGACGTAGGCAAATTTGCCGAACCACGTAAATCCGTGTGTCGCTGCGGTGTTTATTTTACGCGTGCATTTTTCGTTCCAATTTTACTTTATTGTCATCATTTTTCACAACGATTGAGTATCGAGCCGGTTCGGATCCGAGGAAGAATGATGGCCGGAGACGAAGTGAAGGTTTCGGGGATCGAGAAATTCGACGGCACCGATTTTGATTCTTGGAGAATGCGGATAGAGGACTACCTCTATGGGAAGAAACTTCATCTTCCGTTCTTGGGCAAGCGACCGGAGAAGATGGACGAGGTAGATTGGAATCCGTTGGATCGACGGAGTTCTAGGGGTTATTCGATTAACCTCGTCAAGATCGATTGCACACAACGTTATCGAGGAGAGGACCACTGCGGATCTCATGGCGGCTTTTTCGAGTATGTATGAAAAGCCGTCGGCGAATAACGAGTGCATCGATGAAAAAGTTATTCGATTTGAAGATGGCGGAAGGTACGTCCGTTGTACGACATCCGAATGACTTTAATACTATCACGAATCGATTGTCGTCTGTCGAAATTGAATTTGATGATGAGATACGAGCATCGATATTATTGGCTTCATTGCACGAATAGACTGGGAGGCTATGAGGATGGCGATCGATCAGTCTGCGAGTAAATCTAAGCTTAAAATATGATGATATTCGTGATTTAATTTTGGGCGAGGAGGTGCGTAGGAAAGATTCGGCGAGACTTCGTGTTCGAGTTCGACACCGAATGTTGATTTCGGAGGAGATCACATGACGGGAAATCAAACAAAGGAAGATCAAACTCGAAGTACGGAGGCGGGAGCAAGTCGAAGCCTCGGTCGACAAGCAACCTCTTGAGGCCGTGCAAAAATTGGCCACATAAAGAAGAACTGCGAAGTCACAAAAGACGGAGAACATCGGTGCTAATGTCAGCATGCGAAGAAGCTCGGGATGCGTGCTGTTGCTTGCGGTTCACAACTCCATTGACGACCTGGATACTTGGACTGCTGGGCTTCTTTCCATACATCTTCCCATGAGATTTAATGCAAAACTATGTTGCGAGTGACTTTGGAAAAGTATATCTCGCGAGATGGAGAAGCTTTGAATGTGGTTGGAATGGGAGATATCGACATTGCACTTTCAAACAATAACGAGTTGACATTCGAAAGGTCGGACACATTCTGAACTAAAAAGAACCTCATTTCGTTGGGCGAGCTTGATGAGTGTGGACATTCGATGAGTATTCTCGGATGGCACTGGAAGGTTACTAAAGGAGCACTTGTCTGGCTCGGGGTAAGAAAACGGGTACGCTATATATGATTACTTGGTTTAATTAACGGTGTTGATACTATCTTGTTGTAGAGAGCACGATGAAAGTTGTGGCATTATAGACTTGGTCGCATGAGTCGAAGAGTATGAAGGAACTTCGATCCGGAGGCAACTACCGAAGCGAAGACGAGTTGATCTTGGCATATGTGAGAGTTGCAGTTATGGGAAACGAGAGGAAGGTCGGTTTCTTGAAAAGTGGCGGGACGCCAGCGGCGAGAAGGCTGGATCTTGTACACACGGATGTGTGGGGACCTTCCCCAGTGACATCTCTTGGAGGCTCTCGCTACTACGTCACATTCATAGACGATCACAGCAGAAAGGTATGGGTCCACTTTCTAAAGCATAAATCTGATGTATTTAATGTGTTCAGGACTTGGAAGTCTATGGTTGAGGCAGAGACAGGCTTAAAGTTAAAATGTCTGAGGTCTGATAATGGTGGTGAGTACATTGATGGTGGATTCAAGGAGTATTGTGTAGCTCGGGGCATCGAATGGAGAAGACCATTCCGGGGACACCACGACGAAATGGTGTTGTAGAGCGCATGAACGGGACCATCGATGAGAGGGCTAGAAGCATGAGATTGCACACCGGACTACCACCGCTTTTGGGCGAAGCGATCGACAATGCGGATTTATTTGATCAACAGGGGGCCATCCGTTCCATTAAACTGTGAATTACCTGAGGAGGTACGGAGTGGGAAAGAGGTCAGATTTTCTCACCTTAAGACTTTTGGTTGTCTTTCATATGTTCTTATTAATCCAGATGCTCGAAGTAAGCTTGAAGCTAAGTCGAAAAGTGTTACTTCATTGAGTATGGAGATGATGCATTTGGGTATCGTTTACGGGATGATCGAGATCGGAAGATCATACGGAGCGGGAACGTGATCTTCGATGAGAAGATGATGTACGAGGACAAGCCCGTCACGGTTTACGAAACAACACTTGCAGAAATGCGAGTTGGTAAAACTTGATGATTTACCAGATGTTACAGTTCAGCACAAAGATGAAGGTGATGACGAGAGTGGGTCCGGGGCACCCATTCCCATTATTCCGCAATCAGGCTCAGAGTCATTCACTACTCCAACTATCGTTCGCGGGTCGAAAGGGTTAGACGCTCTCACGAGAGGTATTCTCCTACTTTAAACTACGTTCTGACGACGGATGGTGGAGAACCTCAAAGTTATGAAGAAACCTTGCAAGATGAAAATTCGAGCGAGTGGGAGCTAGCCATGAAGGAGGAGATGGATTCTCCGATAGAAAATCGAACTTGGGAGCTAACGGATCTTCCACTGGGAAGAAGGCTTTACACAACAAGTGGGTGTATCGGGTAAAGGCCGAACATGATAGCGATAAAAGGTACGAAGCGAAGACTTGTTGTAAAAGGTTTTCGACGAAGCATGGTATTGATTATTCCGAGATTTTCTCTCCTGTGAGTGAAGCTTACAACCATCGAATGGTGCGTCTATGGTGGCTGCTGAAAATCTCTTCCTCGAGCGAGTTAGATGTAAAACGACTTTTCTTCATGGAGACCCGAAGAAAACATCTACATGCACCAACCCGAAGGGTTCGTGGTACGAGGAAAGGAAGACTCGGTTTGCGGATTGAGAAAGAGCTTGTATGGCTACGAAGCAGCTCCTAGACGATGGTACGAAGTTTGATAAATTCATGCTCGATGCAGAGTACGGAAGATGTCGGGCGGATCATTCTTGCTATGTCGGGTATTTTGACAATTCATATATCATCCTATCGTTAGTATGTGGATGATATGCTTATTACGAGGCTAGCATTTATGAGATCGATAATCCGAAGAGCGGATGTCAAAACACTTTACTAATGAAGGATTTGGGAGCGGCAAAACAAATCCTTGGCATGAAGATTATCGGAGACGAGTCGAAGGTACGTTAAGACTTTCACGAAGCTGAATATGTGAAAAAGGTGCTTAGCGAGTTCGATATGGACGAGGCGAAACCAGGTTAGCACACCTTGGGCAATCATTTCAGACTCAGCAAGAGTCAGTCACCCACGTCAGAGGAGGAACAAGACTACATGGGTAAGGTTCCTTACGCTTCAGCTATTGGTTCACTTATGTATGCTATGGTCTGCACTAGACCAGATATTGCCCATGCAGTGGGAGTTGTGAGCAGATACGCTGAGTAATCCAGGGAAAGAACGTTGGGAAGGCTGTGAAGTGGATCTTCGGATACCTAAAGGGCTCTTCGAAACTACGCTTGTGTTTCTCGGAAAGAGCACGGAGGTACAAGGCTATGTTGATGCAGATTTAGTGGCGATATTGACGATGAGGAAGAGTCTTACGGAGTTATGTTTATACTCTTGGTGATACTGCAGTGTCATGGGGCTCGAATTTGCGAAAGACGGTTCTTTGTCCACTACGAAGGCTGAGTATGTTGCGATATCGGAGTGCTACGAAAGGAGATGATATGGGCTGCAAAGTTTCTTGGAAGAATTGGGTAAGGAGGTTCGAAGGGCACTCTCACGGTGATAGTCGGAGCGCTATATTCGCTGCGGGAATCCGCATTTCAATCCGGGACCAAGCACATTCGGATCGGGTATCAGCTTCATACGATCATTATTAAATGACGAACGGTTTCTACTTGAGAAAATTTGTGGAAGCAAAATCACTGCGATATGTTGACGAAGGGAGTTACTCTTGAGAAATTGAAGTTGTGCGCGAACTTCGGTTGAGTCTTAGCTTGAAGACGGAGGCTTTGAGTTGCGAGAGGTGGAGAATATCGTGTTTGAGGAAAAGTTTGGTACGGCAGCGGATGTTGCGGCCTTTAGGTGGTACGGTGAGTGTCCAGGTCTCGAGTGGGAGAATTGTTGGGTAATGTGGAGACCGGTCCACGCATGTTAGCTTCTAATTGGGGTTACCTACCAGCTCGCCTACTGTATACTGCCTACCGCTCACCTACCTCCTACCTACCGCTCACTACCTCCCACCTACCACTCTCCTTTATTCTATAAATAGCCTCTTTTGGCTATTGGATGAGATACTGATCAAGTTCTCAAGAGAGAAAGAGAGGAAGAGTGAAAGAGAGGGAGAAAGAGAAGAAAATAGAGATTTTATTGTAAACATCGAGACACTCAACTGTGTAATTCCTCGAAGAAATAATATCCTCTGCAGCTCCGCGGAGGTAGGAAAATTTATCGAACCACGTAAGTATGTGTGTCGCTCTGGTGTTTATTTTCTGCGTGCATTTTTCGTTCCAATTTTACTTTATTGTCATCATTTTTCACAACAATCAGTCAATGAAATTGCATTGACGTGTTATACTTGAAATAAAATGCAATTTCATTGCAAAGAAAAAGAAAACAAAGTTTAGCAATGGTTTGATAAACCAGTAAAATCATTGAAGAGGAAATTACACAGCAAATTTAAAGGGCATCAGACTGAATATTGCACCGGTGTATAGTTGTAATCCCTTAAATAAGTCATCTTAATTTCTACGTTCATCTAAACTGTCCCTAACCATCATAGTTATAATTAGCTAAGAAACTTCAGTAAAAAAAAGTTACCAATGCTTATGCTAAATATTTAATTTCAGAACTTGTAGGACATAATTACTCAGTGTAGTCAAAGTGCTCTAGATGAAAATCACATTCAGCAATACCTACTTGTTAATCTAATCAAATTATTGTAGCATTGGTAAGAAGTGTCTATCACGGCCAAAAAACATCAAAAGGAAAGAAAGTGATTTCTATCACAGAAAATGCGGTCAGACAGTGGAGGGCAATGTACCACAAGAATGAACAATTAGAAGATCTGAACCAAAATTTCAATGGCTTCATATAGCATGGCTTTCATTCATACGGGCTATCAGTAAACACTCAAACAACAACCAAATACTTCACACTAGAGGGCTTTCATCCTTGTAGATTCAACAGCAAAATTTATTTATTTTTGTTCTGTTAATATTTCATGGTATATCTCAAATAGGAGAAGCTGCAGATAATATGCTAGGACTATAGTTCTTAATATTACATATCATGGAATTAGCAGGGGTAGCTCATTGGTTATATGCACGCACACACGCTATGGACTTTGAAATCTAGATTTATGAACAGCTCCCACCAGCTACACTTGGCCCCCGCTCTAAGTCATGTTAAATCCACCGATTCCATGGATTTAGTAAATCCGGGATTTATGATGAAAAAGGGATAAAATGTTGATTTACTAAATTGCGGATTTTAGATGGTCCAAATAGAGAATCTGGGAGGATTTAAGTTAAATTCTTATTCCCTTGACTAATACCAAACAGCCCTTTAGATGCTGGATTTAACTGTGATTTAGCTTAAATTTTGCTAGAGATTTTTTCTACCCATTAAATCTGAGTGATTCTGTAATTTTGTTTTCTCCCTCTTTTGATTAAAATCTGCAATTTAGTAAATCTCATCTGAACTAGGATTTAATTGATTTAGAACAAATGAAAAAGTCTCGAATGTGCCTACAAGTACATGTCTAAAGAAGAAAAAGAAGTCCCGTCTACTTCTCTCATTAACTTTTGTTCTCTTCACTCGTCTTTGGTCCCCTTCAGAGCCCTTCCCCAAGAAAATTATGTTGTCACTTTTTCACCTCTCTTTGTTTGTCCAAGTTCGGGATTTTGTGTAGATGCAGAAGGGGAGAAATGTGGGCTTTGTGTGTTTTTATAATTTATAACTTTTTTATTTTATTTTAATAAACATGTTCATATCAACAGCTTAATTTTAAAATTTTTTTATTTGAGTTAGTTATTCCAATAATGATATTTATATCATTGAGTGTCGACATATAAACACATATTAAGAAAATAAATCTGTCTTTGATAATCAATACTAAAATATGATTTATAGAAGAGTTATTTTTGGTGACGCAAACCAGCTCACAAATTTAATTTAAATTCCTTAGATCATAGAATCTTCTTATCTCTTTATCCCAATGAGATTTTTAAGTGATTTTCTTATTAGTCAGTGCTTCACTTCATGACCATTATCCTATTAATTTTCTTATTAAATCTCATATTTGTTTAATTCCCATGCCTTTAAAATAAATGCAATTTATTTACTAAGATTTACTTAGATTTAACATACATCATGTCTAATATTTTCTAGGATTTAACCTTCCAGTGTTTACTAAACTACTAGTGCATCTTGAAATTTTATTTTAATTAAATCATACTTATAACCAAATGTCCCCTAAATCCATTAAATCTAATGACAGATTTTACAACTACTGGATTTAACCAATATGCAGGTTTAGATGGGATTTATTAATGCAACAATAACAAATAGCCTTTATGCCACTAAGTGGGGTCGGTTACATGAATTCTTTTTCTCCATTGCATCTTATTGAGTTTCATATTTCATTTAATTTTAATAGATTGAGATCATTTTTTATATAATATGCCCAAATCTTTTTAGGTTTACCTATGTCTTTCTTAACATAAGTCAAATCCAAAATATCAACTCTCCTAACACGATTATCAGATGGTTGACATTTAATATGACCAAACCGTCTAAGACGACTCTCTTTAATCTTGTATACTACTAGAGCTACACCAACCCTATCAAGGCTAAATTCATTTCACATTTTGTCTTTAAGTGTCAAGCCACCCATCCACCTAAGCATTCTCATCTCACCAACACTTAACTTTGTTTTATGCTTCTCTTTTAAAAGCCAACATTCTGCGCTATAAAGCATTGCAGGTCTCAACACCGTCTTATAAAATTTTATTGTAAGTTTATTCAGTGTTTTTCTATCACACAATAGGCCCGATGCATTCCTCCACTTCCTACCAACCAACTTAAATTCTACTAATAACACCCCCATCTATATAACCATCACTTTGAACAATAGACTCGAGATATCTAAAGTCTACACACCTTTAATGATTTGATCACCCATAGTTACAACTCGGCCACTAGAGGTACTACTACTCAAATTACATTACATTTATTCCGTTTTAGATCTACTCAAACGAATGCCTTTAGACTCTAAATGTAGACCTCCATTATTCCAACTTTTCTAAATGCTTTCTCTGGTCTTTACCCATGTCTTATCCATATAAAGGATATGTAGATTCTCCTATAAATGTGTAGCAAGAGCATCCATAACTAAAGCAAAAAGATATAAGCTTAAACTCGATTCGTGATGCAATTCAGCTGGAATAGGAAAATACTTGGTCGATCATTCTTTTGTTCGAAAACAAGTAACAACTTTTGTATACATATCTTTAATGACTTGAATATAAAGTCATATCAACACCTTTCTTCTCTAGAACTCTCTGAAGGACTTCTCTTGAAACCTTATCGTAATATTTTTTTAAATCAATAAAAATCATATGTTGATCCTCCTTACTGTCTCTATACTTCTCCATCAAACCTCTCAATAAATGTATAACTTTCATAGTAGACCTGTCCAGCATAAATCCAAACTAATTATGGGAAATCTTTGTATCACGTAACACCCTATGTTCAATTACCCTCTCCTATAAATTTAAAGTATGAAACATTAACTTAATTCCAATTATATAATTTGCACACTTTTGTGCATCCTTTTTATTCTTAAAAATTAGGGCCAAAATACTATTCCTCCACTCTTCAGACATCTTTTTATTTTATCAAATAATATTAAAGAGTTTAGTAAGTCAATAAACTCTCAAATCTCCTAAATATTTCCACACTTAATCAGGATATCATCGAGTTCTATTGATTTTCCACCCTTCGTTTTCATTAAAGCCTCATAAACTTCTTTTTAATTAATGGTAAAAATAAAATATTATCATTATTAAGGATATTAAAATCACTAAGATTAATCATATTTTCAGAAACTTCTTTGAAAAGTTTATCAAAATAGCTTACCCTCCTATATTGAATATCTTCTTTTAAGAAGAACTCTTTTTTATTTTAATCTTTAATACACTATTTGAATTAAATATTTATTTTCCTTCTTTTTGTTTGATTAATTTATACATATATTTTTTACCATCTTTGATTTTTTAATCTATTATAAATATCACTAAAAACAGAATTTTTGACGTCACAAATTTTTCTCTTAAATTCTTTATGATCCACTTTATATCTTTTTCAGTTCTCTAAGCTTTTACATTTAAATTTATTTTTATAATATAACTTCTTATATTTGATCTTCTCTTGCATATTATTATTCTACCATCAATTATTTTTATTTGTAAATTTTTTTCCTTTTTATTCTCCAATTTATCTTTTGTCGCTTGTTTAATAGTGCTTCTTACTTTATCCGGCATATAATTAATTTCTTCATGAACGTCTCAAATCTTGAAATGTTGAAGTTTACTCTTAAAAATAAATTTATTTGTCGTTTAGGTGCCCTATCTAATTTATGACAATATTTCATTATATTTTTCTATCTTACAAGTCTTAATCTTAAAATATATAATTAATGTTGAGTGCTTAAATTTTCACTTAAAATGATCTTACAATTTTTACATTCTCGACGATCTTTTTTTTTCTTATAAGAAAATAGTCAATTTTTGTTTTATTTGATCCATTTTTATAAGAAATAATATGTCCATCTCTTTTTTTAAATAAAATATTAGCAATAACAAAATCATTGCTAAAATAAAATCTAATAATATGACTGTCTCTTTTCATTAATCACTCCAAAATGATAGCCACCATGAATATTTCTAAAATCTCCTATCACTCTGCCAACATATCCCTTTAAATCTCGTTCAATAAAAAATCCTTTTTCAAGATGTTTCATTTGTATTAATTCTTATAGATTATTCTAGGATTTTTCTTATGAACTCGTATCTAAACCTACTTGAGAAACATAAGCACTCGTAACATTAAAAATCTCAGTATCAATAACAATCTTTTGGACTGTAATTTTATCTGTAATTCTATTAATTTTTACAAATTCTTATTCATAATTACATCGATATCATCTCTAGTGCGACTCTTATCTGAATACCAAAGTTTAAAACATAGAACTATCAATTTCCTTAGTCTTTTCTCCAAACCATTTAATTTCTTGAATACATAATATATTCTTCTTCTTATGAACCATAATATCTACCAATTCCATTAGTTTAACCGTGAGGTATCAATATTCCAAGATTCAATCCTAATATTAGTTTCATAGAATAATTTCTTTGCCTGCATCTGTTTGTAAAGTGGTAACTTTTGTCTATTTGAAACTACATCATGGCGCCAGTGTAGCGGCACTTGCACACTTTTTCATTGTATTTGTGTTATATTCGCGTCGCTTCTAGTGGGCGCCTTAACATTTACATAAATATTTAAAAGATTCATGTCAATATTATTCGCCAAAAATTTTACGTTGCTTGTCAACTATTTAACGCAACACTCTACTTTTTGCATCCAGTCTTGAGACACGAAAATGATAGTGAAATAGGCAAGGGATTTATCAATGCACTAGGATTAAAATTCCTAAAAACTGTGTGATGGAATTTAAGTTAATATTGCTATAGTCTTTTCAGTATCAACGAAATATCTCCTTCTGCTGTCAAGTTTGAATATATTTTGGGTTATGTAAATGGATGCTGTTGCTGAGTTTGTTCTGTAACCTGTACAACTGAGCTATTTTTTATAAACTCTAACAAAAAACCTTAAGAAGATTCTGCCTTCTGCATTTTTAAATGAAAGAAAGCAGTAAAGCAATAGTAAGGGACGAATTATTTGGTTTTTTTGATGTAATTTTTTCATGTCAATAGATTGATTGTTATGTCTTTTAAGAGTTAGCAAATGGTGATACTGACCAGTTAACATGACCGGGATGTGAAAAGGTATCGCAGAATTTTCTTCTTATTTCTCAAGAAAAAGATTCTCATCCATCTTCATCAACCACTATAGTTACTTAGCTATTGCTATTTTCCAGTGGGGGTTCCTTACTTGTAGAACATGTGAAGCATATTTAATTTTGGGTAGAGGTAGACATGATATCAACTTGAGTTAGGGCAAGTTAAACTCAATTCAAACAAAGAATCCAGATCATTTTAAGTCAACTTGGCTTCATTTGAAATGATTTGATTTTCAGTTGATTTGAATTTTTTTTAATTAAGTATAAATACTAAAATATTTATTTTTCATCCATTATGTACTCTATATAAATATACAGTTCGAGCTAAATTTTGAACGATTCAAATATTTCAGTCTTTGATTTCTTCATCTTCCTCATCTTCTAGATACTTCTTCGCCTTCGTGCTTTTATTTGTTCTCTTTTCTTGCATCCGAACTATGTCTCCCTTATTGTTCTGTTGGGTTGAAATAGTAGATATAGAGCGTAGTAGAGAAAGAGAGAAGGATAGATAGCATCTTGTGGAAAATGAGATTGAGGAGAGGCTTTTGGCTGGATGTGAGAAGAGGAAGAAAGAATATTTGGTGAAAAAGGTTATTGGATTCACTAGATGAAATGAATGAATAAAAAAGGTTTTGGATCCTCCTATATCAATATGAGGATCACAATAATATTTGAAATGGTTTTTTAGGACTTTCTAACCATCCACTGTGCCAATTGATTGTAGGGTTCAGTGGATGGCATGCTGTAACCTTAGCCATGGAACTTAAGTGTCCAGATGTTCCTTTTTTAACAACCTTATAAACTATCAAGTTTTTTATCTATTTTTAACACAACACAGCACTAGTATTTGAAGTTACATGTATGGAAGAACTTGTTCCTCTTTTAGACATCTTTCATTTCTTTATTTATTTTCCTCATATTCTTTTCGTGGTAGATGCTACATGTTTATTTTGTGTTGACAGGTATATTTTGATTCGTCTTTAAACCTTTAAGTGGGTGACAGGTTATTGAGAATTTAACTTTTTTTTTCTTATGCTAATTTCCAATGATAAATATATAGTTTTTAAAAGTATTAATTTTAGTTTTTAGAATGATGAGTGCCAAGGCATCATACTTAATAAATTGAATATATGCTGATTTTAATCATTCGACGCCTGTTGAAAATTCAAACCCCATCCTCCATTGGGCTACTGAGGACTAGGTTGATTTTTTTATAGTTCTTTTATTTTAATTCGTCATCATTTGGACAAATTAATATACATAATCAAAATTCTCATGTACTTTACATATCTAACTGCCACTACCTAACTCCGGATTTAAAATTAACCAAGGCGGGAACGAACAGTCGGACGGTATAAATAAATTTTAATATTTCTAATATTATCACTAACAATTTAATATAAATAAAAGTTTCTTTTCTAGTTGCTAACCTCGCTTCCTATATGCATTGGTTTTCTTCTATCATCTTATTCAAAAGCTTAAAACATGAATAATATTAAAACAAAATAATGAGTAATCTAATGATAAGTCAAGTGTAATCACACTTCTAAACTACAATAACCTTAGGAAAAGAAAACATTATGCAAGTTGGTTTTTTATATCTTACTATATGAGATCTTGTAATAATCTAATGTATGTGTCAATGATTTTTACTCGATAAGAATAATCTAAAACTTCCATTTGCAAACTTTAACCTTATTTTCCAAAGTTTAGTCTTTAGCTTTAATTTTTTACTTTATACTCTTAATATCCATATCTGTCTTAGGAGTACTGTCAAAACATAACCTAACACGCCCCTGATCGATATTATCCTGTTAGCACAGTGATTCGTGATCTAATTTACACGATTATTTGAGGTGGAAATGTGTCTACTCGTCCCTGCTGATATTCTTCTATCAATGCAATGGATAATGATCTAAACATAAGATTTTTAGAGTGTGAAGATAGCATCTATGCACACAGGTACATTGATATCCCCTGCTTGTACCATATTGGGATGAACTCCTCCTCTTAGCATGAATATATGAGCATTCATATATACATTATTTTGTTTTTCATACATATATCCTTTTTCTGAAACACTTTACCTATATCCGCTGATGAATAAATATAATCTTACTAAATTTATGTCATGCAATAAAATGATATATGCGATTCTAGTGGAATCTACATGTCATGTAGTTATAAAACCTATTCTTAGGAAAACTATAATGCAACTGTTCAATAAGCATACTTTTCCTATCTAACGATATGAATAATATATTATAATATAGATATCTCTAGAATGTAGCATAAATGATATCAAGTGTACATTTAGAATAATGAAAATTACTGAAAATTAAAAATATAATTACTCACCTCAAGCCTTCAGGAGATCTCTTTATGTGCTTATTCTTTCACTTAATTTTTCTCTTACTATCACCTATATCAATTAAAAGTGTATAAATAAGGATTTTATTTCTAAAATAACTCTGTCATATAATTTATTTAATTACCTTTCTTTGAATATGTTCTTAACTTAAGTATTCTTCCAAATATAATTTATGAATTTAATTAAAGTACGGCAGAATTCAAATATGTATCTCTGCTGGTTCCTCTCTGTTTCTCAACCTTTTTTTTATTTATTTAAGTTTCCTTCTGTAATTTTTTTTTTCTTAAGTTCTCCAAATCTCCAACAAAAATATATTTTGCAATTCTGGTCGCAGGCATGACTTCTAACGGTGATTCAGTTATTAAAGCTTATGGTTCTGATGTAACATCTCTATTAAATTATTGGGGTCCGTATCACTAAATTAAATCCTCATGAAATTTCTTCTCTGCTCGCCATTTCCAGGAATGACACGGCCTTTTAAGTTGCTTGCTTAATTTTACTGCACAAATTCAGAAGAAGCCATAAAATTCATAATAAATAGTTTTCTGGTTCATCAGGGACTGGTATTGTTCTGTAAGGCGAGAGTAGGCCATTTATCCATTCATCCAACCATATGTAAATACGGGTCTTCTTTTTAGAACATAAATTTTTATGTAAATATGAAATATGACTTTTAGTTCCTTTTATTTATATTTATGCACTTATTAACAATTTGAATGCATGAAAACTTCAAAAGCTTCTTATGGCCTACTGATTTTCAACAAAGTGCCCCATCTTTTTCTTCAATTTGGTGCCAGAAATCTTTTCACTTTTTAATTTTTTTTTATTATTATTATTTTGAGCTAAATTTTTTTCCAACAAGTCTATCATCCACTTTGGTTATGCTAGAGATCAGAATTTTTTGTCTGTAAATTTGATTTGGCTTGCCTGATTTCCTTCTACTTTACCCCAAAAATTAAGTAAAGTGCAAAACATATCAATTTGAATGCGTTTCTTCGTATAAAATCTATATTTATAAATACTGAATAAAAAAATGAATATTATATTAGTTTTAAATTATACTAATGATTATATAATATATTTTCATTTAAGCACAAGTTTTTAATCAATTTGGCGTGTGGCCCAACGGCATTGGCCGGTGCCTCTCAAAAGCTTTTTTAAATAGGTGTTTTACCTGACCAAATATGCTACATAACCAAGTTTCGAACTCATCTGATGTAACAGTCGAACGCCATAACTAGAACGGTGTATGCTGACTTAATGCCCATCCCATAATGTAAATTATTATTTAAATATCAGATAATTTTCATTGACAAAGGAATAACATCTATTTTTAAAAATATATTTATTTAATATGTTTTTTATGCTTTATAACTATTTTTTTAATAAAATAGTTTATTTTTAAAAATATTGAAAATAACTAAAACATTATTTCGAGCTTTTTAAATATAAATTGATTACTTTTAATATAAAAAGGATGTTTTCTTTTGTTTTTGTTTCAAATCAAAACGAGACTAACAAGATTACTAAAATAAAAAGAAAATTTCCGAACAGCCCCCAAGTTTTTGCCATTATTTTTGTTTGTAAAAGTGACTTCTTAAGGAGTGAAGGAGTGAACTTGTAATTACAAATTCGATTAAGCTGAATGAAAATTAGGCACAAAAGTAATCTAGTTGATCTCGAACCTATAAAAATGGGTTTTTAGATCAAATCAATTCTGAATCTCATTTTCAGATCTGTGCGCACAAAAGAGCATAACTAAGCAAATATGGCTAGCTTCTCTAATTTCGTATTATCAGAAGATGTATCTGTTTATTTCAGCTTGCTCTTTCAATAATGTTTTGTCCCTTCATAAAAATTAACCATTCGAACCTAATATCATATCTAATTTTGATTTCGGTTCAAGGTTAATTATCAGGCATAAGACCAGTTTAATTTTATTTACATCGTGGAAGAAAATCAGCACAAAGCAGGTGGCGCATAATATGTGAAGAGTGAATGGCGGGCAGGCACTCACTGATCAGATATGCTAAAGCAGTGTAAGATACAAAAATTTAGCGATGAATTAACCGTTCAAAATATATACTAAGAGGGGCTTAATCTTATCTCCACAGTGATCTTTCTGAAGGGCTGAGGCTTACTTTGTCAGCGAGAAGTGGGACTCGAGCTGGAGCAACCGAAGCTGGAAGGCAAGTTAGCAGTGATACTTCTCTAGGCGATCTGTGTTCCTATTTAAGAAGATAAGGAAAATTAAATAGAGATAAGAATATGCAGTGTTGTTTAGGTGTATGCTGAAATAATCGAGTTGATGGGAATACAACTGTTTGCACATGATGATTGCTAATTAAGAGAAAATATTAGAAATTTATGATATCCAGCGGAGAGTATATAATTTGGGAAAACATATATATTTATGTTCTATAATTTCTTATTGTATCCATCAAGCGATGTGTAAGTAGGCATTACATTACTATCATTCAATAAGATCATCCAATCTCTTCCGATGATGACATAGCAAAGCATTCTTCCCCACTTGCTACATGAAAATTTTCCTGCGCCACAATTTCTACTACTACTGCATCCAATGCCCGAGCCTGAACTACCCAACATCAAGCCACTTACATGTCCAACAATTTGTGCATGCTTCCTTCATAATGTTATGACCAACTTACCAAACATTCATACAATTTACAAGGCATCAACTTCCATGAGAATATCCTTATATTTGCTACCATACTTCCAAAGCATCCTTTTCTATGTGTATACTGTAGAAAATCTCAAGCATCTTCTCCTAAAACTTATATAATCCTGCTACTTCTGTTTAGGATCCCCTCTGACATTATGACTCCAGATCTATACCTTCCTATGATGCTTATTATGCTACAATGAGGTAAACGACAAATAACTTGTCATTATAAGTACCCCTTCGAAAACTAGGACTATATAACTTTATCATGTACCAGTTTTTTTTCCGTCGCCTCCAAGAAGTATCTTAGAACCACTGCAACATCTTTCTATGTAATTATACTAAGAATGTCGAGATAGATGCTCTTCATAGTGACAAAAAAGTAAATGGGCTAACTTAGTAAGAATATTTTTGTGAAGCAACCTCTTGCGTATGTTGCTTGAGGGAAGCACACATTTGTTAACTTGGTAAGACTATTTATGAGATTCAGCAGTCCAAGAGCTTGACTTGACAAATTTTTTAAAGTTCTTGGAAAAGTTAGCTTTTAAAATAGAACCCTCAATCATTCTACCTTTGTCAAACAAACAACAACAGCCTTAGATTAGTAATTGGGGGAGATGAAGAAGGCACATCTAAAGTAAACAATACTTATGCAACTATTTTATAACCAATTAACTTGGAAGCGCTAATTCAGTCTCGTGATTGAATTTGGTTGTATCAAAAAACTGGTCTCTCTACCTTAAAGAAAAAATTCTACTGATGTTTTAGAAGAAACTAGACTTCTGGTATAAATCAGTTGACAGCCCCCTGAAAGGCAAAACCCACAAAGAGCGATTATATACCATATAATAAACCTTCTCAGTATCAAAGATCAGTAGAAAATTTGGTTTATTTGATACTTATGCAACCGAATCTCCTTTGTTGGCGGGGTCAACACATGTGAAACTCAAAACAAAAGCATTGAATGTTATTATTGACATTCTCAACTACATCACGAAGTCTCCAAGGAAATAGTTGTTGTATACTTGAATGGACATTTAAACATCAAAGCATTCACTAAAGCCAATTTGGTTTGCTAAGAATGAAAATCTATTTGTCGATATTCTATTTTTATGAAAGGCAATCTTGTCACTTAAAAAAGCAAAGTATCCAATTGTAGCCAGATCCAACACTAAAGCATTAACAGTCATGGCTCATTATATACGGAAAAATGATGTAGGTCAATATTCTATTAGAAAATTTTCATAATCCTTTAAGCCTGTCAAAAACAAGCACGCAGCCATTTGCATTTTCAAGTATCATGTATTTCATGAAAGGACCAAACACATAAAAGTTGATTGCCATTTCATAGGAGATGGCTTTGTTTTTCAGAAGATTGTTATTCCTTATGTGTCTGATACAAAATAAGTGATAGATTTCACCAAAGCTCACGTTCCTCGCTAGTATTCTCTCCTGTGTGACAAGGAGAAGCTAACTTATATCATGCTCTAGATTGAGTGGAGAACTAATGTATAATGCTTGTTAGAAAGAAAATATATTTGAAGGGTATATTATTTAAAAAAGGAATACACATTTATTCTCCCTCATTTACGTTTATTATCTCTGTTTTTTTTTCCTTTTATAATCATCCTGTACATCTCTGAATAGACATTGTTATTTAATAAATATTATCATCCAGTTCTCTCCTTGGCAATGGTAACCCAAGCATTGGCATGCAGATTTTTATCATGGCTTCCTGATAAGATCGGTGACCTTTACCAAGATGAGTTTGGAATGGCAAAAATTTTGATGGTGCTGTAGATGGGTAATTCCAACACAAAAATAGATAAACTATAAGATTGATGTGCAGTCTAGTCTACATATAAGTTTGAAACAAAATTCTAATAACAAACTTCTTAACTAAAAAACAGAAAAAGTAAACTTGGATCATGAGTGGTTTAGGAGTTCAGTTCAGCATCTCTTCCAAACTAGGACTGAAGTATCTCTTGAAGGACTAAATTTGCTCATCATAAACAAGGCTTATGATTGTGTCAGAATGTCCAGATCCTACCACCTCCCTCAGTAGGTCAGCACTCGAGGTTACTGGGTTGAGAGATTTGAGGTTCAGGGTCCCATCTGGCCTAAGGACTAATTAATTTAAAGTTAAATTGAGTGATGGTTTGACCATACTGACAACCCTTTAATGAACAACATTCTGTATACAGATAGCCCACGGGAACCTTCAGCAAATCACAACAATACAATTAATTACCCACCTCTGCCCACTGTATATGCTGCTAACCTCTCTTCCATAGATGCATGGGAACCAGCATACAACCGCTCTGACAATTCTTACTCTAAGGGGCTGTTTGGTAGGGCGTTTTGGCCTGCGGCGCTGCAAAGCGCCGCACTTTATCCCGCGGCGGGTTCCGATTCGAGGCGAATTCGGGGTGCTTCGCCGCAAAGCAGAGGGAAAGCGGGCCGCGGGATAAACCCCGCGGCCCCGAATTCCTTTCAGCTTTTTCCTTTCGTTACCCTCACTCGCCCGTGCTCCCGTGGCCTGAGCTCCCGATCTCCTTTTCCGCCCTAGATCTTCTCGCGAGATCTGCAGCGGTTCTCCACAGAGAATTAAATCGAAGGTTGCATACCTCCGATTAACTGGTATCCTTCTCTTTTGAGGCTCCGTCCCCCTCTCCCTCCCTCTTTCTCGTTCCTTCCTGCAAAATCTTCCGTTATATCTTCGATCTTGAGTAGTTTGAAGCATGAATCCAGATTTATGGCACCTTATTTCTATATTCTATGAAATGTGCTTGAAATTTTCTCAACTAAGGTCATACAGGGAAGATCTATGGCAGTTTTTATGCTCCTATAGGATTTTATCGGTTCTTATCTCGATCTTTTGCCTGCTGTGTTCTATGGTACAAAATCTTGAAAATCTGAAATGGATTCAAAATTTTTAGCTTCCTAATTTGTTGTGAGATCATCCATGCATATCAGGGCCGGCTGAACCTGTGATCCCGGGGGCTCTTTACAGGGCTGGGTGAACCTGTGATTAATTTTTTGATTTCTGGTTTTGTTCTAGCAGTTCTAATTTGGTAAAATCGCAAAGCTTAATCATGGATTTCTTGTTGTTTGTGCATACTTGCCAATTCTGCAGATTGGTATCACTTATTACAGTTCTAAGCTTAATCAATTTAGCCCGAATTCTATTTACATAGCAGTAGAATTGCAGTTTTATGCTTACCTTTACTCGAATTCTGCCTTTAACATAGATGCAGCATAGGGGTTGAAATGAACTATATTTGGGCATTGGGATTCATTATATCAGACTGCAGTAAAACTGAATATTTTTTTGTAGTGCAGTGCATTGGGATTGGGCATTGGGATTCATGTAGTGCAATGCAGTCTGCTATATTGCTATAGAAAGCTTCCCAAATGGCTGAAGAGATTTGATGATTGGGGTAAACACTAGCGTTTGCCAAATGATTTGAGTAGTTAGATTTTGATATCAAGTTTTGTCTCCATTAATCGATCCTAATCCAAAAAAATATATGCAGAGAGAAACAATGAAACATGGATACAATGGAAAACCCAAGCTATGTGGCTTTCACAGGAAACATTATAATAACTTCTTTCTCATAATAATGATTGATTAGACTCTCAAATAGGCAGCATTTACATTATTCTCAACCTCTTGGATGCTTATCTGTTTAATCATGTGTTTTTGTTTGTGCATACCTGCAACTACGTAGCCCGAATTCAGTTTAATCATGATCCGTTCACTCGTATTATTCTCGACCTCTTGGATTGCTATTACTTATTACATTCTCAACCTCTTGGATGCTAGTACATTCCATTGTAGCCCGAATTCTATTTATATAGCAGTGGAACTGCATTTCTATGCTTACCTTTGCTCGAATTTTGGCTGATGCAGCGTTGGGATTGTAATGAATTGTATTTGGGCATTGGGATTCACGTGAAGGGTATATAGCAGGCTGCAGTTTTACTGCTGCAGTAAAACTGCAGCTCTGTATTTCAGCTTTCTCTTTACTGCTTCTTAATCAAATATAAGCTGCTTAAATTCTTATCTATTTTCAGCTATTGGATTGAAATGTTTTGGTTGGAAAGTTTTCAAAGATTCATGTGTCTAATAGCCTCATATTGCCAAGGTTGGGATTATCAGTACAAGCTTTGGGAATTTTTTGTAGTGCAGTGCAATTTTGTTGATATGAATATTTGTAGTGCAGTGCTCCACTATTTTGGGTATAGTTTGTTGTGGTTTGCAGTGCAGTGTTATGTATGGTATATCAACAAATATTCGCAGCTACACTATTTGGGAATATTTGTTGCTATGACGGTCGCGATGTAGCATATTTGGGAGTATAGAATTGTTATGTGCAGAATTTAAGCACAGTTTTATTGAGCATGGTGTATATTTGCCGGTAGAAGAGAAATTATTTGAAATACTAGTTGTTTTTTACTTATTATGGGTGCGTCGAGCATTGTATGTTGTCTTCCTGTTAAAAGGGGTTGGCTGTTTAGAATCTATTTGTAGAAGCTATGTACATGTTCAAAAGTTTCATTAATGAAGATATAATACTCATTTCCCGTGGACGTAGGTCAACTTGACCGAACCACGTAAATTTATGTGTTCCTTTGCCTTTATAGCATTTTCATTTTATTATTTCGCAATTGAAATCATATTAGTACAGTTATGCATATATTTGTTGAACTATTTCATAGTTAAAGATTTTGCTAATTTGTCTCCTATTAATAGTATGACAAATAAGAACAAAGAAGTTGTCACTCCTGCACTTTGGGAGAATGACATAAAATTAATTTTCTGCTATCTCTGCATAGCGGAAGTCTAAAAAGGCAATAGACCAAACTCTTTTTTCAGCAAGGAAGGCTGACAAAACATTGTAACAAATTTTAGGGAGGTGACGGGCGGAGATTACGACAGTTGCTGACTTAAAAATAAATGGGACCGACTAAAGAAAGAATGAAAACTTTGGAATGACCTAAAACAAGGATCGATCGGCTTGGGTTGGGATCCATCGAAGCGAACAATTGCTGCATCAGATTCATGGTGGGCTGAAAGACTTGCGGTAAGCTATCATTCATTTAATATTTTCAATGTGAATCATTTGTAGTTTTTAGCCCTCCTAAGGAAATATAATTTTATGTTACAGATTTTTTCTACGGCCGAAAAGTTCGAGCAATTTGGGATAGAACCGAGATTGGAGGACAAACTAGATAGAATGTTTGGTGGGGTGGTAGCTACTGGGAAATTTTCAAGTACGCACCAAGCCGAATAATGATTGACACAACCCACGAAGAGGTCGCCGTAGAACTATCAAACGATTCAACGAGAACTCCGCGTTTACGAACAAACCGAAATGCAATCAACAAACCGTACGAAGCGGCCCGGATCGAAAAGAGGAGGAAAAATACTGTTGCAACTATGAAAGATCGGCTCTCACTACTTGTGGAATCAACAAATGATGCTCCACACGGAGTTCAAAAACCGACGTCCAGGCAGGTTGTTAGTCTTCTACGGGAAGACCCGGACATTATAGGGGATCGTGATCTTTTCTTCTTTGCTATCGACCTCCTTCGAGACTCTCTTCACCGAGACTTCTTCACTGCAATTGACAAAGAGCTACGAGTCGAATACATACGCTATTATTATAACCATCGCACCTTGTGATTTGATATGGACCTGATGATTTTATTTCATCTATCATTAGTACTGTTAGCGATGTTGTTGTTTGGACAATTTCTATTTGAATTGTGGAATGCTTGAGTTATTTCCTTTCTAAGTATAGTTTATTCATTTGCTTCTTTTAGTTAGTTATTGATTTCTATAGAAAGTAACTTGTTTAATCTAAAGGTGCAGTTTATACCGTCATGAATCCGGAGGAAGTCCGACGCCGTAGGAGAAATGCAGCGATAAATATAATGCCGCAATATTATAATACGTACGTCGATCGTGAACCTTGTTACACTTCATCTCGGATTGGAGAAAAATGGATAGGTGAAATGATTTCGTGACACCCAACGAGATTTCAGTAACATCTTCCGCATGTCACATGATGTTTTAGAGATCTGCTAGTAGGCACTAACAACATCTCATGGACTTCATGGGTCTTCGAGGACAACAGACCAGTGAAGTATTGGGCATCACACTCTACATACTATCGCGTAACGAGTCGATGCGGGGAGCCGTGGAACGATTCCGAGCATTCGTCGGAAACAATAAGCCGATATTTCTCGATTGGTTTGACTTCTCTTGTCGGTCTAGCAAAGACATAATAAAATCCATCGATCCGACTTTTGCAGATCCCGCCGTGAGATTCTTAACGATGACCGATATATGTCATATTTCAAAGTACACATGTTTAGTAGAATAATTTATTAATGGATTGCATTTTGAAATAATTATTTCTGTTTCTAAAGGATTGCATTGGCGCAATCGATGGAATGCACGTTCATGCTATAGTATCGGATAACGAGAAAGTTGCTTTTATCGGCTGCGTTACGGGAGGACAACTCAAAATATAATGGTTGTTTGTGATTTCAACATGTGTTTTACATTTCAGCATTGTACTGGATGGGAGGACGACGCACATGACGATAGAATCTTTAAAATTGCAACAAGAAATGGACTACTGATTTTCTCACCGCATCGCACGGTAAGGTCATTTGTAATATAAAAATTTGATGTTTTTGGTCACATAAGCTTACTAAATTTTCTACCTTTACAGTAGTATTATTTGGTAGATCGTTGGCTACCCAACGCGAGAGGGGTATCTTAAACCCTATCCCGATACAAGATATCATATTCCAGGATTTTGAAAGAGCTAGTAATCGCACAAGAACGAGAAAAGAGTTGTTTAATAAGAGACATTCATCCTTGCGAGGCATTATTGAGAGAACATTTGGAGTTTGGAAGAAGAAATGAGTAATTCTTAGAGATATGCCACCTTATCCGTTCCCCAAACAAGTGCAGATAGTGTTGGCAACTATGGCCCTGCATAACTATATCAGGCGGCATCCAACTCGAGCTGATGTTGATTTTGACCATGCCGATCAAAATGACGAGGTTGCTATATGATCGACGGTTTAGAATACCACATTGAACCGTCTCAACTACGAGAAGAGAACAATAATGGCACCAATCACGTACAAAAAATGGGGAGGGTGCAAACGTAATGGCAGCACTTCGAGAAGACGTTACTCGATTGTTAGTTGGAGAGTGATTTTGTTGAGCAATGCGATGTATGTCTTTTACACTCTTTCCGAGTAGTTTACTTCGCATTATTTACAATTCTACACTCTAAATCGATTCTTTTCATTTTGTTTGACCATTTCATACTCAAATTAATTAAGCTCGCATATGTGCTTCCATTTCGGGTAAACATGAGCTCCGAAGACGTCGACTACCTCTCGCCGATTGCTATGTCACCGTGGCATTGCGAACATCTCTTTTAGCATCACGTCACCATGCATAGCTTTCGCTGAAAATTTTATGCTCGTCCTCTGAACATTCCGGATCGATGTGGTTTCTTCGATGGGCAGGATAGTTACTGCATTCTCACGAGTCCGACGACTGGAGAGTGTACGAACACAACGAAGACGGAGTGACACGGAGTTACAGACTCGAAAACTAAAGTGAACATTATTATATTGTTGGTTGTTGTTGGAATAGTCCTTCGAGTTTTTTTTCACTCGTCATTGCTACTACGTGCTTGAGAGAAATATATGTTTCTTTGTAGAACTCTATGACTATTTTGAGATTTGCAATCGCTATGTTGCTGTGTTTTCGTTTCAGATATTGTGTAGACTTATGATTTAATATCAAAAATTGTTAATGCTTTCAATATATATAAATACATAAACAATTTGAAAGTAAAGAAGATCTTTTAAAATATGTAGATATATTATTTAGTTTCATATTTTTTAAAGTCTCGTAAATGTTATATTAATTTGAACAATCTATTTAAAATATAAAATTTTAGGAGATATATATATTTTATTAAAATTAAGATATAATCAAGCTCGTAAATATTTTATCTATATAATCTAAATATAATAATCACTCTCCAACCTATAATATTTTATCTAAAGCTAGAAAATATATATTAAAAATATAATAAAAAAAATCTAAGTTAAATTTATTAGTTTGTATATTTAAAATATAATTTTTTTAAAAAAAATTATTTGCGAAATATCGTATACTACATAAATATATCAAAATTTTAAAACAGTTTTAATAAACGAAAGGCGATCAGTCGTTTTCTCACTTCACTTGTTTTCCCATACTGCAATGAATCAAATAGATAGCAGACTTCACTAATGCTTCTATGAGCTAGTAATTGCTAATGTTCTGAAGCTGCAGCTGCAACCAAATAGACCCTAAATGTTGAGTAATGGATCAAAAAAAGCCTTCCTAAAGATATACTTTATTCTCTTTTGGATCATATCAATATGCTTCTTCTATTATTAGAATGGAGGATTTAAATTTTAATGTACGCTGCTTTATAAAAGAAAGATATGAACCAAAGAGAAAACGATCTTGGAGGCATTTGTTTGGAAAATGCATTTAAATATGCATGCTTGAGAACAATTAAATGGTGAAATTAAATGAATGCTTTTTTTAGATGGGCATCTGTGTAGGCTTACAAGAAATCCTCATTATAAAACTACAAATGGTGTTGCTTAAAATAATGTTGTAGGATATATGCTACCAAGATATAATGCTATTGGATATTGAAAAGAGAGAGATTTAATATTAGAACAATTACTTGAACTTATAAAAAGAATATGGAAAGAAAAAAGAGTTTCGTATGTCATGGGTGGACTGATCCAAAAGAGACCACTTATTAATTTTATAATTGTTTAAAAAATTATCTAATGTTAATTACAGGTATAAATTATGAAGGAAAATATAATTATAGATTCTTCATTTATACTTTGATTAAAGAAATGATAATGACAATTGACCCTTCAAATATTGTTCAAGTAAATACTGATAATGCTCTAATTTGTAGGATAGCTAGTTTGTTTATTGAGCAAACATGGACACTTAGTGTTATGCATATCCCCAATATCAGAACTATCAAAAACCTTCTCAATGTATTGCGGCTGCAATAAATTCAAAAAATACCTAAAGCTTTATCTCAGTCTACTCTCATTCCAATAATCTTTTTGGCTTCCCATAAGTTATTTATGTCTAATTCCTTTGATAATTAGTTTTTACGATTATTAATTTTGTCGAATTTGACATCTAGTATCAACATATCATTAACATACAAGAACAAAATGACACAATCTTCTCCAATACCTTATACATAGCAACAATAATAAACATTGCAGCGGTGAAATGCAATATTGTGCATGAACTCATCAAACTTCCCATATTATTGGAGTGCTGCATATTTCAAATCATATATCCTTTTATTAGGCTTTTAAGCTAGATTTTCTTGTCCATGTACAACAAAGCTTTCAGGATGAATCATAGAGATACCTTCCTTTAGATTGGAATAGAAAAAAACATCTTACAATCAATTGACATATTGCAAGTGTTCTGCAACCAAGATACTAAGAACTAATAATATAATTGTTACTTTAATCACAGGAGAAAAAGTTTCAATCAAGTCAATACCTTCCTTTAAATGGAAACCTTTCATCACAAGCCTTATATTGTACCTTTTTGCTGGCATTCTAATCTTTTTTATTTTATAAATCCATTTCTTTCATAATGCTTTTTTGTTCTTTATGTAGCTTGGTTAATGTCCTCATGTTATGTTTTATAAAAATTTTTATTGTTAGCTCTCACCTACGTGAATAACGAGCTAGTATAACTTCCACATCCATCAATAATCAACAATAATCTGCTTTAGAGTTACAACTAGATATCAATCACACAGGGAATTACGGTATATTTACTTCGTTAACACTTTCTCCTGATTAGTTTATTTTCATGCTAGTTTAGTCCAGTAGCTGAATGAGCTCTCTACATATAACTGGAAGTAAGCTACAATTACCGTTCACTTGAGCACAAACTAAAATAAAAGCTATGCTATGTTGCATGAGTTTACAAGAAAATTATACCAGGCGAAATGGGAACTCATCCCCTTCAAGCATGTGTGCTACTTGTCCCATCTTTGGTCTTTTTTGTGAATCCAAATCAACACAACGGAGGCAGACAAGCAAGGTCCTCTTCAAACCTCTTGGAGACGGCTGAATTTCAATTGATGGGTCTACAACATCTTCAACATGTTTAGTTCCAACCATTCCTCTAAACCATTCAACTAAGTTCACCTGCATTGTTAATGGAATCTATTAAGAGGGTATGTACATCATGGCAAAGTAAATATATTACTAGTTCACCATTCTCACCTCTCCAGCTGGTCTTCTATAGTCAACTGGGTTTCTTCCAGAAATTATTTCCATAAGTAGAACTCCAAAACTATAAACATCGCTACTCTCATTAAGCAAGCCAGTTGAAGCATATTCAGGAGCTACATACCTATGAGATGTAAGTGATGGAATAGTTAAGAATAAGAGAGTAAGGAGGTTAATCTGACAAAAAAAGGATGCTGGAATTAACCATTTTTTGAACAGTATTCATCATAAAGTTGGTAAAAGTAATCACATTAGCAACCAGCAAGGAGGAGTTTCAACTAACCCAAAAGTTCCCATTACTCGAGTGGTCACAAAGTTTGAACCAGGTCCGAGTAGTTTGGCAAGTCCAAAGTCTGATACTTTCGGGTTCCATTGTTTGTCTAGAAGAATATTACTGGACTTTATATCTCTATGTACAACCTTGGGCTCTAATCCTTCATGCAAATGTGCTAATCTGCAACCAAAACACCAGTTAAAAAGCATAAAAATAGCTTTGCAATGTAATTTTGTCATCGTTATCGTTATTAGCCTTATTCCAACAATTTGAATTTATCATTATGAATCTTTATGTTCCATTTGTTTTGGTTGAATGGTGTATGGGTTGTAAAATTTATTCTTTGCAAATCATTTTGAACCCATTTATCCATATAACCTTGATTTTTCTCACTGTCTTTCTAACCATTTGATGCAAATTTATCACGTCACTCAACCAGAGTATTGTCCATCATTCGTTCAACATTTCAAAAACTTCTGAAGTCCTTTTAACCCACTTTATCTTCAATAAATATTCTCCTAATATAATCATTCATTAATTTATCCATTTTAGTTTCATCACGTTCATTTCAGCATTTTATTTTCTGTCACAACAATTTAGATATTGATGACTTTTTTATTGTCTAACATTCAAATCCATACAACGTCACAGCCCTAATTTCAAATTTATAAAATAAAAAATTAAATTAAAAGAAAGGACAAACTCAAGTAAACTTACCCTTTTGCTGTGCCAATGGCAATCTTCATTCTTACTTCCCATGTCAATGGACTAATGGGACCAACATTTCCATGCAACCACTGTTCCAGATTCCCATTATCCATATACTCATATACCAGCATCCTGAAATCAAATGCGCGCTGCCAATAATTAGTCAAATGCGACAAATCAAATGAATTTGCAGTTAGAAAAGAGAGTCGATAGAAATCAAAATGCACCTTTTAGGGCCTTCAGCACAATAGCCCACAAGACCCACGAGATTCTTATGTCTCACCCTTCCGATGGCTTCCACCTCCACCTTGAATTCCTTCTCTGCTTGACCCCTATAAAAGGAATTTAAGCCTTTGAAATCATTTCTTTCAAGGATTACGAAGAAAAAAGGATACTTAATATACATTAAAAAAAGAAAATTCTTAAAAAAAAAAGAAAAGAAAATTCAATTAGCTTATATTTACTTATCAGGCGTGCTTCTACTCTCTGTTTCCTCAGCAAAAAAATAAGCAGATCATTCTAGTGTAGTTTTCTTTAGGCGGTGTTTGGCTGCGTCCCAGATTATGTTAAGTAGGATTTAGTAAATTCAATAGATCCAAATTCATCAAATCCATATTTTGACAAAGAAACGCTTGCAAGCCAAATCCCTTAGCTCCGTCTGTGAATCAGATTTAATAAATTCGGATTTAACTAAAATTAGACTGAAACAGCGAATATTTGATTTAAAGGAAGGTAGGATTTAAATTTCACAATTTTTTTTTTTGGCAAGATTTATGTTAAATCCATGGCTATATTCGGCTAGAAGTATGCTACCAAACGCCCCCTTAAACTGAAAACAATAGCCAAACAAAATAAGGATAAGACAAATTTTTTTTTTTTTAAAAAAAGGGCTATCAGGATGGGCTTTAATAAAACTTATGAATTTGCTTTGTCAGCTTGATGTGTTATGGATTACTTATCTACTATATTTATCTCAAAGCAAATTCAATAGGATTAAAACTCGTGCTATATTTTGATCAGGATACCTAATGCAGTTTCATTCCTAGCTCTAATTCAAACATGAGCTAATAGTTTACAAGTGCTGAAATTTCCTACGAACGAAAGATCGCAAAGAGCAATCCATAGGACTTTTTTCGGGTAACGATCTATCCAATATCCAAGCCAAAATCAAATCCCATATGGACTGTTTGTCTGCAAAATATGATAATGCAAAGCTAGATCCCTTGAATAGCTTGTTTACTTCAAATCTTAGACAAACAAAAATCAACGAAGGGAAATGATGAAGAGTTTTTTTATCACAAGTTTGATAGGTAGACAGAGCCCCATAAATAAAATTAATAAGATCTGCTTCACAACAGGAAGAAATTAAAAATTCAGTTTAACCAAAAAAGTGAACACCAAAATAGCATCAATGAGCAGAAACTAACTTTTTATTCAATAGATTCTTGACGGCGACGACAGAGAGATCCGGAAGAACGCCCCTGTAGACGACGCCGTACCCACCCTCTCCGATCACATTCCAATCGGCGAATGCACTCGTCGCCGCATCGAGCTCTGCAAACGTGAACCAACGCCCCCACCCAACATGCCCGATCATCTCAGCCCCTGCTTTAGACCTAGAGCATTCTCCCACAACCACTTGTGTCCCCTTCTTCTCACTCCCCTCAAACCCCTTTCCTCCAATGCTTCCACTTCCATCCAATCCTAATTCCCCGATCTCCAACGAAAAGGCAGGGATCAAGCCCGAGGAATGCTTCAACCGCGTCGGCCTATGGCGCCTGCTAGTTGATCGGAGGAAGAGAAGCAGCGCCGTAAGGCCTCCAGTAACGAGTGCTGCGGCGGCTATTGCGAGTAGAACGTAGAGGCGTAGACCAAGCACCCCTGTCTTCTCTGTGAGAATGTCGCCTGATTTGTGGCCGCCGGCGCCCATTCCGGCCAAGTTCAGATGAATCAATCAATCAATCAATCGCTGAATGCCAAAATTTGCCGGGAAAACGACGTTATGTTTCTGGTGAGCATGTTTCTTGAAGAGGAAGCGTGGTGTTGAAAGTTGAAACTGGAAGCTGGAGACCACAGCGATAAATCCGTCTATAATTAGCGAAAATAGCGAAAATGCCACTGCGTTACAATCTTTTATTATTCGCTTTGAAAGATGAGGGGAGCGAATTGACCGGAGTGGCCTCCTGGGCCCGGCATATTCTTGTCTGTTTTTATTCGCCGTTGCGTTACCGTCGGACTGCTGCAGGTATTAGGAAAGAGACCTGAAGATTGTCTTGGTGTCGCTGAGCTTTCGTCGCGGTGAGCTATTGTGTTCTCACGGGAGGTTATCGGACCTCCTCGGCCTGTGGGGTTACTTTTGACATTTTGATGACATGATTCCGGCTGTATAAACATTTCTCTGACTATAACGATGTGAAGTAGATTGGACGGAAACGGGCCCGGATCCGCGGGCCGAGGCCCACAGTTCACCAGATTTGAATTAGAAAGTTTTGATTATTTATATCCTTTGGATCTGCATCGAGATTTGTGATCTATGTATGGCACGCATCTGAACGAGGATCCAACGGTGTAGAATCAAGTTACATTTTTTTCAAGCGTAGAGCAGTTGTGCCTTTGTGTCGTAGTAATTTATTTTTAAGTTGCAAAGTTCGTGAGGTGGAGCGTACGCATTGCAGTACCTTAGAAACGCATCCGCATCTGTGCATTTTAAGATGGGAAGATTCGTGTGCAAATACCACTTCTTATTTAACCCTTAATCTCTAATTTTTCAATGTGAAACATCTTATCTTCCTGCGAAAAGATATATTTATTTTTTTTAATAAAATAATGATATTTTTGATGTGATCTGAAATTATTAAATTGTGATTTATTTTTTAGGGTATAGGAACTTGAGTAAAGATACAAAGAAAGTTGAATAGCTAGTCAAGAGGAAAAAAAGGAACAAGTAGGATGAGAAGTATAGAGATAGTTTTTCCTTGTTCTCAATTAATGTAGGATTGAGGTTGGAATCGATGATCGAGGATCCGTAATCTCTGTTTATATTTAATATCTGCTATTTATAGGGGTTGTAACATAGTTATGTCACTCATTCCTAAGTCTTTAGAAACATAAAATTATCTTCAATGAGCATATCCCCACTAAAATATGTATAAAACAGTTTATACAACGAACAATGAATTGTTTTATAAAACTTGATTATATATAGATGTATCAAATCCTTAAGAAAGACAAATCCAACAATAGATATTTATTTTCCAACTTATGATACTCATAAAAATATGTAAAAATTTACTTTAAAATATAATCTAACATACTCTACGATACAATGAAGTCCTTTATAAATCAGGCATGAAACAAAACTAGATAAATTATTTGAATTTAATAAGTGATTTTTTAAGCTCTAATTTTGCTCAAATCAAAATAGGTAAAATTGACAAATAAATTGAGCAACTAATTAACTACAAAATTTCAAAAAAAAAATGCAAACAAAAATTAAACATGCAAAATTTACCATATCTCAAAATCAGATCATAGTGAGGCACTGATATATTATAGCAACAGTCGTGACATATTATTCATTGATGGCATATTCAATCACAAGTAAAAAATTTTCAAAACTTTTGTGTGTGGCCCCTATTTCAAAGAAGATAGTTCTAAACAAGCATTTACAAGGTGTTGACTAACCAACACCTAAGTGATGGTTGTGTCGTGCAAGACTAAGGGCATCCCCATTGAATCTAACATGGGTCACTGAATTTGACCTCACCCCAAGCATCTGAATGAATTAATTTTCATCACTTAAGTGGCAAAAGTCAATTCAATCATATCCTTGGAATGATCATACTGGATCTTGTAGTAATATGATAATTGTCATTGCCCTATTGGATGACCAACATGCAATGCTCATTTCCCTATTACCACCAGTAGTCTTATTAGGGTTTACAAAGTTCTTATTAGGGTTTACAAAGTTCTGCCACTAATGTGCTAACTTATGCAAACTATACCTAAAAGGGAAAATGAGCTTCTTTGCTCGGATAAAACAAATTGTGCAATGCATAAAAATGAAAAAAATACAAAATAAAGTGTGTTAAGGGCTAAACCCCAAAGACAAAAACACAAAATATTGACATGAAACAAATAAAATGTGAATGCAAAAAAGGCATCAAACATATGCAAGAAAATGCATCAACTATGAAATGCAGTCATACATGATGATACATGTTTTCAGGTGCAAGTACACTCTAGGGGCTCATGCAAGTGCACATGTTGTATTAGTAATATCAGATTTATGAGTCTGGAATGTCGATCCCACATGAAAGGAGGAAATTTAAGCTTAGGAAAAGTTCTAGATTACTAAATTAATTCTAAGGTGGAATTTAAATCGTGTTTATGGTCATACAAGTAATTCTATAATTTAGACAACAACTAAAAGTTTAAATCCTAAAGTTACCCTCCCTTGTAAAGATGTAAGTGAAATATATGGATTCTAAATATAATTTGTAATGTGTCTAGTGACAATAGGAGCAACTCTTTATTTACCCTCTCTCGAATACATAAAGAAGATTGATTCAAATGAGTTTAATTCCATAAATCCCATTTTGAACCCATCATAAAAAATCTCTCTAACATTTGCATCTCCCTATGAATACTTGCACCATGCCCCATAGTTCAATGTGAATAATTTAGTTGAGTCTACCATAGATCTCTCGAGTCATTATGACTGACAACACATTTTAACATTTCACTTGGCCAAAATGAAAAGTAAATGAAGATTTAAAGGTTACTCATCACATTACATAATTAAAGAACACTTTCACAACATTTGACATTCTTACATATCCTACTCAATCATCACAAGGTAAGGTATAAAGATTCTACTCATAAGGCATGAAGAACAAATCACTAAGCTTCATTGAAAACCAAAGGAAATATATTATTTGATGTGTTTAATGAAATACAATTGAACAAACATTCAAATACTTATCTCCCTCTCCTTCACAAAGCTTTGAAGATGCTCCACCTAAAGGAATCATGATCCCTTGCTGCCATCTCGAAGTATCTCCTCCCTTCATAACTCAATTCCTCACCAAATGACAAAGTTTAAGCTATCTTATTCAATCCTTCAGCATTCTCCCATGCCCTGTCTTCTCATCCTATCTTATAGCCTTCAAAACTTCCTCCTTAATCTCCCCTTGGTCGGCTGAACACTCCTCACTAACTGCAAAAGAACTGCTCGAAACTACCTTAGGCTGTTTCTAACGCCTATGCGCCAGCCTCTTTGTCTTCTTACGATGGCCTAGGCACCTCGGCGCCCAAGTGAGCGTCGCCTAGGCGCCATTATTGCAACGCCATGGTGCCAAGTGGGTGGCGCCTAGGCGCCGCCCTCTTGGTTTGCCAGGGTTAAGACTGACGCTTATGCATCTTGGGTTTGGCATATAGGTGCGAGTCACTTGTTGGTCCTTTTGCTCCCATTTTTCTTCACTTTGCTCCTCATCCAATGTAAAAGAATATATCTTTCTTTAAAGTATGATTTCATCCATAAATATGTATAACTTATAAATGAATTTAAGTATTATTTTCTTCACATCAAAGTCCTTGAACTTAAATGTTACATATCAAGTAATTAAATAATTTGAATACCAAATTAGTTAATTTGAGGGAGTGGGTTTTATAAAAAACTATCAACAAGAGTGTATTAGGAAATTCATAGTCATAAATATAGGATAACTCCAGTAAACAAGTCTAGTTATAGAGTGTAAGAAACCCTGTATTCAATCAAGAAAATATGATTTACTATTTAATTTAAAAAGAAATTAACACTTGTTAAATATGGTTTACTAGATGTAGAAAGATTCAACCTAAGCACTCATTCTAAAAAGTTTACTACTACTTCATAGGCATGAATATATTTAGTGATGAAGTGAAGTTTCAATTTTTAAAAGAATCTAGTGAAATCTATTTTTGATAAAATTTTTCCTCAAGCTTCTCCTCATTATATACTCTCTTTTATCTTCTTACTCTTTTTTTAATCAAAGTTTGAACATTTTTATTCAACGTATTGCATCGATATCCATGGTTATGCCTCGAGATTCGTGTTAGACGATGAAAAGTTATTCATGGCATATAAAGATCATCCCTCATATACATACATACATATATATATATATATATATATATATATATATATATATATATATATATATATATATATATATATATATATATATCTATATATGTATATATATGTATATCTACACACACACATACTATAATTTATTTCAATTCAGCTCTTCCACCCGTCGTTAAATATATGACTTGGGTATCATATGTTCTATTTGAATATGTTATTGATATGTTTTTTTAACTAATAATGAGCATTAAGATAGCCTGACAAGCTATCCAAGTAGTTAAATAATGACCCTAATGGCTCCCACTAAAAAAAGTCTTTATCACGACGAATATGTGGCTCATTTGCCTAAAAATAATATGGTAACTTATCCTACTACTATATATAGGTCTAATTCCAATTTCACATTCATGTTTGCATTGTATTTAAAATATGACGATCTAAATGTTTTTAGCATTTAGCTGAACGAAATAACGGGACAATTAGATATAGAACACTCAAAACTTACTATTTACGAATCAACCGTTCTCTTTCATCTATTTTTAAAATTCTCACTAAAATATCAAAATTCACGGAGAAACTCTCACCCATATCTTTCATTTTTATGAAATCTCAATAGTCTGACTCATAAATGCATCGATTCGATATAAAATATAAAAGTAACTGATAGTCTGCATGTAATTATCTCAAAATAAACTCAAGATTATTCAAAAAAATCATGACATTTTTTAGGAATATAAAAATTACTCTAGACAATCGAATGAATTCATAATATATTTAGTCGTATGATGCCTTGCAAATTTATAAGAAACTTTTGAAATTTTGTTCAATTTGAAGCAATTAAAATATCATTTTTTTTAATTTTAAACATTAAAAAATATTTTAAAATATTGATTTTATTTTATATTGTAGTTTAAATATATTTGAATTTTAAATAAATGTAGGTACCATGACTAATATGTTGCTATGAGGTGGGGACCAAGAACCTTATTCTTGCCACTTATCATGAAAAATGCATATCCATAAAAAATTAAATTAGATTATTGGCATTAATAATTTCACATATAATTATTATGATAATTGAAGAGGATTTGAATATGAAAGTAGGAACACATGGGGACAATTATAAGTAACCTAATACATATATTTTTGTTGTTGTGTAAGAAGCTATGAATCATTAATATCCGAATGATTTTGATTGTTCAACTACTTGTAAAAGTAAAAAATAAATAATAAATTAATTAATTAAACAACTCTGAACATTTTAAACAATGACTCCCAAGGAAACAAAAATATTATTATTCTTTAATCAAATTTAAAATAAGCTTTTTTAGGGTGGTTGGGTTTAGATATGGGGCATGTATTTCATAATTCTAATTCAATAAACCATATTCAAACCACTCTGCTTTTTCAACTTTGATTGATTTAGATGAGATTATTGGATTTTTTTTTTTCTAAAAAAATTGATGTCTCTTTAAGTAGTTGCATTTTCTATGTAGCTAAAAAGCTTCTATAGGGAGAAAAAAAAAAATTGTGTAGACGTCTGCACATTCGGGCAACGGCCCCAAGGCGGTCACGCCAAATGCATTTGCACGCGACTTATCTAGGTTGTTCTCCATCTGTGCATATGAGCGCAAAATTTTTTTTCCTTTAAGGCTGATACGTTCTTTTTAAGGCATAATAAAAAAGAGAACACAAGAACGCAACTACATCTTAAATCAAATACCTTTATTAAAGATGTCATAATTTATATCAGTGTACACTAACACTTAGTACAATCACTCAATTAGACCGTGTCTGCATTGTTTTTATTTTTCAAATTTTTTATGTAAAAAATAAAAAATCAATGAAATGAATTGCTCTTAATTTAATGTGTTTGTATGTGACATGTTAAGCTTATTGTAGTGTCATTAATAATTTTAAACTATAAACTTTATTATTATTTCATTTTTTTTATAGTTCAACTTCAATTTCATTTATCCTAATTATAAAAAAAGTGTAAAATTAGCCTCATGCAAATAAATAAATAGTATTCTAATATTTATGTCATTTTCTAGGCTCCATGACATCAAGACAGTATGCTCGGCAAGTAGCCATAGTATGATTAAAAAAAGAAAAGGTTGGTTGGAACCCTAACTCCATACGGACTTTTCGTTGGAGCTAATGTTTGCCTATTTGGACGGAAAACCTATACACACCCTATGTAGCCGTTAGCGCAGATGTCCCCATCAATTTAAATTTGTCACTGCAACGGCTCTTTTCAGAGCACGCTAAGACGGGCCTTTGGCAGGAAGCGAGGATTACTTTTGATGGTACATTTGTATATTTTGATTTGATGATGTTAGATATCTCTTGTGATGGACAGGGACAAGTTAATATTATATGAATATCTTTTTATTTTTATGCACATCAATGTCACAATATAATTATATATATATATATATATATATATATATATATATATATATATATATATATATATATATATATATATATATATATATATATATATATATATATACACACAATTGAGAACAAATCTTTATATAATGTTTGATCTAATAAAATTTAAAATTTAATGCAGAATCATCTAAATTTTAGTTTCAATAATTGTATAGTTGAAATGAATGTTTTTATAAGACAAGCTTGATGATGTAAAAAAAGTTAAAATTTAAGTACAAATGATCCAAAATAAAATATTTGAGGTATGATATGACACTGTTTGATGGATTAAATGGTTCTTAGAAACTTATTTGCTAATAATTCTTGATTATACGTGATGACATCGTAAGGAATGGTGCGTAAGTCAAAAGAGAAAGAGAAAGAAAGAAGTGAACAATAATGAATGTCAATCATGTTGACCTTTCCCGTTCTTTTTGGGGAATTTTGATATTCTTTATTCATAAAATGATTTCCTTAATTATAAATGAGAGAGTACAAAATGAAGATATAACATTTTTACTCCCGCTTTAATGGAAGTTATATAAGATATTCTAGATATTTTACATTTATGAGTCTATCGCTTGTTTGTTCCTTAGATCTGTGAATTGAGCTTTAATTGGTTTCGAGTCAGTAGGATTAATTCGGTTAACTAAGCTTAGTCGGTGTCGTTGGTTTGCTGGTCTAGTTTGACTGTCAATCCTCAATCCTTGATGGGAAGCTCCTGTTGGTAGAGCGATGCTCGGCTATCGAACAAAATGATGAATCATCTTAACTTGATAAGTAACTCACTCTTCAACGAGAAAAGCATGAGATATGACTTTAAGACTCTTTGCTACATTAGTAATTCTTGATCCCTGACGACGAGACTCAAGGGTGCCCGTTTGATGGTTAAAGATATTTGTGGAACCGTATATTTTCTCGGATCGGATCTACCATAAAGTAAGCTACTGTTTTGGGTCAGCCTGTTATAGTGGTTGACCATATGCTTATTTGTCTAGTTTCAGTCTGAATGTTTTGGGCTCCAATCACTTGGACGCTTCTTCATCCTCCACATGACCTAGTTGGTTTGATTTTGGTTGCGACGATTTCAACTAGTAGGCTTTGACTTTGGTTCGGACGACAACATCAGGTCATATAAGTGGACTTTCTTGTCTTATGTCGATGGGTCTCCCTTTATCATTCCTCCTCTAGATTTTTAAATCTCATCATGATTAGCACTGGCATATTTTTGATGTACTAGCACTTTGATGAGAAGAATTTAATAAGATTGGTACTCAATTTTGATGTTATAAAAGTGCATCAATGCTTAAAAACCAGTCTATTAAAATGCCACTCTAATAAATCTTAAGTAGATCTTTAAGCTCCATATAAAATGAGCTCATACTTAAAAAATCTTTGAGATCATAAGTAATTTAGAGGTTTATTGAATGCTATTGAGAGATCATCATTATTTGATTTCCATTATCCGATCATTAGCACCTAATGATACTTATCTAATTTCATCATCTGGCTACCATAACTCAAACATTATCACCAAATTATTATCATCTGATACTGATCGTCTGTTCTCAGTACCTATCTAGCATTTTTCACTTAAGTCAAATGAGGCTAAACTTATATTCCATACTTCAAACTTTTTAACTTCCCTAAACTAGAGGATGGCTTGACTACTTTAACCATACTATGATGTAGAACTTTTTAAATAACACAATTTTTTCCTGTTTTGACTTTTACTTAAAAATTTTAATAACTTTTAATTATTTATTTCTGTCCACAAAACTTGATTCAAATTTCTTTTATGTATTACTGCAAATATTCTTACACATAATATATTAATATATTAATGAAGGTATTGTGGATAGCGATGTAAATGTTCCTAGTGAGAAGCAATTAATATTCTGATTAGGGTCGCCAAAGAAGCTCATCATTCAAGAACAACATGTGTTTGGCTTGCTAAGTATAGATTTCTTTGTGAAGCAAATAATTCAAATATAAACAAATCTTTTGTGCTTGAATTATACAAGAAGTGAATACAGACATATACGTGTGTTCGATAGCGTTCAACTCATTATAGCTCGATTTAATTAAAGATTAAATTAATATCAGCACACATAAATATGTAATTATTTAAAACCTCATAAAATTAAAAAATAATCATATATTAAATCCTATTAAAATTTGCGGTTTAATCCAAACCATATCATTTCAATCTCATCCATTAGTTGATTTAGATCCTAAATCTAAAATCATAGTTATATATAAACCTGGAAAATAAATTTCTGTGCACAACCCTTTATTTGATTTCAATTGCCTCAATCTTTAGTATTTACTCGTTAGTACTTTCGTTGGTAGCCTCTTACTTCTCTTCGAGTTCTCTCTATTCCGAGAAAGAAAGGTGAAAGGTGCCCTAATCGTAGGGCTACAAATTCTGTCTTTTCTCACTTATCATCATCGTTTTCACTAATTGGTACTTCTAGAAGCCTTTGGCTTCTATTGTCTTGCTTTCTACTATTTGTCGTCTTCGAATGAGCGCTGCATTCAGGGATTTTTCTTCTTTTTCTCTTCTTTAATTTGCTCTTATAAAGTTATAATGATTGAATTGAGCTACTAACCCATAGTATGGTGATTAATATACTCTTAAGTCAAGGATTTTCTTGGAAATTTTTTTTGTTGGGGAAAGCTCCACACTTTCTCTCTCTTCGACGTGCCATTCTAAAATCAATCCCTCACTAGCTCTTATTGAGATGCCTATTGTTATTGTAAATTATTAAGGTGTCTGCTAATAGCAATATGATTGAGAATCATATACAAACAAGAATTTTCCTATGCATTTGTCTTCATTCAATATTATGTTGATGCCTAACCGTGCATGTTTATGCTTACAATTTATAATCCATATCCTTGATAAAATATTCTTAAGCTAAAAAATAGCATCATAAATTTTATATGCTTTACAGAGACCAAATAATATCAAAGTCCGGAATAAAGTTAAGAGTGTATTTTCTTAAAAATAATGAAACTTGCATCATAAATGAGACAATTGGTGGAGGAGGAGAATACTTGAACATCTATCAAAGGGAGAGGAAGTGTGAATTAGGGAAGAAAATGACTAGCAATGTCTCACATGACGACTAAGGGTATGTTTAGGATAACTGCAGCTTATTGAATAATCTGTTGTTAAGCTTATTAAAAATAATCGCTGATAAGTTAGGTGCGATGACTATTATAAATTTTTTTTTTTTTTTTTTTTGAAAAAGTCAGACCGCTACCAGATATGTGCAGTGTGGAAAAACTGTTTTCTGCGTTTTGAAAACACATAATATGTCAAAACGCAGTTTACCCAAACAGGTCAGGTGCGTTTCAAAACACCACCGCACCGAGTAAGCTGCCTCAAACGGACACTAATTGAGGACTTGAGAGGGTGAAGTCGTAAACGAATGATTTAGAGAAATGTTTTCATTTTTATGATTTGAGATATTTTAGACTAGTAGATTATAAATTTACTGTTCTATGATTGGTTAACTTAGAACCAATTAGTCTAATCCAATTTTAACAACCTTAGTAATTAACTATTTATAATTTAATTTGTAATAACTCTTTTGACATTATATGAAAATCTAATAAATCAACAGTATTGATAATTAATATTATTATATTTTCAATCTAAATTTTTTGTCAAACACAAAAAGAAAAAAAAAATAGAGTTGTAGTCTGCCATTTTTGATAATTAATGAATTGCATTTCTCCTAAAAATTGTTAAACTTCCAGAAATTTATATTTATAGATTTTTTTAATGTATTATATATATCTTGATCTGTTGACTGGGAGGCATTCAGTGGTTGGGTCAGCATGACAGCGACGGCTTGCCAATAATGACATTGAGGAATGGAGAGGAGGGGAGGGAGTAGGTTTATGACATGTATGTCCCCCAAATGATTGCAAAATAATAATAAAGATGGATTATGTGCGGGTCATGAATGTCTCATCATCTAAGGTATGATTTTGATTTTGTCAGAAAATTATGAAGGGCGCACACCCAAAGAATAGATGTTAAAGAGGAGCAAAATAGAGATAGTATAATAATAATAATAAATTATGTAATCCCTATTCATGAAATGAGCACCCCTTTTATAGATAAGGAGAACTTGAAATTGCATCAGAATCCTTAATCAAATAAAGATAGCGGGAGACATTTCTTGTAATAGATATTAATAAGGCCAGAAGTCTGAGAAAGTGTTCATCCGTATATATAACCCTGGTAAGAGGGGTTGATCGGTTGAATAATGCGGGCTTTCAATTAGATGTCAAGAGATTATTATTGTTCGTCCAGTCTAGTGGTGGATTCTGCTGACTTAGTCGTGCGGGAATGGAGCTGGGATATCCTTTGAACAAACTGGTAGTTATCGCCTGATGTAAGGGTTAGTCGTCACCCGATTAACATGAGTCGGGCAGTCAAAAGATGGACCATTGGGTTCCTCCTGGTGGGCTCCCTGTTTGATCACTTTAAGATTCTTATATGCTACATTTTATATGTACAATTTATAATTATATTTCAACTATGTTTTGACACGAAATAAAAATATGTGGAATAAAAATAAAAATTTTATTTTAATAAAAATTAAATATGGAAGTGTTGCCACGACTAGCAGTAGAATGACCAATAGCAATAGAAGAGTTCTCACGCATGCGTAGCAAAGGAACAAAGGTTTAGTACATACACTTATGGGCCATAATAAATTCAATGCATTAAAGTTAGCAAGTAATGATCATATTTTTATGATATTAAAGCTAAATTGATGATAATTTTATTTAAGAAGAAAGAAAAAATTATGTCAATATATTTTATATTCAAAATATACGATAGATTTGAAAATAGTTAAGTCTATTTTTAAATTAGTTTGAAAAAAAAATTATTTATGGATTATATATATCTCCATATTGAAGATATATGTTTACGCTCTTCCGACATAACATAATAATTAAAGATATAATTTCTCACGGTAAAATCGTGAATTCAAATGGAGCATTAAAAACATCATTTTAATTTCATGTATGAAGGCATAAATAGATACATAAGATTTGAAGCCCATATAGCTTATAAAAAGCCCAGTTAAAGTAATGTCCAAACGCTCCTTTAGAATGTTTCGTGTTTCTTAGCCTTTTTTTGTTTTTTTTTGGGCTGAAGAAATTTATATAAAAAAATACTTTCCCATCAATTTATGATAAAGAAAGAAAAAATAATAAAGAATAAAATATGAGCCATGTTTTCCTAAAACAAAGAAATAAAATAATCAATTGACTATAAAATAAATTATCATGTTGGCATTTTGTTTTATATTTCTTTATGATTTCATTTTTTTTCTATGTATTTACGTATCTAACACCTAAACATTTACCGTTTTTTCAACTTAAATGTCATCCAAACCTTTTATATCACATAAAAAATATCACTATTTTAACTTTTAAAAAGTGAAATGCACCATTTCATGCATAGGCAAGGTGGCATATTTTGAAATTTTGCAAGTTTAGGGGTTAGATATGTAAATACATATGATTTAAAGAATACAAATGTAAATCTTATTATTTATAATTACCACATAAAAATGTATTGGTCATTGCTTATTGGCTTGGTACATTTTATGTCTTTTAAGTGCAAGAATGTTGAAGTTATAATGTCAAAAAAAATAAATAAATAAATAACTCTATACTATACCTAATTGATATAACTTATCATAAATATTATATTAAGCTTTATTTATAACATTGTCTAAGTTGTTCTAATTAATTCTATGCTTTCAAGTTCATGTTTCAATAAAATAATTTAGAAGTATTAGAATGAAATATTTTTGCTATCTTATAACAATTTATAAATAACAATTTATAAAATGTTCTTCTAGCAAGCCATTTCTCATATTCTCGGTCTCTCTCAAGTTTGGCTAAATCTACATAAAGTTTTATGTTCTTTAAATTGAACTATAAATTTAATAGTTACAAAAAATATCTCTATAGTTTTATTTGTTAGATTAGACTCATATATTAGAAGTTGGAGTCTCTTGAAATAAGAAGGTGTGTCTCCTGGATTTTAGTGGGTTGAGGGGTGTGAGGGCGTTTTAGTACATTTATCTGTCGGTTTTATTTATAAATAGACGTGTCACCCTATGAGTATGTTACCGAACTTATAACTCCCCTGAAATAGTGAATTCGTCGCTTTACTCCCGAGGATGTAGACATCTTTGCCGAACCTCATTAAATCTCGGTGTCTTCTTATGGTTTTGTGTCGATTCCTATTTTTTAGTCGCCTAAAATTTCATAACAATTTATATCAGAGAGAGGTTCTAGAGCGGAAGAGATAAACACATGAAGATCAAAGAAGATCTAGCTTGTAAGGGATTCGCGAAAGGGATTTTTGTTTCACGAAAGGCTTCAATTTTGCGGCTTTCGCAAACAGTTCAACGGCTTGCACACCGTTCGACAATCAGGCGCAGCAGAGGTTTGCAAGGAAACTTCGCAGCAAATCGCGGTTTCGGCTTCGGGAGTTATTCCTCCATGAAGTATCGAAGCGCAATAGTTGAATAGGTGGAATTTTGGGAGATTGCAAGAGCTTTCGTGCGGGCCACGCGACAGCTTGAGGGCGGTTGCGGAAGAGAACCCAGGCAAGGAGTTCACAAGGCCTTTGTATCGCGAATAGTTGCAGGCGGGCTCGACGACCGATCAGTTAGCAGAGGTTTTTCTAGAAGGCGGAGGAGATCGCAAACTTCGCGGGCACAGTTCCAAGCAGTTCCCTTGACAAGTGGAGAATCTGTTCCGAGCAGTTCGCAGTTCCGCAGAGCAGTTCGTGCTGTTGACCGCACTTCGACAATTCGCGAAGAGGAGCACTTCTCTGATTCACTAGTCTAGGAATAAAGGAATCTCTATTCCCACCGCGGAGTCTGCTTCTAGAGTCATTGATTCCCGTTTAATCCTTGCTAGGCAGAGGAGAGAAGTGGAGAATCTGAGGAATCTTTTGTTTCTACCAAATTCCTTAAATTCCTGGAAAGGAGAGGAGTTTGGCGCAATCAGGTTGCTGAGGGAAGAGAAATGAATCTGGGAATCTTCATTTTTACTATAAGGAATATTCCCGCGTCACGCGGAGGTCGAAATTAATTCCTGTCGGTGGAGAGAATTCCAGGCATTAATTTATGTTCGGTACGTAGGGAAGCGAATTCTTGAAGGGAATCAAAGGAATCTTTGATTTCTACAAGGAGGAATATTCTTCTCTCTATCTAGGAACATGTGGAGTTTGTGAACAGGAATTTGCGTGCAGTTACTGTGAACATGAGAGGAGTTCAGGCAATGCAGTTCGCAAGTTCGCCGCGGGAGTAGTTGCGACAGATGAAGTTCGGCTGAGGTATTAACATGAACATGAAAGGCTTCAGGCAAGGTGTTCGCAGTAGTTCGGCCGAATTTTTTGCTCGAACAGGGAAAGTGCTTCGTGTGAAGAATTTGATTCATGAATCACTGGAGAATTGCTGCAATTGATTGTGGAAATTTCAGGTTTCTTTGAATTTATTTACGGTGTGTTTTTTATTTCGACAAAGGCAGAAAAAGTTTGCTGCAAGATTAATTTCAAATGACAATGTCTGATGCAAAATTAGAGATAGTGAATTTCGATGGAACCAGAAAATTATGACTGTGGCAAACAAGGGTGAAAGATTTGTTGGCACAACAATAAATTTTGAAGGCTTTGCTAGCTACGAAACCTGATAATATGGAAGATGAAGATTGGAAAGAATTGCAACTTCGAGCGACAGGTACCATACATTTATGTCTCGCAGATGAGATTATGTATCGTGTTATGAATCTGAAATCTCCAGGAGAAGTATGAAAGAAATTAAAATCTCAGTTTATGTTCAAATCTCTGACAAATAAATTGTATCTGAAGCAAATGTTGTATGGGCTGAAGATGCAGGGAAACACTGATATGACGCAACACTTAAATGTCTTTAATCAAATATTCATTGATCTGGCATGGCTTGATGTCAGTATTGAGGATGAAGATCGAGCAATAATTTTGTTGTGTTCGTTGTCTTCCTCTTATGAACATCTGGTGACTACTCTGACATATGAGAAAGAAACAACCAAAGCTGATGAGATTACTGCAGCATTATTGGCTAACCACCAGCGGAAGCAGAATGCAGCAGAAAGCTCTCATGATAATTGTTTATATGTTAAGGGTAATCAAGATCGTGGAAGGAAGGAGGAGAATGAGGGTTTTGGAATGTGAAATTTCTCGACAAAGTCTAAAGCCAGAAAGACAATTCCTTGCTACAATTGCAAGGAACCGAAACGTATGAAGAGAGATTGTCTAAAGCTCAAGAAACATACTGGTGATGTATCTTCCAAAACTATGAATATGATGCAGAGTGACAGTACAGATTACAGTGATGGTAGTGTACTTTCAGTTAGAATAACTCAGTTGAAGGATGCATGGATTCTTGATTTAGGATGCTCTTATCACATAAAACATAATAGGGAGTGATTTACTTCATACAAGTTATCTGATTTTGGTTCAGTCTATCTGGGTGATGATAGATTTTACAATATTGCAAGTATTGGTGAAATCAGAATTAAGATGTATGATGACACTGTTAGAACATGTGATGTTAGAAATATTCCAGATTTAAAAAAGAATTTGATTCCTTGGGCACTCTACATATGAATGATTTTATTCCTAAAGCAGATGGGGATAGAGAAACCATCATAATTATTAAATGTGCATCAGCTGTGATGAATGGAAATATCACTGCAAGTAACATCTATAAACTGTTGGGGAATACAGTTGTAGGTGGAGTTCATTCTTTTGGATCATATGATGGAAATGTAGCAGGTATGATAACCAAGCCAGATATTATCAAAAAGTTATTGTATTGCTCGAACATGTTGAATATTTACAGTTGTTAGATGGCATGGTTGCTTAACCCACTATGATGTAAAAAACTCCATGATGTATTTCTCATAAGGGGTTGGATATTCGCCAAGGTGGAGATTTGTTAGGTATAGCTCATATACCAGAAGTTGCAGTCTCTTGAAATAAGGAGGTGTGTCTCCTGGATTTTAGTGGGTTGGGGGTAGCGAGGGCATTTTAGTAATTTTATCTGTGGATTTTATCTATAAATAGATGTGTAACCCTATAGGTATGTGACCGAACTTGTAACTCCCCTGAAAAAGTGAATTCGTCGTTCTGCTCTAGAGGACGTAGTCATCTTTGTCGAACCTCATTAAATTTCTGCGTCTTCTTCTGGTTTTTGTGTCGATTCTTGTTTTTTCTTTGCCCTAAATTTCATAACATTATATGCATGTGATTATCAAATGGAATAACTATGTAAGAAAAAAAGATGCAAATTATATTAAAATGGACTTTAAATCATTTTATTTAATTTACTTTTAATTTCATATATAAAGAATTTATATTAATTTTTAAAATATATCATATTAGGAATGAAACATTTATTTATTCAAATTAAATACAAATTTCAACCCTCCTCTATCCATCATCATATCCCACTTATGGTCTGAAAATCACAATGGCCTCCCCTCACCAATTAGCTAATTAGTGGATATAGTACATTCACCAAGCTGTGTTAGTGTTAGTCAGGGTGCCAAATAGTTTGCAATGGTTGATAATAACGCAAATAATGATTGGTCATTTATACAACCCAAATGAATGAGGTAAATATTACATATGTCGAATATATTAGCACCTATCCATATGGATGCAAGAAAAAATATTACATTTAAACACCTGACATAAAAATTACGTTCGGAGTCCAATGGGAGCGTGCCACGCAGTAAGTGGGCCCCACACCACTTAAAAATCTAGTAATACAGTGTGGCTTGCTTACCACATGACATGTTCTCACCCGACTCAAAATTCCGAATATAATATTTTCTTAGATGCAAGAAGTTTAAAGCCTTTTGTTTTTATATTCTTCCCATTCATCTTCGTCTTCTTTGGATGCACATATGTGTTAAGGTCTTTTCCTCTATCACTATTATTAATTGATCAAAAAAAGACACACCAAGGCCAATTCTATTCGACATGGTGGCGCGGTATTATTATCGTTACATACAAACAACCGATAAGAAAATGATATGATTAAAAATTCATAAATTCTCATAAACCACAACAGACAATTACACTATTTGACTTGTTTAATTGGACAAAAGTTAGGAAGAACATCACAAATGGACAATTAACGAAAGCCCGCCCGATCTTCCTACTTTCCCCTTGCTGATGCACGCGCCGCTTGAGCTTTCAGTTCCTCCACCATCCGCCCAACATCCTCATACGACGACCCTCCCTCCTCCATAGCCGCTCTCCCCAACTCCGCCAACTCCCTCGCTCGCCGTCGAAACCCCTCCGCCTCCTCGCTATCACTCATCACTCTCATAACCGCCGCCGCCACCTCTTTCGCCGTCACGTCCGCCGCCCCCTTCCTCACCCTCACACCCACCCTCAACACTTTTGTAATCAATCTCTCGTTCACAAACTGCTCGTACATCAACGGCCATGCCACCAACGGCATCCCCGCCGCCACGCCCTCGAGCGTGGAGTTCCACCCGCAGTGTGTCACGAAAGCACCCACCGACACGTGTCTGAGTATAGCCACCTGTGGGGCCCATCCCCTCACCACCAACCCCTTCTCTGCCACCCTCTCCTCAAACCCCTCTGGTAGCCACCCCGTCTTCTCCACCGCGGCTCCATGCCAGTCCCTCACCGCCCATATAAACCGTTGTCCGCTCTGCTCGAGTCCGATAGCCGCCTCCCGCAATTGAGCCGCGTCATGCTGGCAAAGGCTTCCGAAACACACGAACACAACGGACCGGGGGGGTTGAGCGTCGAGCCAACTGATCAGTTGAGCCGTGTCCGCGTGTTGCTGCCTACCACGGTTGGCCTGACCAATTCGATCATCAGCCACGTTAGATAACGACACTGGGCCGACGAACCAGGCCCGATTACCGGCCCAGAGGCGACGGAAAATATCCGCATAAGCTGGCTCGAGTTCATAGAAAGTGTTGACCACCGCGCCGAAGCTCTTCTCCTCGGCATGTTTCATCGACTGGACTATTTCTGGGGAATTGAAGACGATGGAAACCTCCGGTTTGGAGAGCTCGATTGCAATTGGGAGACCGTCGACGTGAATATAAGACGTATCATCGTCGGAGAAGTGGGCGTGCGGTTCAAGGAGTCTGAGAGACTCGTGGACGCAGAGTGGGAAGGCGCCGGGACCGTGGAAAACGATATGGGGGATGCTGAGCTCGAGTGCCAAGTCGGCAGTCCAGAAAATTACAGCGTCAGAGACAAGAAAGTCGGCACGGTGGCTGCGGAGGAGGTCGTGTAAAGAAGGGCGGAGGGTGGCGATGTCGTTGAAGAGGTGAAGGAAATCGGTGGGCGAGACGTTAGTAAAATTTTCACCTTTGGCGGTGGAGGAAGAGAAAGGGAGGAGGATGAGGTCGATGGGGAGGGCTGCGGGAGGAGAGGAGGAGTTGGCGAGGTCGATAGCTGGGCGGGCGAGGGGTTCATTGCCGGGGGTGGTGACGATGGTGGAGGAGACACCGCGGCGGGAGAGGAGCTTGGCGATGTCGATGAGAGGGATCATGTGACCTGGGCTTGGCAAGGGGAAGAAGAAGCCGTGGAGCAGGGGCTGCGGAGACATTTTCTGGGCTTCAGCGCCTTCCAAGGCCTCTCTAGATGTATGATAGTCTCGCAGAAATAGTAGCACAGATATAGGCGTTGGATGTGTAAAATATTATTGGGCGTGGAGAAATGAAATCAGTAAAAAAATATTTTAGTAAAAATAATTTAATATGTTAGTTGATTTATCTCAAAATTTTGGGGGTAAATTTTTTTTGCAAATAAATTAACTGTGCCGAGCGAAGAAATGGTCGCTGATGGTAAATATATAATTTCAGATGGATATTTGTGCAAAAAATAAACTATTTTCATGTATTGGGTTGAAACTTCAAGGAAGCTCACGATTTCTAAATTGTATTTGGATTTCTTACAAGATAATCATATAAAATATTTAATATAGTATTTTAATCATTTTTAAAAAATATAATAATTCAATCATCTAAAATTTTAAATATAACATTTGTCCATCCAAAATTTGAATGAGTTAGGTATGACTCCGGAAATTTGAAGTTTCTTGGAATAAAGATGTGTCTCTTGATGAAAAAGAGTATCTATTGGAATTTAGTGGATTGAGGGGAGCGAGGGCGTTTTAGTAATTTATATGTGCGAGTTTTTTCTATAAATAGATGTGTAACCCTATGGGTATGAACCGAACTATGTAACTCCTATGAAATAGTGAATTCATCGCTCTGCTCCCGAGGATGCAAGCATCTTTGCTGAACCTCGTTGAATCTCTGTGTTCTTCTTCTGAATTTGAGTTTTGTTCGACCTAAATTGCACAACAGAATGTATTATTCATGATGAAAAATAGAAGAATTATATTTATTTGCATGATTAATAAAATGAATCAAAAGTAGAATTTTAACAATAAAGAAAGCCGACTATAATTGCATGGTTAACGGTCTTCTTTTCATAATTTGGTCTTTTAAATGATATAATTTTTGGACTATAATTACTAGGTGAGTATGCCTTTTAGCAGGCTTGAGCTGTTCTACATCCGAACATTCCATTCTTAAAAATGAACATCTTAAAATTGATCATTGACTTTAAGATAGTCAGATTCAAGGACAATTCTATCCATGAATGCATGTACATTGGACTGAACCTTTTTATCCATTTGAAAGTTTTTTTTTTATATAATTAATTCCTATCTTTTATCCTTATGAAAGTCTCACAACCTTTTAACCTTTTTATCCATGCTTTGTTGGACTTCGCCGCTTCGCTAAACTTCGACGTAGAAGAGCTCACAATGATGCTAGAGTTTGACGCTCGAAGGCTTGAGACGAAGGACTTAGACACTCACACCAACGATGACTATCAAAGAAAGTGGAAGAAGATAAAAAACTCTCAAAATCCTAAATCTATGATCTGGTTACTGCGTGAAGGTTAGAGGTATTAATAATTAATTTCAGTTTTAGTAATGCTTCAGCTGATTTGAGGCGTTATTGCCTGGAGACGTATGTCTCACTGCAGAAAACGTAAGCCTCACCAGGATCGACAAGGCTTACACTTTAAGATGCTGAAGTAGAGCCTCAAATTGAGGAGCGTCTCAAGGCGAACATCTTGAGCACTTTTTAAACACTGGTAGTTACTAATGAAAATTGATATAACCAATTAGTTGTCGACAATGCATCCTTGAATTGTGAGTTATATGAAAATGAATACAAAAAACTCCAATGACGCGTCAAAAATTAGCTTGTAGCTTGCATAAATTAGACTTCTCTATTTTTACAACAAGAATATGTTTGAATTTCTTTGCCTTACTTTTCTATGTTGATAATATTATTATTACTAATCGTTCAAAGAGTAACATTCAATTCCTAAAAATTTTCCTTCAAATATGTTTCAATTAATAGGTTTAGAAGATCTAAAATAAGCTTTAGGGCTTGAGGTTGCTCAACCTTGCACAAGGATCACTCTATCACAATGACAATATAATCTATTGCTATTTAAAGAAACTAGAATGCTCGATTATAAACCAAAATAAATTCCAATAAATACCAACAACAAGCAACATGCTTTTGAAAGAGTCTTATATGAGATGTGTCAAAATATGGAAGTTTCATGAAGAGATTTATCTTATTTTATCTAATACCGAAAGTACTTTTGCTCTTCACAAGTTCAGCCATCTTTTGTCTCAACCACACACATATGGCAACATCATATCAAGTTGTACGCTCTCTCTAATATACTATAGCCATTTTTTGTCTCATCCACATACTCACATATGGCAACAATATATCAAGTTGTACGCTCTCTCTAATATACTATAGCCATTTTTTGTCTCAACCACATACTCACATATGACAACAATATATCAAGTTGTACGCTGTCATGTACATCGAAAATGTGTTAGCACGAATCAAAAAAACAACTCAAGTTGACAGAATAGGAAGACGGTGTAATTCAGGCAGATAAATGATATATCACCCTTCGAAAAATCTCTCTGACCAAGCCCACTCGGAAGATCTGACGCCTTCCAAAACCGATAGACCAAGAAAGTGAGATTGATCCCAAGTTCCAAAGCGATTCACGTGAACCCTCAGCAAGTAGCCACCTAGCCTAGCGTCCACCTGGTCTCCTTATCACCTAGCTTGCTGACCGCCCGTCCTTACTACTACCCGACTTCATTGTCACCCGACCATATCCATAGGCCCCACGGGTCACAGTTGTGTATGGTTTGAAAAACCTCTACCGTACCTACACGCTTTAGGGGAACAATATTTAATTGTACGAAAATTCATTCTTATAAATAAGAGGTTCGATTCATGAATAAAGATTACACAAATTTGATTGACCGATTAGTCAGACAATTTCACCTTATACCGTGATCAAACGTGAAAAGTTTATTTGGAAAAGTTATCTCATAAAATTTATTGCTTTCTTTTCTTTTCTTTTTTGGGTTTGTAGGGTGTGTGAGTGTAATCTCTTTCCCGGTTTTGTGCATTTATTTTTTATGGTATAAAATAGGAGACATTATTGCTCTTTTATAAGAAAAAATAAAAAAAAAAGATTACACAAATTTACTAGTAATTAATGTGCTCTTGCTGTCCTCTCTCTCTATTTCTTTCTCTCGCCCGTCGCTCTATTCTCTATGCAGTGCCTTCTGAAGAGTTTCAAATTCAAAACACAAGTTATCTTCTTTTTCAATTCTTTCGACTCACAACTAATGATATTTCCCGACGTAGATTAGAGACCTTGCACTGGGACTAGACGTTATGTTAGTAGACGTTATATTTTTTTAGGTGAATTCTTGCTTTAATAATAATAAAAAAAGCAGCAATATCTAGCTCTTCAGCAGAAAGGCCTGCAAGCGCCAACAGCCCAACTGGTAATCCTTCTCTTCTGTGATGTCAAGATTGCCATCCACTTTGCAACTAATCATAGTTACCATGAAATCACAAAACACATTGAGACCGATTCTAAGATGAAATCAATGATATTAATCAAACTTGCACAAATTTGATTGGCTCTTCAACTTTGCTGAAAGGTTCACTCTTCTCAACGCTTCCATCCAAGATGGGCACAAAAAGACATTTAATATCCACCTTGAAGGAGTATCAAAGCATCTTGAAGGAGTATCAACACATAAATACTCCATTCATTCATTTGTCATTTCATATATTATATATATATATATATATATATATATATATATATATATGTACACCTTATCTGATGAAGTTGAAAGTGATCATTTTTTTTTTAATTTTTTTTCATACCCAATTTTTTTCCTAAAATGGCTTTATGCCGATCATCAATATTATATTCTCTAATTTATAATAAACAAGCTGACTCATGAGAGGGATCAAACTTATAGACTTAATCTCAAATTCAATCTCCGACATTATAAAATTAATCAAGCATAAATTCAAACCTGGGGGTTCGACCCCCCTTCACACAAGAAAATATAACGTGCGGTGGTGCACGTATGTGCAAACTTCGGTCCAGATTCACCTAAATAGTGTTTTTTTTTCACTCATCCAGGTCATTGTCCACATATAAGCGCACTGCATGAATATTTTCTTTCACACACAATTCATCAATTGTCAAAAACTAAAATACACTCTAGCACACAATGAGCAATTATTAGGTCGGGGTAATGTGTGTGATGTAGGGCTCTGATTATAGAAAGATAATATGTGCGGAATCCGGATGTATTTCGACTCCAATGACATGATGACACATGACATGTATAAATGTGACTTGGGTACAAGGAGGGTACAATCAATGTACAAGATACAAGCAGGTATATAATATGGACCATACTTGCATGTACTTGTAACATATTTGTACCTTTTTTATACTCGGATTGTATTTAAATATATCACGCATCACAATGCCATTGAAGTTAGGATAATTTTTTTCTCGATAATATGTTTTTGAGGATAATTGAAGTCGTTCCCCACACACCGATACTACTTTGGCGTAATGTTTCACCATAGCCGACCCTTGCTTGTTGAGAGAATAAATCCACGCCATCGTCGACGTAATATTTTATCGCCTGTTCTTCCTTCCTTCTTGCTGCTGATTCACGCGCCACTCGAGTCAGTTCTGTTAGAAACTTTAATCCGTAAAACTTTAATTTCTGTTCACATTCTTGTTGGAGAAAAACAACAAAACTTAAATCTTTATTTTATCATCTTAAGGCGGAAGCGTACCTGAATCCATTTGATCGATTGCAAGCAATGATCTTCCAATCTGCAATTCATCCGGAGTTTTCCTTAGTTTCTCTCGCTGATGGGGAACCAGAGAATTTAGAAGTATGCAGATCAGAGACCATTACCCCTGTATTTATTGTAACCAATCGGTGGTTACAAAGGATTGCTTAATTCCAATTCTGCCCCTCATTAAATTGGAATTTGCTCTTATGGTATCCACACTTATAATTTCATGACAAATGTGCCTAAAGTCATAAACTTTATTAATTAATTAGACCACAATAATTTTGACTTGTTAAATAATGACCCAACATATTTATTAATTACATCGTAGTCCCATAAATTATCCAACAATCTCCCACTGGACTATATATGTAAAAATAAATGTGTCAACCTTAGAGCGCTCAAAAATTTGTTGTCATTATTATAAAGACACATTACAATCTGGTCCATTAATCATATCAATATAAGATCAAAGCAGTCTTCATTGTATTTGTCACAACTAAACCCATCAATGGTCACATATATTAATATAATCAAATGACATAGATCAATCATGAATGTGTGGAATGAAAATTACATGCGAAGTGGTCGAGTTCATGTCAATTTTCAACTGGTCCTACTTTACTTAAGTGAGATCAAACTTTAATTATACAGAGTGTACTGAATTGAATAAAATACCATATTTCTGATCAAAAAATATCCAAATATGTTTTGTATATAAAATAAAACATATAACTAAAAACACAAACTAACAAACTCTCACTGAATCTAAATTTTCTCAAGCTCTATAACACCCATATGAGTAGTATGCTCATGAAAGACCCTGGGTATCAGACCCTTTGTAAGGGGGTTCGCAATCATGGAGTTTGTTCAAATATGCTCTATGCAAATCTGGTCACTCTGTATTCTTTCCTTCACAACAAGAAATTTGATGTCAATATGCTTTGACTTGGATGAACTCCTGTTGTTAGTGGAATACAATACTGCTGATTTATTGTCACAAAATAACTTTAGTGGTCTTTCAATTCCTTTCATAATGTGCGACCTAGTGACAAAATTTCTCGACCATATGTCATGGTTGGATGCCTCATAACATGCTATATACTCTCGCTCATAGTGGATGAAGCTATTAGTGTTTGTTACGCACTCCTCCAGGATATAGCTCCACCACTTAACAAAAATATGTAGCTCGATGTGGATCTTTTGCTATCTTCGGCATCCAACAAAATCGGAGTCGAATACCCAATGATCTCCAAATTATCCGATCTCCTATATGTAAGCATGTAATCTTTTGTTCTCCTTAAGTACCTCATAACCCTTTTGGTCGCTTTCCAATGATCCATTCCCGGGTTACTTAAGTATCTTCCTAAAACTCCAACAATGTACGCAATATCCGCGTACAGACAACTTGAGCATACATAAGACTCCCTATTGCTGAAGCATAGGGAATCTTTTGCATTTCCTGAATCTCAAGGTTTCCTTTTGGGAACTGATTGAGACTAAACTTGTCTCCTTTAGCGACAGGGGTGTCAATTGGTCTACAATTCTGCATGTCATATCTTTTAAGCACTTTATCAATATAACCTCTTTGTGATAATCCAAGAATACACTGAGAACGATCTCGGTGAATTTGAATTCCTAAAACAAATGAGGCATCACCAAGATCTTTCATCTCAAAATTATTTGATAGAAATCTTTTGGTTTCCTGCAACATGTCTATATCATTTGTGGCAAGCAGTATGTCATCCACATACAAAATCAGAAAATATGCTTTATCCCACTGAATTTATGATACACACAATCATCAACTGCATTCATTTCAAAACCAAATGATAGAATCACTTGATGAAATTTGTGATACCATTAACGGGAAGCTTGTTTGAGCCCATAAATGGATTTCGTCAGTTTGCAAACCATATTCTTTGGGTCTCCTATTACAAAGTTTTCTGGTTGCACCATATAGATCGTTTCATCAATGTCTCCATTGAGAAATGCGGTCTTGACATCCATTTGATGTAGCTCCATATCATAATGAGCAACAAGTGTCATGATTACTCTAAAAGAGTCTTTTGTTGAAACTGGAGAAAAGGTCTCTTTATAGTCAATCCCTTCCTTTTGAGTAAAGCCTTTAGCTACAAGACGAGCTTTATGTCTTTCCACATTGCCTTTTGAATCCCTTTTAGTTTTAAAAATCCATTTACAACCAAGGGGTTTCTTTCCTTCTGGCAATGGAACAAGTTCCCAAACTTTATTGTCTTGCATAGACTTATACTCCTCATTCATTGCTTTGATCCATTTTTCTGAATTGGAACTTTGCATAGCTTGATGAAAGTTGATAGGATCATCTTCCATCATGCTAATATTTTCCTCATGTTCCTGAAGATTTTTCTGAATTGGAACTTTGCATAGCTTGATGAAAGTTGATAGGATCATCTTCCATCATGCTAATATTTTCCTCATATTCCTGAAGAAATACAATATAATCATCTGAAATAGCATTTCTTCTTTCCCTATTGGATCGTCGCAAAAGCACTTGCTCTTGAACTTGTTCTTGAGGTTGTTGAATTTGTTCCTCAAGGGTTCTTGATTTGCAACTTGATCAATGTCAGGAGTAAGATCATGATCATTATCAAAAGCAATTATAGGAATAGGAACCAATTCCTCTTCAACAAGAGTAGTATGGTCTGATTCCTCCTCAAAGACAAAGTCTCTAATCTGATTTCTCCCCCCAAATTCAATATCCTCAAATAACACTGCAGTTCCCGTCTCAAAAATTATCTTTAGTTTGGGATCATAAAACTTGAAACCCCCAGATCGCTCCCAATAACCAACAAAGTAGACTGCCATCTTGTTTTAGTGGTCTAACTTTTTCTCAAGTGGCTTGAAAGGCCTTGCGCTCGGTGGGCAACCCCAAACATGAAAATGCTTTAAACCGGGTTTTCGCCCGTCCAAAGCTCATAAGGTGTAATTGCAATTGCTTTAGTTGGTACTCTATTTAGAATGTAGTCGCTTATCTTGAGTGCTTCTCCCCAGAGTAAATTTGGTAAGGTAGAATGACTGATCATACTTCTTACCATGTCTTTAAGAGTGTGATTTCGTCTTTCAGCTACACCATTCATGCTAGCTGAACCTGGCATAGTGTATTGTGAGACAATTCCACACTCCTCTAGGAATTTAGCAAATGATCCCGGACTTTGTTCACCTGAACTGTCATATCTACCGTAGTATTCACCACCACGATCAGATTTGACTTTCTTTATTCTTTTGCTTAGTTGGTTTTCAACTTCGACTTTATAAGATTTGAACACGTCCAATACTTGGGACTTCTCATTAATAAGAAATAGGTATGCATATCTTGAATAATCATCTATGAATGATACAAAATATTGTTGACCATTCCAATAAGTCGTAGAAAATGGTCCACAAACATCCGTATGTATCAATTCTAAGACTTATGTAGCTCTATATGCACCTAATTTCTTCCTTTTGATCCGTTTTCCCTTAATGCATTCAATACGTGACATCAAAGTCCGTAAAATCAATGGAATTTAGAATTCCATCGACACAAGTCTTTCAACTCTATTTCTAGAGATGTGACCTAAACGCTTGTGCCATAATGCTCCCGAATTTTTATTATTAATTTTTCGCTTAGTACCTCGTGATTCCACATTCGTAGTTTCATTATAAGAAGCAACGAGTATCAAGCAAATAAAGATTGTCATATACCACAAGAGAACCGGTTCAACAATATTAGAATTAATAGATAAATTGAAACAACTGTTTTGAAATGAACAACAATAACCTAATTTGTCCAAACAACAAACGAAACCAAATTCCGTCTAAATGACGGTACAACAAAAGTATCTATCAAATCCAAATAAGTAACCAAGTACATAATAACAATCTAAAATGCCCAATTGCTTCCACTTCTACCGATTTTCCATCTCCCACATAAATGCATCTTTCGAAGCATCATTTGGTTTTCGGTAGCTCGAGCAACCCCGCATCGAAACACTTATGTTAGTAGTAGCACCGCAGTCTAACCACCAAGTGTTTCTAGGTACCGAAGCCAAATTTACCTCGGAACGGACCAAAGTTAGAAATGTACCTTTCTTTACACGCCAAGCATGATATTTAAGCACATTCCTTCTTCGATGCCCTTCTTTGTTGCAAAAGAAACAACTGATATTTTCTGAATTTTGAGCTTTATTTTGTTTCTTTTGAGAAGGACCCTTACTCTTAGCAGCTTCATTCTTTCTTTTAGAGCCCCTTTCCTTAGAGGTGTTTACCAGATGAGCACTATCAGTCTTTCCCTGCTCAACCTTTCTTCCTCTTGCACACAATGAGAAATAAGCTCATTAAGAGCCCATTTCTCCTTTTGCATATTATAGTCGACAGTAAATTAGCCAAATCGTGGAGGTTAAGAGAAATAAGAACTAAATGCACGAGTAAGTCATCCGTCAACTCGAGATTTAGTTTCTTTAATTTTGAAGCAATATTAGACATCTTCATGATGTACTCCCTTATATTTTCCTTGCTCTCGAACTTCATTGAAATCGGTTTCTTTAAAAGAATACCGGTTTCGGCTTTATCGCTCTTTTGCAAAGCGTTTCTCAATTTCAATGAGGAAAATTGCAGCATCGATGATCTCACTGGACACTCGCACCTCTAAAGGCCTCAGGTATGCCGCACTTTATGATCATTAGACTCAAGCGATTAGAACGGTCCCACTTCTCAAAGATCCTCCTATCCTCGGAGGAACTTGCATCCGTAAGAGGAGCGGGTTTTTCTATTCTTAATGTTAGATCTAGATCCATGCAGCCAAGAACAATGAGAATGTTCTCTTTCTAATCCTTAAAACTATCACCCTTAAGGATTGAAACCAAATTGAGATTAGCAGATACATTAGCAACAACTGAAAAATGAACAAAAGATTTAATTAATAAAATGTTTAAATTCAATTAATGGTAAATCTCATCTCAAGATACCTAATGCAACATTAATATCAAGTCTTTGGATAGTAACATTAATCTGCTAGTGGTAATCTTGTTAGTAATGATCAAACATTAACAATAACATATATCGAGTAATAAATCTATCTTTGGATCGATTTATTACTCATATATTATTCCTTATAATTGTTACATGTTTATCATCACAAGTGTGTATGCATTTCGACAGTATTAATTTTCCTTTGGGCCAATTAATACTCGCATGAACCTACATACACACGAAGATCCATCATTCGTCATGAACTATCTACACATGAGATGTTACTTTGGCAACATCATGCTTCAATAAGTTCATTAAAAATGATGGACAATTTTAAAGTACCATTTATTCGAATTTAATTCAAACATTAATTTAATTTTACAAAATCTTAATTTTATAAACAATGGACTAAATTTTAAAAACTTTAAAGTCCATAATTTACAAAAATTGATTGATTTTATAAAATAATCAATCCATAATTTAATTAATTTAATTTACTCATTTTAAAATGAGTAACTTAATTAACTTATTTATTTAATCTACTCATTAAATTAAACGACTCATTTTATTTTTCAAATTAAAATGAGTTAATTAATTAATTAATTAATGAGTAAATTAAAATTTAAATTAAACAAAATAAAATAAAATTGAGAAAATCAATTTAAAACTAAACAAAATAAAACAAAATCAATTTTATTTTATTTTATTTTTCCGCGAACCGAGTCCGCGGAACTGGTCCGTGGACCTGGTCCATGGACCGGTTCGCGGACCGGTTCCACGAACCGTCGCAGATCGGTTCCGCGAACCGTCGCGGATCGCGAACGGCCGGCTCTCGAAACCGCCGTTTCGCCGAGCGCCGCCCGGCGCCGGCTCCGGCGCCCCAACCGGTGCCGCCTCCGGCGGCCCGCTCCTCCTGCGCAGCTCCGGCGGCGCCTCCCTCCAGCGCCGATTTCGGCGCCATTTCCGGCGGCTCCCTTTTGCCGCTCGTTTCGATTTTGTCGGATTTGCCGCCGTCGGAGGACACGCCACCGCACCCACCGACGTCGCAGTCCCGCTGCGACATTCCTTTCTCCGTAGTCCCGCCGCCGCAACCTTTTGCGGGCGAATCCTTCGCGAGTAAAGGCGAACAAAAGGGATAAAAAAACACGAAAGAGGAGGGGAATCTCAACAAGAACATGAACGTGAGGCTCTGATACCAATTGTTAGAAACTTTAATCCGTAAAACTTTAATTTCCATTCACATTCTTGTTGGAGAAAAACAACAAAACTTAAATCTTTATTTTATCATCTTAAGGCGGAAGCATACCTGAATCCATTTGATCGATTGCAAGCAATGATCTTCCAATCTGCAATTTATCCGGAGTTTTCCTTAGTTTCTCTCGTTGATGGGGAACCAGAGAATTTAGAAATATGCAGATCAGGGACCATTACCTCGTATTTATTAGTAACCAACTCGGTGGTTACAAAGGATTGCTTAATTCCAATTCCGCCCTCATTAAATTGGAATTTGCTCTTATGGTATCCACACTTATAATTTCATGACAAATGTGCCTAAAGTCATAAACTTTATTAATTAATTAGACCACAATAATTTTGACTTGTTAAATAATGACCCAACACATTTATTATTTACATCGTAGTCCCATAAATTATCCAACAAGTTCTTCCACCATCCGCCCAACATCCTCGTACGAAGACCCACCCACCTCCATAGCCGCCTTCGCCAAGGACGCAAACTCCCTCGCCCGCCTTCGAAACCCCTCTGCCTCTTCACCATCGCCCATCACTCTCCTCACCGCTCCCGCCACATCTACAGCCTTAACGTCCGTCGCCCCCTTCCTCACCCTCACACCCACCTTCAACACATCCGTAATCAATCTCTCATTCACAAATTGCTCGTACATCAGTGGCCACGCCACCAAGGGCAACCCCGCCGCCACACCCTCAAGCGTGGAGTTCCACCCACAGTGCGTCAGGAAAGCGCCCACCGCCACGTGTCCAAGTATAGCTATCTGTGGGGCCCAACCCCTCACCACCCACCCCTTCCCCTCGACCCTCTCCTCAAACCCCTCCGGCAGCCACTCCATTGTCTCCGCCGCTGCCCCTTGCCAATCTCTCACGGCTCATATAAACCGTTGCCCGCTTTGCTCAAGCCCGATCGCTGTCTCCCGCATTTGAGCTGCGTCGAACTGGCAGAGACTTCCAAAGCAGGTGTATACTACGGATCGAGGCGGCTGGGCGTCGAGCCAACTCATTAGTCGGGCCGTGTCAAGGTGTGCCTTGCTGCCACGGTTCGCCCGACCGATTTTATCATCCTCTGCATTAGATAATGATACCGGACCGACGAACCAAGCCCGACGACCCGCCCGACCCCGACGAAAAATATCTGCATAAACCGGTTCCAGCTCGTAGAAAGAATTAACCACCACTCCGAAGCTTTTCTCCTCGGCCTCTCTAAACAATTGGAGCGTCGTGTTACGACCCGCCATTTTCAGAGAAATGGCATGGCAAGTATAGGAAGGAGAACTCTAGAAGCACGCATGGAGCGGAATATTCTAGAAGAGGACATGTGGAGGAGAGTAAGCCACATGACTCTAGAAGATGCCACCTCGTTCCGGAAGACTCTAGAAGAAGGACACATGGAGCCACATGGTACTAGAGGGTGCCACCTCATTCTAGAAGATATAATATTATAATGTAATCTAGAAAGTTCTCATGGCTTGGAGGGGACTATAAATAGAGACCCCTCCCTCATTTGTAAGCAACCAAGCATTTGAATAAAGAGTTCAAGTATTCAAGTGTTTAGTGTTCTCTTCTCCCCACTCTTCTTCTTAAAGCATTTTGTGTTTGCAAGCTCCAACATTGAGAGGGTTAGGCTGATTTAGTGCTAGGTAAGAGCGCTAGAGCCGCACGAGTGACTACGGAAAAGTTGGTCCGTGACGATTGGTATCAGAGTCTTGGTTCGAGGGAAGACAAATAAGCCATATCAAAACAAGTGCTTCCTTTGTGACGGGCCACATTGGGTGAGGGATTGTCCTTAGAAGCAGGCTCTGAACTCTCTCCTTGCAAGTCATAAGGGGGAGGAAAGTGATAGGGAGAACAGCATGGAGGCACAGGTGGGAGCTCTTCAGCAGCTGAATGGGATGCAAGCTCAGACAAAGCCCCAAGGGAAGGGGTTACTCTTTGTGGAGATGAAAATCGGAGGAAAGACCACCATGGCGATGGTGGATACGGGTGCTTCTCACAACTTCATCTCTAAGGAGGAAGCAAAGAGAATAGGCTTGCGGACGACTAAGGGAGAGGGCTTCATCAAAGTCGTCAACTCAGCAACGGAGCCAATCGATGGAATGGCTAAAGGAGTCAAGACCAACATTGGGGCGTGGTCAGGTACATTAGACTTCTCAGTCATTCCTTTGGAGGATTACAAAGTTGTCCCGGAATGAGCTTCTTGGAACAAGCCAAAGCATTCCCAATGCCATTTGCCAATCGCTTCGTGCATCATGGAAGGGGAACGAGCTTGCTCGTGTGCCAATGATCGGTGGTAAGCAAGCCAGGATCCAAGATGCTCTCGACGATTCAACTCATGGATTGCATTGCCAAGGACAAGGGGGACAACTTGTCAACAAGGTTGGAGGCAAGGGATAAGCCACCAGCAAGGAAGACTTGCGGCATGACACCTCTCTCTCACAACACCAAGGGGAAACCAAAGTTTGCCAAGTCTGGGGGCAAGCGAAGGAAGCAGTTTCGAAGGTGCGGGGGAAGCCGCAATGAGGGCATTGCGGGTTTAAGTGGGGGAGAGTGTTACGATCCGCCATTTTCAGAGAAATGGCATGGCAAGTAAAGGAAGGAGAACTCTAGAAGCACGCATGTAGCGGAATATTCTAGAAGAGGGCATGTGGAGGAGAGTAAGCCACATGACTCTAGAAGATGCCACCTCGTTCGGGAAGACTCTAGAAGAAGGACACATGGAGCCACATGGTACTAGAGGGTGCCACCTCATTTTAGAAGATATAATATTATAATGTAATCTGGAAAGTTCTCATGGCTTGGAGGGGACTATAAATAGAGACCCCTCCCTCATTTGTAAGCAACCAAGCATTTGAATAAAGAGTTCAAGTATTCAAGTGTTTAGTGTTCTCTTCTCCCCACTCTTCTTCTTAAAGCATTTTGTGTTTGCAAGCTCCAACATTGAGAGGGTTAGGCTGATTTAGTGCTAGGTAAGAGCGCTAAAGCCGCACGGGTGACTACAGAAAAGTTAGTCCGTGACAGTCGGCTGAAAATCGAAGATTTCGTGAATCTCCGGTTTCGTTAACTCGATGGGGCACGGGAGATCGTCGATGAGAATGGAACATGCGTCATCCTTGGAGAAGTGCTCAAGGGGGTTAATAAGGGCTAGACTCTCATGGACGCAGAGTGGGAAGCCGTCGTGGCTGCTGAAGACTATGTGTGGGATGCCCGACTCGGTCGCCATTTTGGGGGGCCAGATGAAGAGCGTGTCGGAGATGAGAAAATCGGCGCGGTGGTTGAGGAGAAGGTCTTGGAGAGAAGGGCAGAGGGCGGCGATTGCGGTGATGAGGTGAAAGAAATCGGAGGGTGGGAGGTTAGTGAGATTTTCGCGGTTTCCTGCAGGGAGGAGTTGGGCGGCGGAGGGAGGGAAAGGGAGGAGGATGAGATCAATGGGGTGGGCGAGGGAGGGTAAAGAGTATGAATTGGCGTGGTCGATGGCGGGGCGGGCGAGGGATTCATTGCCGGGGGTGGTGACTATGGTGGCGGAGACGCCGCGGCGGGAGAAGAGTTTGGCCATGTCGATGAGAGGGATCAAGTGACCTGGGCTTGGCAAGGGAAAGAAGAACCCGCGTAGTGGCCGTGCTGATGTTTCCTGTCCTTTGGGGGTTTCTATGGCTTCTTGGAAACGTATGGCAGTCTGCCTGAAATGGCAGCAAGACCGGATAAGGAGATTTATAGGGTGGATTTTTGATCGGATGTAGGATGGAATCAGAAAAAATTATGCCTTTTTTATAATTAGTTAATTATATATATATATATATATATATATATATATATATATATATATATATATATATATATATATATATATATAATTTGCATGCACCTCTCAACAGATACGACAAAGGTCACCATAAAAGAATCTTCACCATAGGTGAAGATATTCATTCGATAAATCTTTAATTTTTAATATCATTTAAAATATACTATCTATAATTTATTTTATATAAAATTTTAGTAGTGCTTTCCTTTTTAAATCAAAGAACTTGCCCATTTGTAAAAAAGTTTCATAAGATAAAATGGAAAACAGTCCAAACTTTTATACCGTAATTGACCGAGAAGTCTAATGCTATAAACTACGTTCAAAAAACTCTCTTAAATGTGTTTCATTGAATAAACAATCAAACAGTGAAATTAGGGCTTGTTTGGAGCAATTTATATGTGCGAGGGCGTTTTGAAAAAGCCTCAACACCATTTGGATTGCAGGTTTCGGCAGCTTATCCTAAAAATCAATTGCATTTTTACACTAAAAGCAGGTCGCGAGTCGAACCTCGCGGTCGACCCGCAAGCCTTGTTTCGGCGATAGCTCGATTATCTTGAAACGCACAAGCTGCTCCAAACGCACCTTTAGAGATTGAAAACTATGAGATCACACCCTTGAGGAAGGATAGTACAAGTTTGAAGAAGCTGTTTTAATTTCTTCATAAATGAGTTATATTATAAGGAATTAATACATCTAATCACATAAAAAGAGGAAACAAAATATTTCTTATCGGCATTAATTGTATTTTTTGCATCTAACACATCTAATCACATAAAAAGAGGAAAAAATTATTTTAATTACTTTATTTATACTCTCTCACAAAATTATGTAAAACTCTATTTCTTAGGCACGCTCGAAGAACTTATCTAAGTTCAATAATTTACAAAAAAATATGCCAATTTGGATCTCTAAGAGATCAAATAATCTAGAGTAAAAGAGTATGACAAAGGCTGGCCCACTGCTAGGAGAATGTGAGGCTCATTTTAACTGATCGAATGAAGTTGGATGGGCCAAGGTAGTAAGGCTAAAATCAACAGAGCCACGAGACAGAAAAGAAGATGATAAGATGATTCAAACCCAAACCATTCGGTTAGAAACAAGGACAAAAGAGAGTTCGAGCCAACTACAACGAAAAAGTCTAATTGATGTGGTAGCTTACCCTCCACTAGAGCAAATATGATAGAAATTACAGTTCTAGAACTACTCTAAACCTCTCATTGATGCCTTAGGATCCCCTCATCAAGGATTAAGGATCGACAACCAGACTATATCAGTTGGCCGACCCATGCCAACTAAAGCTTAGCAGATCAAGCTAATTTTGTCAAACCAAAGCTAAATAAGCTTAGCTAGTCAAGAAAAGTTGCAGGACGACAAGTTCATACATGTAAAATACCATAAATACACAAGTACAAACCACTTTAAAATAGAAGATAAAAGAAAATATCATCATTTTACCCCTTAATTGTAATGAGGAAATCATTATATGAATAAGACACAATGGATTGCTAGTTATTTTCTCTTTTCTTTCTTTCTCTTTATCTCTATTTGAACTCTATTTTTTGGATGTGGTTCACGGTCAAATCAAGATTCAATATCCTCAAGGTGGGGTGAGCATGGTTCATACCATAAGCAAGAAGATAAGTAACCTAAGGAGTACAAACATATAGCAAAGGCACTAACAACTGGAGTGCACTAGACAATTTGTGGCCCAACAAATCCAAGATTTGAAGGATCATATGGTAGATTTCATTTGAGATGTGATGACCGGGTTAAGAGATCAACAACTTTGAGTCCCCTTAGTTTTGAAACGGGAAGGTGACTCCTAGTACTTCTCTAGTATTGGGTTAGCACTGATCAATCAACAATTTAGTTTTTTAAGATGGAAGTGCTAAGGTGATGTTTTCTCTTCTTATAACAATATATGCATATCGTCGAGCTCAGAAAATTCTTGTCTTATGCCATGCTTTTGAGAAATAATTAGCATTCTTTTTGTATTTTCTTTTCTTTCTTTTTCCATTCTTAGAGTTGTGTTACAATACATAATGAAATCAATGCATCTTTTTTTTTCCACATAGAAGTATGCAAAAAAAGCAACATGAAACGACTATTAAAAAATAAAATAAAAATCATATTTAGTTTACAGTGACAATGCAAAATTGTGACAAAATTGTTTGGCAACGAGTCAATTTTAATGTTTTCACCTATTTAGTTTCTAATTTAACTATTTTTATACTATTGTAAAACTTTGTGTACATCAAAAAACATGCCACACAAATCACAAAGACATATCAGGTTGACCCCAGGTGGAATCTAAGATCGACCATGAGGGAGGCTTATCTGGGGATCTTTTTAACATTCTAGAGGAGTTTCTTGAGGAGGATGTCCTTCTTAGTGAGAAATTCCATGATTTTGAGATGGTCACTGGCCAAGTCATGACCATTTTGATACCCAAGTCGTCGATACCATCAAGGATGAACACCATGAGCTGGTTGAAGTTCGTGATGGCCATACGACCGATCAAGGCGATCGGAGCAAGGACGATATTATTGCTTTATTACAAAATCAAGTCACTCTTCTTGCAACCCAGATAACATCATTACAAGATGAGAGGGCAGGGTCCGATGTTGTCTAGCACCCTACACAGGGTGAGGCGCGTTCGAATATTCCTGTGGTGTCTTTATTGGCTCATAGGCATGCTCATGCTACTTCTTCTGATGTCGCTCAACATATGTATTGGTATCAATTTTTTATTTCACGTACAAGGGCTGTCTATTTAAATAACATTTGACTGTGTCCAGCTTACTGTCATCCAAGACATCCGACCGGACCTCCTCATACATGTTCCGAGCAAGAAAATCAGGACAGGTACCCCCGGGAAAATTCACCATGAGGTGGGATTAGCCTTGACTCCAGATGCTATTTACATCCATTTTTATGTTGAGAGACGCAGATCCATCAGCCCAGACTCTTCTTTGTCCAAGGGGAGTCACCAGAGTTCCCTACGCACATTTTAGAGAAATTCAGGTTCAAACAAATTTTATCCCCATAAGGGTCTGGTACACCAATAGGCACCAAAAACCTTGGTTTGAAACTCCTAAAATTTTCATTTCAGAGTTATGAGGTTGTATTCTAGTGATACATAAGTTTCGGTGGCTTCTGGAACAATGATAACATTTCTACAATCAACCAGACAAAAATTAGGGTTTGAAACAGCCTACCCGCGCCGTGGTTCGGGCGCAGTTAGCAATGAATTCCCCAAAAAATGATCAATAAAAAAAGCCATTATTGAGGTTATGGCATCATAATTTACTCATATGTGATCTCCCATAGATTTCAGATAGAGAAAATCTTTGGTCAGATGCTTCAAGTGTATATTAAGGTTGTGAGGCCTAGACTGGTGCCTAGAAGCCCAAAGTGTCTACCCAAAAGTTCAAAATCGAGCCCTGGGAAGTTTGGCGTCAGTCCCGGGTGCCTATGCGCTAAAATCAACTCAAAAACAATCATTTTCCCGAGCCCTCAGGTTACACCATTTTGGGGTATATCATTATAAAGTCTTTGGAGTGTGTTATTACACCATCATATAGTGTGTTATTACACCATCTTATAATATGTTGTTACACTATCTTTGGGTCCATCGTTACACCATCTTCACGTAAGTCGTTGCATCATCTTTTGTGTGGCGTTACACCTCAACGTACATCAAGATTATATATCATATATCATGATTCTACAAGGGCTTTCGTTGCAATGAATAGAAGGCTGTCAGCCACGGTGATCGATGATTTTTGACAAGTGCAACAACGAGTGGAGTTTGCTAGACCTTCAGGGTAGAACACTAACTTTCAACTCCTCGCGATCTGGCTTCAATCTCGGGTTTTAGGCTCTGTTTGACGCAGCTGCAGTTTCGCCTTCTCACTGTGAATCGCACCGCCTCTAGGAAGTCGCTGTGGGACTTCGTCGTAGAAAATTGACCTACTGCTTGTGCAGAATTGTGTGAAAATAGCTATGAGGCATCTGTTACTGGAAAAATGACAATTTTGCATCAGTCTTGTAATGATGTGTTTAACAGAACTGTGATAGACATAAATATAATAGTTTTAAGGCAAAAAATTCACTTAAAAACAGTACAGAATTACAGACACACGTCCGGATCGATGAAGGGAGGGAGTTGTGGCCTCAATTGTAAAAGAACCCAACACATCATTATTACAATTTTTCAGCTTTTTCAGGGAGGCGAGTTACCGAGGAAGAGTTCAGTTAAGCAAGGAATGAAACAGTCATATGCTGTTGCACCTGCTCCATCAAACCAATCCTCTAACACTTGTAATCCAAAGTTTCATGACGATTTGCACCGATTTGAATGGTTAATGAATTATTAAATCCAAAGTTTCATGACGATTTGCACCGAATTATTAAATCCTTATATTGAGTTCGTATAAGACCAAGGAAGAAGAACATCTTTATTTTAACAATCATTTCTAATACTTTTATAGCTGTCAAAATGAGGATCCGAAGAATGCATTAGCTATTTTTACATCAGATTTGAAACGGCAAGGCTAGATCCTAGCCCCAACAAAATTGAAAAAATTGCCATTATGCTCAACCTGCCAGCAAAAGCACCAATGCCTACCAACAATTTTAAGAAAACTGCGAGGTTGTTGTTTCCATTGAGAATGAAATTGTGTTGTGTAATTAAAGTTGCACGCCATGAGCTTTCCACAGTTCTGAATTGTACAACTCATAACAGAACAAGCACCAGAGAAACAAAAGGTTGGCATTTAAATCTTAATAAGTGCTAATCTATGTCTCAAACTCGTTAACAGAAGAGAAGAGTCTGGCACTTAAACTATGGGAAATAACAAATGGAAGCATGACCAAATCTAAGCTCAACAAGAAAATGATTTCTCATGATGCAAGAGCTAATTCGGAAACTAGAAAATGATTTTCATGTCAAACTAATCATGGAACAGATGAATTCCAGCAAGCAAGTCTAGATAAAATTCTTGTCAAGCCTGTTAATTGGTTAGAGAGATTTTTGTCAGGCCTGTTAAAAGTCTAGATAAAATTCTTGTCAAACCTGTTAAAAGTCTAAATAAAATTTTTGTCAAGTCTGCATAAAATTCATGGAACATATGTGAAATACATGATGAGTTTGTATTATCTATTCCTGTTTCTAGTTTCACTGAAGATCTATTTCAGTTTTTCCCGGTGGGAACCTCCCTCTCTCCATCTTTCACGCTGCCTGGAGAAGTCTGAGCAGGAAGCAAAGAGCCGTAGGAGGGAGTATTGACAGTAAAATTTCTGCTTTTATTTATTTATTTTTTTATTTTTTATTTTTATTTTTTGGTGCTGCGACCAATATGTACAAATGCTATGTTTGAGTCCCGCTTGAATAGGTGTTCAAACGATGGACCTAATTTCTCTGACTGAATTCAGATTTTGATTCCAAATGGTAACCCATATTTTCTGAAGCATACATCTATAAGTGCAGCGTGTACTTGGTATTGAAATTATGAGAATCTACATATATAGCACTCATAATGAACACCTTAATTTTGATATTTACTTATATAATATTTAAGTGTAATGATCAAATCAAATGAATTTAGACAGTTTCAACGACTAGCCAAGACCCTGCCTCACTCAACCCAAAATGATTTCTCCATGATCCCTCACCCGCTGGAATTCACCACATGCAAATTGATTCACCATATTTGTAAGTTTATATACGGCTTTATAATAGCTACTGTTGTTTTGACCCTCAATTAGTTACTAAGGTAAGTGTCACTCTTGTAAATTTCTACTTACTTTAAGCCTCCATTGTTGACTTTTCATGGAAGACCCTAGAAGAGGACATGTGGAAGGACATGTGGAGGCCATGCGGTGGAAGGATGACACGTGAAAGGACACGTGAGACCATGCGACTGGAGGACTCTAAGGGCGGACATGTGAAGCTACGCAATCCTCGAAGCGTTACACCTCATCTATTTATAGAATATTATAACGTAATCTAATCTACTATAAATACGATGAGATGATGGAGGCCTTAGTGTGGGTTTTGTAAGAGTGAAAAGAACTCGATGAGTGTGCTAGCTTATTAAGGGTGAGGAGAGCATCTTGGAGGCCTTGGATGTGAAGGAGGTCATGGAAGATGAGGCTCATCTATGTAAAGTCTAAGTACTCTTGTTCTTGTCTTAGTGGATTATTTCGATTCCCTCCCGTGGACGTAGGTCAAAAAGACTGAACCACGTAAATCCTCTTGTTTGCTTGTGCTCTTGTGTTTGCATCTTCTTTGTTGTGATTTGCGGTTTGTTCTCTTACCAAGAGTAAGGAAAGAAAGTGTTTTTCCCACAACAGCTACTATGGAAGAATTGACAACTGAAATCCATTTCAAGGAATATCGTTCTTTAAACTTTGCGAAAAAGACAAACTTTGTGCTTGAAGACCTAATTCTTAATCGAGCTTCAAAATATCAGAGTTCATTAATTTTGATATTTGTTTGAAAATTTAGTTTCAAAATCGTATCGAAATGTAGTAAGATTACTGAGTCAAAACAGAAGACTCTGGTTTCTTCAATTAAGCGAAAAAATATGTTATGGGAGATTGTGAGGCACGGGTCGATGTAGCAGAAGGCGTGTGCTTTCTGTTGAGATGGCGAGCCGGCGCGATAGCGACGAAGAAGAAGGCAAGATGGCGATTTCGAGGAAGAAGGCGCGGGAAGGATATCTAGGCTGCGGGGTCGACTCCTGGACGACGACGAAGAAGGCTCCGGACGGAATGCCAGGGCTTCTTTAGCGAGGGCAATTTCGAGTATCAGCAAGGTGAAAGCTGGGCCGCGGCGTCGATCCTGCAACCCGCTTTTCGCCCGGTTTAGCGTCGGTCGGCCGCGACGCTGCGAGCCAAATAATAATTTTTTGTGGCCTAGAGCTGCGCAGTGATAAAAAAGCGGCCCCAAACAGAACCTTAGTCTCCTCGCGATACGACTCTTTTTGTAGAGTACCTGAGAGATCTTCCTGCAAATAAAGAAGGAATCAAAATCACTCTATCGGACGATCTAGAGAGATTCCCTTAATCATATAAAGTTTTGCAGACATTTAAGTGTCTTAACAATGTCAGAATTAAGTGATATTGTGTCTGTTAGATTTATATTGTCGAGCCGCTAAATTTGACTATAAGCATATCAAATATATAATTCATTTGGCATTCCAATTAATCCGAAAACTTCTAAAAGTGGATTATTGGCTTGATTCGAGCCGATTTGCCTCGATTAGACAAATTTTGTTGCGATTGTGTTCATCCCGTCGCTAGTCATCGTGATTATAAGTTCGCTGATATCCAAGTTATGGACGATTTTTAATTCGAGTTTCAATGTTTTCGCACAAAACAAATATTTTGAGATTTGGGCTAATACTTCAAAATTGTGTAAAATGATAAAATTTATTGATGGTGCATCACTTACAATCATTTTAATTTTTTTTTTTTTTTTTTTAATGATGGACAGCTTAAATATCTTATATTTTCCTATTTTGACATTTGCATAATAATCTCTAACTTTTTGGTATTTCTATATCTAACAACTTAACTTTATTTTTAAATTAACATCAGCGAAATGTTATTTAAATAAATAGTTGATACATCCTTAAAAATAGTAATCATGCACTAATCTCAACGCATTTTTTAGCAAAAAATCTTTCCAAATATTAATTCAATACTTTGGCTATAAAGGATAAAGTCAGTTAATCAAATAAGCACGCATTGTATATATATTTTATTGCATGTATTTAATAATATTTAGACTCATATTTGCTCATGAATCATGCCCAAGAAGTAGAATGTAAATGGAGAATGCAAAAACAGAAATAACAGAGAAAGATATATATATATATATATATATATATATATATATATATATATATATATATATATATATATATAGAGATTAAGTATTATAGTACTAAAATCCGTCAATCAATACTTATTATATTTAATGTTCTTTTATTTATAGAGAACTAAAATAATTGTGAAATAATAAATATGCCCATGACATTTTTATAGTCCGTCTATCTCTTTTTCTCAGCCTTCGTCACTCATTTAATTAAGCATCAATCAAGTTTTGAGTGTCGGATGGCCTTTGCCTGATTCGCTCTCGAGTCAATCAGTCATCCATGTTTAGTCGACTCTCAAGTTGTTCGATTCTTATGTTGATTTAGGATTGGTCGGCCAACTGGTTTTCATTTGATTTGTTTCTTCTTATCTTAAGTATTTCTGTCTCGTCTAGCCCATAACAATTCGACTTGGCCGGAAACATTTTGGTTGTATAAATACATTCACAGGCTTTTTAATTTGGCTGGAAATAAAAAATATATATGTTTCAGCTTACTTCAAATTTGATTTAAAATCAAAATCAAATTTAGTTAAAAAGGCTGCTTTCATTAGGTATATTAATTTAAATCATATACAAGTAAATAGACTAGGAGAGTAGTTTTACTTAGGAGCATTTGTTGGATGATTTATGGGACTACAATGTAATTAATAAATGTGTTGGGTCATTATTTAACAAGTCAAAATTATTGTGATCTAATTAATTAATAAAGTTTATGACTTTAGGCACATTTGTCATAAAATTATAAGCATGTGATACTATAAGAAGAAATTCCAATTTAATGAGTGCGTAATCGAATTAAGCAATCCTTTCGTAACCACTCAGCTGATTATAATAAATACAAGTGTAATTGTCCCCGATCCGCATACTTCTAAATTCTCTCGTTCCCCATCAACGAGAGAAACTAAGGAAAACTCCGGATAAATCGCAGATCGGAAGATCATCGCTCGCAATCCATCAAATGGATTCAGTACGCTTCCGCCTTAAGATGATAAAATAAATATTTAAGTTTTGTTATTTTTCTCCAACAAGAATGTGAAAGGAAATTAAAGCTTTACGGATTAAAGTTTCTAACACTCAGTATCGAGCCTCCGTTCATGTTTTTGTTGAGATTCCCCTCCTCTTTCGTGTTTTTTTAACCCTTTCGTTCGCCTTTACCCGCGAAGGATTCGCCCGCAAAAGGTTGCGGCGGCGGGACTACGGAGAAAGGAATGCCGCAGCGGGACTGCGACGTCCGTGGGTGCGGTGGCGCGTCCTCCGACTACGGCAAAATCCGGCAAAATCGAAACGAGCGGCGAAAGGGAGCCGCCGGAAATGGCGCCGAAATCGGCGCCAGAGGGAGGCGTCGCCGGAGCGGCGCCAGAGGAGGGGGACGCCGGAGGTGGCACCGGTCGGGGCGCCGGAGCCTGCGTCGGGCGGCGCCGGGCGGCACCGGGCGAAACAGCAGTTTCACAAACTGCTGTTCGCGATCCGCGACGGTTCACGGAACCGATCCGCGAACCGGTCCGTGAACCGGTCCGTGAACCGGTCTGTGGACCAGGTCCACGGACCATTCCGTGGACCCGATCCACGGAACTGGTTCACGGACCAGTTCCGCGGACCCGGTTCGCGGAAAAAAAAAAATTCAGAAAAATAAAATAAATTAAAATAAAATAAAATTGATTCTATTTTATTTTGTTTAGTTTTAAATTGATTTTCTTGATTTTATTTTATTTTGTTTAATTTAAATTTTAATTTACTCATTAATTAATTAATTAACTCTTTTTAATTTGGAAAATAAAATGAGTCATTTAATTTAATGAAGTAGATTAAATAAATAAGTTAATTAAGTTACTCATTTTAAAATGAGTAAATTAAATTAATTAAATTATGGATTGATTATTTTATAAAATCAATTAATTTTTGTAAATTATGGACTTTAAGGTTTTAAAATTTAGTCCATTATTTATAAAATTAAGATTTTGTAAAATTAAATTAATGTTTAAATTAAATTCGAATAAATTAGTACTTTAAAATTGTCCATCATTTTTAATGAGCTTATCAAGCATGATGTTGCTAAAGCGACCTCTCATGCGTAGATAGTTCATGACGAATGATTGATGTCATGTGTATGTAGGTTCATGCGAAGTATTAATCGCCCAAAGAAAAATTAATACTTGACCGAAACGCATACACACTCGTGATGATAAACACGTAACAATTATAAGGAATAATATATGAGTAATAAATCGATCCAAAGATAGATTTATTACTCGATATATGTTATTGTTAATGTTTGATCATTACGACAAGATTACCACTACGAGCTAATGTTATCGTCCAAAGACTTGATATTAATGTTGCATTGAGTATCCGGAGATGGGATTTACCATTAATCGAATTTAAATATTTTATTAATTAAATCTTTTGTTCATTTTTCAGTTGTTGCTAATGTATTCGCTAATCTCAATTCGGTTCCAATCCTTAAGGGTGATAGTTTTAAAGATCGGAAAGAGAACATTCTCATTGTTTCTGGTCGCATGGATCTAGATTTAAGATTAAGAATGGATAAGCCTGCTCCACTTACGGATGCAAGTTCCTCCAAGGATAGGAGGATCTTTGAGAAGTGGGACCGTTCTAATCGCTTGAGTCTAATGATCATAAAGCGCGGCATACCTGAGGCCTTTAGAGGTGCGGTGTCTAGTGAGATCATCGATGCCGCAATTTTCCTCATCGAATCGAGAAATGCTTTGCAAAGAGCGATAAGACCGAAACTCGTATTCTTTTAAAGAAACCGATTTCAATGAAGTTCGAGGCAAGAAAAATATAAGGAGTACATCATGGAGATGTCTAATATTGCTTCAAAATTAAAGAAACTAAATCTCGAGTCGACTGATGACTTACTCGCGCATTTAGTTCTTATTACTCTTCCTCCACAGCTAGTCAATTTACTGTCACTATAATATGCAAAAGGAGAAATGGACTCTTAATGAGCTTATTTCTCATCGTGTGCAAGAGGAAGAAAGGTCGAAGCAAGGAAAGACCGATAAGTGCTCATCCGGTAAACACCTCTAAGGAAAGGGGCTCTAAAAGAAAGAATGAAGCTGCTAAGAGTAAGGGTCCTTCTCGAAAGAAACAAAATAAAGCTCAAAATTCGTAAAATATCAGCTGTTTCTTTTGCAACAAAGAAGGACATCGAAGAAGGAATGTGTTAAATATCATGCTTGGCGTGTAAAGAAAGGTACATTTCTAACTTTGGTCCGTTCGAGGTAAATTTGGCTTCGTACCTAGAAACACTTGCGGTTGGACTCGGTGCTATTACTAACATAAGTGTTTCAATGCAGTATCGCTCGAGCTACCGAAAACCAAATGATGCTGAAAGATGCATTTATGCGGGAGATGGAAAATCGGTAGGTGGAAGCAACTGGGCATTTTAGATTGTTATTATGTACTCGGTTACTATTCGGATTTGATAGATACTTTTATTGTACCGTCATTTAGACGTAATTTGGTTTCGTTGTTGTTTGACAAATTAGGTTATTGTTGTTCATTTCAAAACAATTGTTTCGACTATATCTATTAATTCTAATATTGTTGAACTGGTTCTCTGTGGTATATGACAATCTTTATTTGCTTGATACTCGTTGCTTCTTATAATGAAACTCGAATGTGGAATCACGAGGTACTAAGCGAAAAATTAATAATGAAAATTCGTGAGCATTATAGCACAAGCGTTTAGGTCACATCTCTAAAAATAGAGTTGAAAGACTTATGTCGGATGGAATTCTAAATTCCATCGATTTTACGACTTTGATGTCCGTATTGAATGCATTAAGGGAAAACAGACCAAAAGGAAGAAGTTAGGTGCATATAGAGCTACAGAAGTCTTAGAATTGATACATACGGATATTTATGGACCATTTTCTACAGCTTCTTGGAATGGTCAACAATATTTTGTATCATTCATAGATGATTATTCAAGATATGCATACATATTTCTTATTAATGAGAAGTCCCAAGTATTGGACGTGTTCAAATCTTATAAGGTCAAGTTGAAAACCAACTAAGCAAAAGAATAAAGAAAGTCAAACTCGATCGTGGTGGTGAATACTACGGTAGATATGACGGTTCAGTGAACAACGCCCGGACCATTTGCTAAATTCCTAGAGTGTGGAATTGTCCCACAATACACTATGCCGAGTTCACTCTAAGCATGAATGGTGTAGCTGAAAGACGAAATCGCACTCTTAAAGACATGGTAAGAAGTATGATCGGCCATTCTACCTTACCAAATTTACTCCGGGAGAAGCACTCAAGACGAGCAATCTACATTCTAAATAGAGTACCAACTAAAGCAACTGCAATTACACCTTATGAGCTTTGGACGTGGCGAAAACCCAGCTTAAAGCATTTTCATGTTCGGGGTCGCCTAACCGAGGCAAGGCCTTACAAGCCACTCGAGAAAAAGTTAGACCCTAAAACAAGAAGTAGCCTACTTTGTTGGTTATTCAGAGCGATCTAGTGGGTTTCAAGTTTTATGATCCCAAATTAAAGATAATTTTCGAGACGTGAACTGCAAGTGTTCTTCGAGGATATTGAATTTGGGGGAGAAATCAGGTTAGAGACTTTGTCTTCGAGGAGAAATCGTACCATACTACTCTTGTTGAAGAGGAATTGGTTCATATTCCCGTAATTACTTTCGATAATGATCGAATCTTACTCCCGACATCGATCAAGTCGCAAATCAAGAACCCTCGAGGAACAAATTCAAGAACCTCAAGAACAAGTTCAAGAGCAAGTGTTTTTGCGACAATCCACTGTGAGAAAAAAGAAATGCTATTTCGGATGATTATATTGTATTTCTTCAGGAACATGAGGAAAATATTAGTATGATGGAAGATGATCCTATTAACTTTCATCAAGCTATGCAAAGTTCCAATTCAGAAAAATGAATCAAAGCAATGAATGAGGAGTATAAGTCTATGCAAGACAATAAAGTTTGGGAACTTGTTCCATTGCCAGAAGGAAAGAAACTGATTGGTTGTAAATGGATTTTTAAAACTAAAAGGGATTCAAAAGGCAATGTGGAAAGACATAAAGCTCGTCTCAGAAGCTAAAGGCTTTACTCAAAAGGAAGGGATCGACTATAAAGAGACTTTTTCTCCGAGCTTAACAAAGGACTCTTTTAGAGTAATCACAGCACTTGTTGCTCATTATGATATGGAGCTACATCAAATGGATGTCAAGACCGCATTTCTCAATGGAGAAATTGATGAAACGATCTATATGGTGCAACCAGAAAACTTTGTAATAGGAGACCCAAAGAATATGGTTTGCAAACTGACGAAATCCATTTATGGGCTCAAACAAGCTTCCCAGAATGGTATCACAAATTTCATCAAGTGATTCTATCATTCGGTTTTGAAATGATTGCAGTTGATGATTGTGTGTATCATAAATTCGATGGGATAAAGCATATTTTTCTCGATTTTGTATGCGGATGACATACCGCTTCACACAAATGATATAAACATGTCATGCAGAAAACCAAAAGATTTCTATCAAATAATTTTCGAGATGAAAGATCTTGGTGATGCCTCATTTGCCTTAGGAATTCAAATTCACCGAGATCGTTCTCAGTGTATTCTTGGATTATCACAAAGAGGTTATATTGATAAAGTGCTTAAAAGATATGGCATGCGGAATGTAGACCAATTGACACCTCCGTCGCTAAAGGAGACAAGTTCAGCCTCAATCGATGCCTAAAAGGAAACCTCGAGATTCAGAAATGCAAAAGATTCCCTATGCTTCAAAGAATAGGGAGTCTTATGTATGCTCAAGTTTGTACGCGGCCGTATATTGCGTACATTGTTGGAGTTTTAGGCAGATACTTAAGTAACCCGTGAATGGATCATTGAAAAGTAGCCAAAAGGGTTATGAGGTACTTAAGGAGAATAAAAGATTACATGCTTACATATAGGAGATCAGATCATTGGGTATTCTGACTCCGATTTTGCTGGATGCCAAGACAGCAGAAGATCCACATCATGCTACATATTTTTGTTAAGTGGTGAAGCTATATCCTGGAGGAGTTCAAAACAAACATTAATAGCTTCATCCACTATGGCAGCAGAGTATATAGCATGTTATGAGGCATCCAACCATGACATATGGCTGAGAAATTTTGTCACTAGTCGCGCATTATGGAAGGAATTGAAAGACCACTAAAGTTATTTTGTGACAATAAATCAGCTGTATTGTATTCCAATAACAACAGGAGTTCATCCAAGTCAAAGCATATTGACATCAAATTTCTTGTTGTGAGTGGCCAGATTTGTATAGAGCATATTAGAACAAACTCCATGATTGCGGACCCCCTTACAAAGGGTCTGATACCCAAGGTCTTTCATGAGCATACTACTCATATGGTGTTATAGAGTTTCGAGAAAATTTAGATTCAAATGAGAGTTTGTTAGTTTGTGTTTTTAGTTATATGTTTTATTTTATTTACAAAACATATTTGGATATTTTCCGATCGAAATATGGTATTTTATTCAGTTCAAGTACACTCGTATAGTTAAAAGTTCGATCTCACTTAAGTAAAGTAGGACCAGCTGAAAATCGACATGAATCGACCACCTTACATGTAATTTTCATTCCACACATTCATGATTGATCTATGTCATTTGATTATATTAATATATGTGACCATTGATGGGTTTAGTTAATACAACGAAGATCGCTTTGATCCTATATCGATATAATTAATGGACGAGATCGTAATGTGCCTTTATAATAACGACAACAAATTTTTGAGCGCTCTAAGGTTGACACATTTATTTTTACATATATAGTTCAGTGGGAGATTGTTGGATAATTTATGGACTACAATGTAATTAATAAATGTGTTGGGTCATTATTTAACAAGTCAAAATTATTGTAGTCTAATTAATTAATAAAGTTTTACGACTTTAGAGACATTTGTCATGAAATTATATGTATGGATACCATAAGAGCAAATTCCAATTTAATGAGTGCGTAATCGAATTAAGAATCCTTTGTAACCACCAGCTTAGTTACAATAAATACGAGTGGAATGATCCCCGATCCGCATACTTCTAAATTCTCCTGCTCCCCATCAACGAGAGAACTAAGCGAAAACTCCGGATAAATCGTAGATTGAAAGATCATAGCTTGCAATCGATCAAATGGATTCAGGTACGCTTCCGCCTTAAGATGATAAAATAAAGATTTAAGTTTTGCTGTTTTTCTCCGACAAGAACGTGAACGGAAATTAAAGTTTTACGATTTAAAGTTTCTAACAGCATTTTCATGCAAACCACACAAATTTTGTATATTTACATATGTAGCACTAAAACTTTCATATTTACATACACAGAACAACAAAATCAATGTATAGACTTGGACAAAACAAAAATATATCCAATACTATGTGGAAGGTTTAAATGGGTAGCCAAACGATTGGCAAATAACATGAAATCCCCAAAGTTTTTATTTAAATAGCTTGAATTTTTTGCCGCTGTTAATATATATCTATATATATTTTGCTTTCGTTGTTAGTCTAATTTATCGTAAATATCTCTCTCTCTCTCTCTCTCTCTCTCTCTCTTAATATTACTCGGTTTAATTTCTTGCAGTCTTCTAGCCACCTTGGCTGCAAATAATATATATATATATATATATATATATATATATATATATATATATATATATATATATATATATATATATATATATATATCTATCTATAAATCTATATATATATTGCTTTCATTGGTAGTCTAATTCATCATAAATATATAAATATATATACATAACATGATTCTACAAGGGGTTTTGTTGTAATGAATAGAGGGTTGTGATGGTCGATAGTGTTTGTCGAGTGCAATAGTGAGTGGTGTGTGCTATACCTTTAGGGTGGAACATTGAATTTCAGCTTCTCCTCGCGATCCAGCTTCAATCTCGGTCCCGTATGTTCAAGATCGAGCCCCTGGAAGTTTGGCGCCAGTCTCAGGTGCCTAGGCACTAAAATCAATTCAAAAGCAGACATATTCCTGAGCCCTCGAGTTGCACCATTTTGGGGTGCATCATTATAACGTCTTTGAAGTGCGTTGTTACATCATGCTATAATGTGTTATTACACCATCTTATAGTTTGTCGTTACACTATCTGCGGGTGTGTCATTACACTGTCTGCACGTACGTCGTTGCATCATCTTCTGGTGTGACATTACATATCAACAGACTTCAGGATCATGTATCATACATCATGATTCTACAAGGGGTTTTGTTGCAATGAATAGAGGGTTATGGAGGTCGATGGTGTTTTGACGTTTGCAACAGTGAGTGGCGTGTGCTATACCTTTTGGGTAAAACGTTGAACTTTAGCTCCTCCCGCGATCCACTTCAATGTCGGGTCTTAGCGGCCCCCTACACCCCTTCAAAAAGATGATATGACACTATTTATAGAGTACAGGAGAGGTCTTCCTGCAAATAAAGAAGAAATCAAGATCACTCTATCAAACGATTTCGAGAGATTCCCTTAATCGAATAACTTTTTGCAAACATTTAAGTGTCTTAACAATGTCAGAATTGAGTGATCTTATTTCGTTAGATTTATCTAGTTGAGACGTTAAATTTGACTATAAGCATAATAAATTTAAAGTTAACTTGACATTTCAATTGGCCACCCAAAACTTCCAAAAGTAGTTTAATGACTTGATTGAGACTTGATCTGACTCAGATTAGACAATTTTGGTGTGATTATTTTCTTCTCGTCATGAGTCATCATGATTGTAAGTTTGTTGAAATCTTAATTTTGGATAATTTTTTTTTCTTTGTTTTTTCCTGAATGTACAGCTTGAATATCTTATATTTACTTATTGCCATATTTGCATGATAATCTCTAACATTTTGGTATTTATATATCCAACAACTAGATTTTATCTTTTAAATTAACATCAGCGAAATTTTATTTATGATAATAGTAGATAGATTCTAGAAGAAAATTATCATCAAGTATGAATGTCAAAGCATTTTTCAGCAAAATATCTTTCCAAAAATGAATTCAATAGTTCGGCGATAAAAGACAAAATCAGTTAATCAAATAAGCACGCATTCTATATATATTATATTGCATGTCTTTAATAATATTTAAACCCGAATTTGTTCGTGAATCATTTATAGAGAACTAGAATAATTCTGAAATCACAAATATACCATGACATTTTTATAGTCGGCCGATCTCTTTTTGTCAGTCTTTGTCATCAATTTTAATTAAGCGTCACTCAGGTTTTGTCATCCATGTTTGATCGTCTCTCAAGTTGTTCGATTCTTATGTCAATTTGGGGTTGGTCAGCCAACTGGTCATCATTTGATTCGTTTCTTCTTATCTTTAATATTTTTGTCTCGTATTTGACATGGTCGAACATTTTCGTTGTATAAATACATTCACAGGTAGGGGTTTAAACGAAACGAACATGAATGAGTAGAACTCGTGTTAGTGTTTGGCTCGTTTAAAATTAAGCCGTGTTTGAAATAAACTCGCGTTTGAAATTGTTAATGGATGCTATCGTTTGTTCGGCTCAATTTGTTTCGAATTGTTCGAATTATTCGAATTGTTTCGATATCTTTTAAACTTATTTCGTATTATTTGAATTATTTGAATTGTTAAAATGACAATAAATTTAATTATTAATTCTCAAATTTGATAGTACTGAGGCTTAGGGTTTACACACACACAGTATATTAATATATTATATAAATTATATAGCTGATATTATATAAATATATAATAATTATACAACAAATATTAATATATTATTATTATTATTTTATTATATATTATAATTTGTAGGATTAATTTTTTTAAAAATATGATAAATTTTTAGAGTATAAAATTATTTTAAAATATGATAATCTTTTGATATATAATTATTTTAAATTATTTTATATTTCGAACAATAATGATTCAAACACAGTCGAACGTATGAATGTTTGTGTTTGGTTCATTTATGAATCGAATGAAAAAAAAGAAAGAAAGAAGAAGTTCATGTTCGTCTCTTTTACTTATCGAATGAATCAAATACGAACTCCCTGGCCAGCTGAACAAGAACTGCTCGTAAACAACTAGCTTTTTTGACAGCCCTATTCCCAGGCTTTATAACTTGACTGGAAATTAAAAAATATATATTTCAGCTTGCTTCACATTTGATTTAAAATCAAAATCAATTATACTTAAGTAGCCTTCTTTCATTAGCTATATTAATCTAAAACATATATAAGTAAATAGACATTAGTATTTTTTTAGGAGCATTTACATCCAAACCACACAACTTTTATATATTTACATATGCAGCACTAAAACTTTCATATTTACATACACAGAATAACAAAAGCAACTTATAGAAGATTTGAATGGGCAGCCAAACACTAACACCAAACGATGGATCATAGCCATAACTCAATTTATTTCTGATTGACAAATAGCACGAAATCCCCAAAAAATTTATTTAAATAGGTTGAATTTTTCTCCTCAGATAATATATATATATATATATATATATATATATATATATATATATATATATATATATATATATATATATATATATATATATATATATATAAATCTATATACATATTACTTTCATCGGTAGTTTAATTCATCATAAATTTATATATATTTATATATATGTGTGTGGTGTAGATTTATGATGAAATGAAAGCAATATATAATAATTTTTTTGTAGTTGTGTAGGGTCACATCATAAAGGAATCATATAATTACCAAATGAAAATGATACTCCTAAATCACACTAAAGAAATAAAATGTAACTAGGGAGAGAAAGAGGGAGAAGGATTTGAGAGCATTATATTAGTGATATACCTGTGTTTTTCTTCGAAGTATTGCCTTTGCACGTTAGTGTTCCTGTATTCATAATAGCTGGAATTTACTTTGTGAAATGTTCAAATTATCATTGAAATTCTCTATTGCTGACCAGCCGTCGTAACTATCGAGATAATCATACTTTAGTCGAATCACTACTCATCAGATGTCCATTTTGCTCACTCCAAGGTTTAGCGAGTCATTCGTCTATTTACTCCAACTATCACTTTGATTTGTTTAAATTGATCATCGCACCGTGTCGCTTGATAGCTCTTTATACTTGCTCACAATAATTCTTTAACATGTGTCCCAAGGCAAAGTAGTCTGCTAGACAAGCGAAGTTACAAAGTTTCACTCTTATGGCTACTAAAGAATACACGATAATAATATTTATTTATGTCTCTATTTGTACAATAAGATTATCGGATGACAATACAATTAAGTGACGGTGGTTAATCAACAACAACATGAATGTATTAATCATGCAAAAATGGTATGAATGAATTAATTATGTAAACAATACATATATAAGAGTAGCTATCTATAATAGCCCCTTGTGGCGGTCAATGATTACTGAAGATTATTCACATCAATCTCTTTTTGTGAGTTCATACTTACTCACAACTCTTTCTTCTTTCTCTAACGTGGATTTATAATTTTTAAGGAGTCATTATGATTAATTTTGACAAAATCTTAAAATAATTGTTGAGAAACTTAAGACGAAGAAAATAAGAATCGACACAATTCAGAAGAACACAAAGAGATTTAACGAGATTCGACAAAGATGCCTACGTCCTCGGGAGCAGAGCGGCGACTTTCTTTTCACTATTTAGAAAAGGGAACAGAATACAGGATTACAACCCTAAGCTCTAGGGCTACTAACAAGGCTTATTTATAACCATAGAGTACAAAATGTATTTATAAAATTACCTCTGTACCAAATCGCGGGGGTTGCCCCCGCACCCCCAACCCACATAATAAAACTCCCCGATTCGCTCGCTCCGCTCCAACCTTTATTCCTTATTAGATATATGAGTCATACCTAATAATATTTTATTAGACGGCTGTCCATATTAATTTCTTTGATTATATCCATTTAATAATAAAATGTGAGAGAAATAATCAAAATTCAATTATTCAGAGGTTTGATTATGTCATAAGACATGACATATGTATTATATGAGCTTTTTTTAATGAATTATCATAAATATATGATTTAGTCCGTTAAAATGAATCTAATAGTACATAAAATAAAGTTAATTATTTTAAAAATAAAATTTGTGATGCCTTATCTGTCAAAATTTCATAATAATATGTCTACTTATGCGTATCTATGCATCAAAATCATCGACATGAATCTCAACGTAATTAGGCGACTCAAGACGATAGTTGGATAATCAAGGCATTAGACTACAAGAACATGACCTCAACTAATCATCCAATTGGAGTCAAACAACACACTGTGACGAGGGACTCAGTCGACAAACCACGCCTACAGTACCAGACCGTCATAACCCCTCACTAGGGGCGCCCGACCGCAATCCGTCGACCGACCAGCCTTTTACTTCGACCGGCCCCTGATAAGAGTGAAATATGTGATATTTTCATAGCATATTTCCCCATATTTTTTCATCTTTTTTACTAATATTATGCTTGAGAAATGTATTTTTCTCTTAATTGTGCAGGGGACATGGTGAATGGAGAATTTGGAGCAAAAAAGAATAAAGATGAGCACAATATAAGGAATTCAGACCAGCCCACCCACGATGTCAATATGGTGCACCCGCTTTAACTCCAGCACACTTGTGTCGTGCTCATCGCCCCAACACCCTGTGTAAAGCACCTGAGCTGGTACCCTTGTGTGATGCATCTTTACTCCGTTTTGGTTTGTGTCGTTATAACATCTTCGTGATGCATCATTACACTGTATTGGGTGCGTCGGTATACCATCTTTGTGATTGCGTTGTTACACCATCTTATAGTGCGTTGTTACAGTATCTTCGGGTGTGTCGTTACACCATCTTCGGGTACGCTATTGCATATCTTCTAGTGTGACGTTTCACCTCAACGTAAATCAGGATTCCGCAGCATGCATATGATTCTATAAGGGGATTCTTTGCAATGAATAGAGGGTTGTCCACCGCGGTGATCGATGGTGGTCAAGCAACAGAGAGTGGTGTTTGCTTGAACTTCTGGGTAGAACACAGAACTTCGGCTCCTTCTCCTCATGATCCAGTTTCAATATCAAGTCTTAGCCCTATTGACCTCTTTAGTGAGGTATAGTCTTCCTCTTATGACTTAGGATATATTCATAAGACTTTCCTTTTGACTATCTTAGAAGCCTCGTGATGGGACGCACCCCACATAGAAATTTAAGCAACTTCCTGGCTCTTTTTGGAGTCTCACATGAGTGGTCATAAACCTCCAAGCACTGGGTGGTTGCCAACATGTGAATACTCAAAAAATGAGTTCCCATAGGATCATACAAACTTAGAGACACCCTTCATGACCTTAAGTGGCTTGGGCGCCTCACACTCACTGCACTTCACATACACTTCACACCCTCTTCACAAAATTTGCTCCAAACAACCCAAAATTACATAATTTTCAACCCAAAATCAAATCCAAACTTCAAATACAATTCTCATAGACTTCAAATTCAAATTCACAACAATTTACATCAAATCCTACACAAAACCTTAAATCAAATTCAACCCCACCAAATTTAAAGCCTTATTGCCAAATTTGTCAAATTGACATCAAATTCACTTTGAATTCACCTAACTTTCAAATTCAAGTCCAATTCAAATCAAATTTCACACAAATCAAAAATTGCCAAATTCATACTCAAATTTCCCTCTGACAACCCCTGAAAAAGCTCCAAACCATCAATTTCCTTTTGTTATTTGTCTATAAGTTGAATTAAAGTGGGAAAGAGTTTTAAGATAGGTTTGGCATTGGCTAAACCCAAGGCAATAACACCCAATAACACCACCTTAATGTCACGACCACGCCCAAATAACACCACGACCACTGAGCCAATAAAACCACAGTTGCAAACTCCCAATAATTCCACTGCGTTCCCGAAATAACATCTAAATAACTGTTGACCTCATTTTTGATGAGGTCTTCTCTTCTTTTTTTTAGTACTTAGGATATAGCCTTAGACTTTTCCTTTGACTATCCTAGAGGATTGGAATTGGGACCCACCACTTAGAAATTCAAACCACTTCTTAACTCCCCGCAAACTCCACAAGCTCGATTGTAGACCCCTAATCACCTGGAGGGTCGAGATCAAATGTGGAAGTTTAAAGGATGAGTTCCTATGTGACTCTTTGGCCTTAGGACTGCCCTGGGTGGTCTGGTCTGGTGAAGGGCTGACTTACACTCGCACTACACTTATACACTACACTATCACACACCTCCTAAAACCACACCCATACCCAACTTGACCTCCTGACTCATGCAAGTGATTCACATGGACGGTTCTTAACCCCTAAGCCCTTGGCTAAGAGGGTTAGGAACAACATAGTGAATGCCTCAAATGAGTCCCTTCATGGATCATGTGGGCTTGATATGGCTTCATGGCTCAATCAAAATGATTTCATTCCACTTACATTTACCCAATCTTCAATTTTCTAAATTTTTAATTTTTTGATCTCCGGGACCCCAGACCCGTCTAGCCTACCCAAAACCCTTGAAATTACCCAAATTTTTCAAAATTCTCCAAAAACACCTAAACTCCTCAAAATCAATCTCAAACATTCTCCCACCACTCAAATTGACCATTTTTACCCAAAATACTCAAAATTCCAAAACATACCCCCAATACCCTCCAAATTACCAAAATGCCCCTCTTGACCCCAAAAATCTAAAAATTCAGAAAATTCCCAAAAAAATCCTAGAAAATCTCAAATATTCTCAATTTCATTTTGTCCAACTAAACCATGGGCCAATTTTGTCAATTTACCCCACTTTTGTCAAAATCCTCAATTTGACCCATTTTAACCCAAAGTGAACCCAATGTCAAACCAAACCTACCCAACTGACCCAAATTCTGGTCCAATTCAATTCTAAACTTCAATTCAACATTCCTAACACCAATCTAGACCAAATCCAAGCTCAATTTGATTGGCATTTGAATTCAATTTCACCTTTGACCTTAAAGCCCAATTTGGACCCATGACCCAAACTTAGCCCAAACCAAACCAATTCAACTCCAATTAACCCCAAATTCTTTCTAAAACCTTCCTAGAATCCCCACAAACAAAAAACTAACATGATTTGCCCAAAATTTGGACCCAAACCCCACTCAAATTCAACCCAAAACCAAAAAGCCCAATTTTGACCTAAACCCAAACCTAACCCAAATAAGCCCAAACCCCAAAATCAAAACCCAACCAAAGTCAAAACCTCTTTGAAACACTCCCATAAACATTTCCCAACATTAATTTTACATCAATTTCAACCCTAGCCCAACATTGGCCCAAGTTAGCCCAATTCGGCCTACATTGGCCAATTTACCAAAGAAGCCCAAATCCAACCCAATTCAAACCCAAATCACTCCAAATTCATTTCAAATCACTCATGACATATCCCTAAACCAAACCCAATAATTATTTGGCCTAAAATTCTACAAAATTCCCATCCATGGATTCATTCTTAAACCTAAATGGGTCATCCCCTTAAGCCCTCCTAAGAGCCCACTTCCCCCAAATTCAAAAGCCTAAATCAATCTAAAGCCCACATGACACTTTCCCTCATCACACATTCAATTTAAAATCATTCCTAAAGTCATAATTTATCAATTAAAAAATTCCAAATCAAGCCTCATAACAATTCCCATCAAAATGCCAAAATTCACAAAACCCTTTTTCATGAAGTTGACTTAACTTTTCCCAAGCCAAAGATGAGCCATGAAGCCATGCATGAGCCACATGGAAGCCATGAGAGCCTCTTTACATGTAACCATGCCAGTTTGGGCAAAAGAATGAGACTCTTTCCTTAATCTCCTAAAGTCATTAGCCTTAACCATGATTCCCCTTAACCCAAATTTAATCCAAATATATTTGGATAAGGACTTCTCCATGCCAAACCAGCTGATTCCTTTGACTCCCCACAACACCCAAAGCCTCCTCGAAGGGTGAACCAAGCCCAAAAGGTGGACTCGACCAAATCAAGCCAAAATTGGCCTTCCCCCATGCCATTTTAATCCAAGCTTTTGACACATGGCAAAGCCCACCGCCTACACTAAACCCCGCCCCCGACCCACCCGGACCCGAGAGTGACGCATGCTCGCCGGCCGCCCGCCCGGGTCGCCGGAAAACACCATGGCCGAGACCTCGGGAGGAGCCAAAGTTTGGAATTCCCACTCGCCGAGCCGCCTCATGCCCAATGGCCACCATGGCCGTTCTTCCTCGACCTAAGCAACTCGATCCCAAGCCTTAAACCCCCCGGGAGGCCCTCCACCCTCTCCTATTTAAACCTCACCTCTCTCGGCCATGAAGAAGTGCTCGAACCAAACCTTACGTAAACCCCGCCAAAATTGCTTCGTACCACTCTCCACACTTAGAGCAGCTTGATCCCCAGATGACAATTTGCCCTAATCCCCATCAACGTAGCCCAATTTCTCAGCCAAAATTCCACCCAAAACCAGGACATCTCCCAATTCTCCACCAAATTCAAATTAAACTCACCCACACCTGCACAAGGTCAAGAGGAGAAGTTCCCAATTGAAAGCCCCCTCTCCAGGCCACCCATCTATTCCAGACTCCAAAGGTTGTGATCGGCTTTGGTGGAAATCAACTCTAGGCGGTTCACCAGGCCAAGGGACTTCATCTGGAGCTTGCTTGGACCCAATCGAACGTGACACACCTCTCAGATTGAAGCTTCACTTCTTTGAGCAAAGGTATGGTCTCACTCTTCTTCCCGAGCTTCTGAACATTCTCCATTTTTATTGAGTCAATTTCATGCCACATAAACCGTATGGATGTGTTCGTCTTCTCGAGACGAATCCATAGAGCATAAGAACGTTTAATTCGGTCAAGTATCGAGTGAGATCTTAAGCCTAGAAGATGAACGGTTTTCGGGCTAGGAGGCTTGGGGACGATGAACGGATGTCGTTCATTCAATACACGCGCGGACGGACGGCCGGATGGAGTCGGACCGAGAGATGATACGTGAACCGCGGGCCGTGTGGCGCCGAGTCGAAGGCGGCGCCGAATCGGAGACGACGCGTGTGCGTTCGGAGCCGCCGAAGCCGAGCTGGCGCCGCGTCACTTAAGTAGGAAAATAGGATTTTTTCTTATTTATTAAATACCCGTAACTTCAAAAATTCATAACTTTGTGTAGGAAAATCCTAAAAATAAAATAAAAATACTCTTCGCTCGACTGAACGTAGTGAGAATAATGTGGAAAAGAAATCATTTAATTTCATTGAATATTTGATTTTTAATGATTTATTTACTCTCCGCACATTTTCAATTCTCCATGCATGTATACAATTCACCATGTCATGAGACCATAGGGCTTTTGAATCCTCTGAATTTGGGGACATTCCATGAATTTTCCAAAGTCAGAGGCCATCCCTATGAAGAGTTATTGATTTTTCAATTCTAGGTCACTATTCTGAGTATTTTAATTTCAATAATTAGCATGTTGTGAAATAAATTCTAGGAAAATTTGGAGAGGTTTCTTATGACCGTAGGACCCTAGTGGAAAATAGGTTTTAAGTTAACTCACTTGAATAACCCTAATCGGCTTAAACACCCAAAATGGAACTTTAATTAATTAGAGCTAATCATACATCAAATTAACTTGAAATCAACTCTCCACTGACCTTTAGGATCAGAGGAACCCACCATAAAAGTTTGAAGTCAATTGGACTTGGTTAGCCCTATCAAATAGGTTGATTAAGTCATTTAGCCAAACTTAAACTTTAAAAAATCATAACTTTCAAAATACTTTTCAAAAATCCACCAAATTGGTTTTGGAGCCTCTCTGATATCAGGGAAATTTAAAAAAATTAAAATTGTAATTTTCTAAAAAAGTTATTTTTTTTGCATTATTTTAATAATTTTAATAATTAAAAAATAATAAAAATCACAAAAATAATAAAATTCACCAAAATGTCACATTTTGAATTTTAATCATTTAGGAATAAACCCCAAATTTTTATTAAGTCTCTATGATGAGATATTAAATTTTAAAGCCCTAAGGTAATTTTAAAATTAAAAAAATGTATTTTCTAGCATTTTCACTAAAATAATTCTAATAAATTAAAGAAAAATCAGAAAATTATAAAAATTGGTTCTCTGGTTTCCTTGATATCAGAGAAATTTTTGAAAAATATAAAATTCATTTTTCAACCTTTATTTTATTTTTAAATTAATTAATACTCCAAAATTTAAAATAAATATAATAAAAATAATATAATTCAAAAAATCACCAAAATTGGTCCAAGTGGTTCTCTGGTCATTAGGAATGTCTCATAATTTTCTTAAGGACAGAAACTTTCCCTTGGTCATGTTGTTGAATTTTCCTTGAAAATCTTTATTTTTCACCAAAAATAACTACATAAATAAATTAAATACAGAAAAATCACATTTTCTCCTCTAATGTCCTGATTGATATATGAGTGAAGTCACATAAAAATTTCAAATTCATTCAAGCTCAATTTAGTGAGTTATGGAATTAGTAAGTTTAAAGGGCAAAACGGTAATTAAAATTTTAACCTATAATTAAAAATTTTAGGTTTAATTAAAAGGGTGGGTAAAATATTTGATACTAAGTTGATTTTGGATGTTTGAAACTTAGGTAGTTAAAGGGTAGAAACCTACCAAACAATTTGAAAATAATTAAAATAAACCTTAATTAAATAATTGATTAAACTCTGAAGAATAATAAAAAATTGGAATTATTAAAATAGGGATACTATTAGGAGGAGATTTATTCTTTAATTTAAGAATCCCTAAATTAATCACCTTAATAATATTTAATTCCTAATTAAAATGATAATCCAAATTCAAGATTTAAAATGTTAAAAGACTTAATCATTAAATTAAATTAGAGTTAAAACATTTAAATTAAATCCTTCTAGGATTTCAATTAAATTAATATTTTAACAATCAAAATTAAATCATCCTTAAAGCATAAGAAAAAAATATAATATTAAATTAAAATTAAAATAAAATTAAATTAAAATTAAAATAAAATTAAATTTAAATTTAAATTTAAATTAAATTAAATTAAATTAAATTAAACTAAATTCAATTAAATTAAATTAAAACATATTAAATTAAATTAAATTAAATAAAAAAATAAAAATCAAGTTAAAATAAAATTAAAAGTAAATTAAAAAATAAAATTAAATTAAAAATTAAAACTAAACCGAATTAAATTAAATTAAAATTAAATTAAATTAAATATAACATCATCTAAGACATAAAAAATTCAAAATAAATCTAAAACAACTTGAACATTATTCCAAACTTAAACCCATTAATTGAAATTAAATTAAAATCACAAATCACTTGAACATCAATTTGCCCTCAAAAGCTCTTGTTGTCATAACTCCTAAACGGAGTATTAAGTGAAGTGTTACTTCACTTATAGGATATTCAAATGTCCTAGTTCACTAAGCAAGAGAACAAAACCCGAACTCCCGACGATTAATTCATTTGTATAATTAAATTCTCTCGACTTAAAACAATCCTAGAGGTATTGAAAAGATGTTTTAAGACTCGTCTTAAGCACTTCCTCAATATGATATGATATTTATAAGAACAATCGAACTTAAATGTTCTTCGATGAAGAAAATCGTCCTTAAACCAAAACACAAGAACCTAGACGTCATAAAGCGGTGACCAGCTATGGATCGGGAACTTGGTAGAAAACCAAAACCTTTCCCTTAGCTTTACCTAAGTACTTGTTGGAATACTTAAATGCTCTCATATGTGTTTTAAGTGCATCTTGGGATGACGGGAAGACCCTCCGAGTACGCTTTTATTTTATCGTCAATTTACTTTATCGCAATTTACTTAATTGCATCGCACTTACTTTTCTTGCATGATAGACAACTGTTGCATGAAAACCCGCACCTTTAGGATAGTCCCTAAAACTGAAACCAAAACTAAATTAAAAATCATTACAAGATAAAATTCACTGCCACAACATTTTAAAATATAAAACAACTCAAAATTTAATCACCAACAAAACAAAACTACAACTACAACTAAATTAAAACGTCTTGTTGGATGATCGGAATACCTCTGATGATGTAACCTACGTGTTGCTAACGGGATTTCCCACGGTCTAAATGAAAGTGTGGAACTCATTTAGTCGAGTTTAGCAAATTCATCCTGACTAAGTGAATCCGATAAAAATAATGATGTCGGAAGGATGGAACCGTGGGATCTTAACTGGTGTTGTTATAATCAACTTTAAGATTTGTTTTAATTAAAACATAAAAAAAAATCACTTGGAAATTAAGACCTTCTCTAAACCAGAACACATCTCTCATCTCTTGAATTATGATTTCTAAAACTAAACCCTCTGCAACAACAATGAGCTCGGAGCATGGTGGGCAGCACGGCCATAATCATCAGCAAAACTTGAGTCTACTTCAGCAAAACTTTCTTAGAATTAAATAACCAAACCATAGGACTTCGAGGTAGTTTTCCTATTGCAACATAAATCCTCAACCTTTTGTTAGGCATTTGCATTACAAACTAAGCCCTAACCGGTCTTAGGATTCCGAGGTAGTCGTCCGATACGACATAGACCCTCACATCTTCGAGGCTATTTGTGTGATCACACCATACGAATATAAGTCCTAATTAATTAAAAATTGGCAAGATCAAAACATTAAATAAACATTATGGCTTTCCTAAATTCAAGCCAAACAATAGATAATCGGAAATTACCGAAGTTCGTTTCGAATCAGTAATTTCTCCTACCTTTCTTCCTTTGAATTCCCAAAATAAAATGTTCCAAATTCGATCTATTCCCTATCGAAATTCCAAAATCCAATCCTCGAAAACTTAAACTTTCAAATTCTTGAGAGTGCATTATCGATTATTATCGAGAGTTTTCTTAAATGATTCACTTCATTTAAGATGTAATTAACTATAGTGGCTTGCCTTATAGGAATCGTAAGAACCTGAGTAATATAAACCCCGCTTAATTCCTTTATATTAAGCTGGGAACTCGTCGACTTATAAAATTGGTTCGCATACCAAATAGATGTCACAAATCTTCTAGTTTATTTAATCGAGCCCCATCATCAAGCAGTGTGTCTATTCTTCGGGATAGTATACACAGCTCGTGATGCGGTGCTCGTTTATATAAACTATTTGGGATGTGAGATCAGTTTGATTTCATATCTTAAAACCTTTAAACTTAAAATTATTTTCAAAATCAAATACTACTTTTCAAATTATTTATTTAAATTAAATTAAAAATTCGCCGACAATTTCTGTAGGCGACACCTTTTCAAAATACACCACTCAACCTAAAAATAAGTCGTACAATAACCCCCAATAACGTTGCATTTGTGCCCCTCCCCCGCAATAACACCTCCAAACCGCGCTGCGATCTCGTAATAACACCACCCTACCACCGAAGAAACTCTCGTAATACCACCTACACCACCCGCAATATCACCAGAAAACCATGCTAATTTCGCAATAATAACACAATACCACCAAAATACCACCCGTGATAAAACCACCTATGTGCCACCCGCGATACTACCGTCCTGCCAGGCAATAACACCAGTTCTTTGTAATTCAGCACGCAATTTTACCCACGTTTCCAATTAATCACCAATACTATCACGGTAAACCCTCAATACCACAACAAATAACACCACTTGTTACGGAACCGCGGAATCACCACAATACAACCTGAATAACACCGCCAATAATACTCTTGTCGCAATAATCACGGTAACCTCACAATACTTTTGCAATAACACCTACAATAACACCATCTGTCGCGGTACCACTATAACCCAATTACACACCTTAATAACCCTTCCAATAACATCACCAATAATATCATTGTCGCGGTTTCACCTAAAATCATAAATTTCTTCTCATGAAAATGCCCAAATAGTGTGAACCTTGCACAAGGCAACTATTCCCAAATGATAAATGAAGGAAACCCTTTCTAATTACCTCCAAAAGTACAATACCTTCCTCATGATTCACTTAAACCCAAAATTCGACCTTTGACTCTTGGATAAGATTAGACCACCCATTTCCCCAAGCTGGCCAACAACCCTCGCCACCTTGGAAACCACTTAAACCCATTTCCATGATTCTAGCACAAGTTAAAATCAAAACTAATCCAAACCCTTTATATTTAAATCAAGCATATGTACACATGGCATACGATAATTCACTGCACCATTCTCCACCACCGAACTCCCTCAAGCATGACAAAGAACCTCACATGCACCGGCATGGCCACCTCGGCTACCATCTTGGCCTATAAAATGTCTGCCTTCACTTCTAAAAAAAGGACAAGAGCATGTTGACCTAAATTTTTTTGAGGTCTAGTCTTTCTTTAGGCAGCCAAAGATCTAGCCATAAGACTTTCCTGATGACTATCTTAGAAGACTAGTGATGGAACTCTCCCTCCTTAGAAATTCAAAATGCTCATTTGCTTCGCTTGGAGTTTCATATGCTTAAGTCTAACCTCTAAACACTTAGGAGGATGAGACAAAGCATAGAGAAACTCAAGAGAAGTTCCTTATAGGAAGCTCAAGCCTTAGGACTCACCCTGGGTGGTCTGGTCTGGGTCAGGCTCACACACACCTAAAATCTACACTTACACTCGATATCTCAAACCCTAAACCAAACTTGCCTGTAATTGGTCCCCCACTCTTTGGAAACTCATATGGATGGTTCCCCAAGCTCTTACACCCAGGCTAGGGTTTGGCTAGAACAGTGCATGGAGGATCCGAAAGGGTAATTCTCTTGGTCCATGGCCCAAGAAGGTTGGCATCCTTCAATTAACCCCAATTTTAAAAAAATTCTCAACTTTGACCCTTTGACCCCTAAAGTTCCCCAAAATTACCAAATTACTCCTAAACCCTAATTTTGACCAAAATTCCTAAAATTGCCAAAATTACCCAACTTGTTCTTTCGACATGAGGCCAATCTATTTCTTTTCTTTCATGAAGTTGGTTGAATATGCTCCAATTATTCTCATACTAAGAACAAATAAGACTAAGAACTTTCACAAAAAATGCTTTGAAATCAGACAAGTCATCTCCAAATTGTGCTCACAAACATTCTAGCATGAGATTAAATAAAACTAGCATTATTTATTAAGATTATAATTTTATATGTAAATGACAAACTCATATATTTAAAATTATTGATAAATGAAATTTACTAGGTGAGTATGCCTTTTAGCAGGCTTGAGCTGTTCTACATCCAAACTTTCCATTCTTAAAAATGAAAATCTTCAAATTGATCATCGACTTTAAGATAGTCAGACTCAAGGACAATTCTATCCATGCATGCATGTATATTGGACTTAACCTTTTTATCCATTTGAAAGTTTATTTCATAATTAATTCCTATCATTTTATCCTTATGAAAGTCTCACAACCTTTTAACCTTTTTATCCATGCTTTGTTGGTCTTCGCCGCTTCGCTAGACTTCAACGTAGAAGGGCTCACAATGATGCTAGACTTTGACGCTCGAAGGTTTGAGATGAAGGACTTAGACACACACCGACGATGACTATCAAAGGAAGTGGAAGAAGATAAAAAACTCTCAAAATCCTAAATATATGATCTGGCTATTGTGTGAATGTTAGAGGTATTAATAATTAATTTTAGTTTTAGCAATGGTTCAGCCGATTTGAGGCATTATCGCCTGGAGACGTATGTTTCACTGCATAAAGGCGTAAGCCTCACCAGCATTGACAAGGCTTACACTTTAAGATGTTGAAGTAGAGCCTCAAATTGAGGAGCGTCTCAAGGCGAACATGTTGAGCACTTTTTAAACACTTGTAGTTGCTAATGAAAATTGATATAACCAATTAGTTGTCGACAATGCATCTTTGAATTGTGTTATTTGAAAATGAATACAAAAAACTCCAATGGCACGTCAAAAATTAGCTTGTAGCTTACATAAATTAGACTACTCTATTTTTACAACAAGAATATGTTAGACTTTCTATGTCTTACTTTTCTATGTTGATAATATTATTATTTCTAATCTTTCAAAGATTAACATTCAATTCCTAAAAATTTTCCTTCAAACAGGTTTCAATTAATTGGTTTAGAAGATCTAAAATATGTTTTAGGTCTTGAGGTTGCTCAACTTTGCACAGGGAGCATTCTATCACAATGACAATATACTCTATTATTACTTAAAGAACTATAATGCTCGATTGTAAACCAAAATAAATTCCAATAAATACCAACAACAAGCTACATGCTTTTGAAAGAGTCTTATACGAGATGTGTCAAAATATGGAAGTTCCCTAAAGAGATTTACCTTATTTTATCTATCCCCGAAAATACTTTTGTTGGTCACAAATTCAGCCATCTTTTGTCTCAACCTCACACATATGGCAACATATAAAGTTGTACGGTTTCTCTAAAATTCTATATCCATTTTTTATCTCAACCACATACTCACATATGGCAACAACATATCAAGTTGTACGCTATCATGTACATCGAAAAGGTGCCAAGCACGAATCAAAAAGACAACTCACAGCTGACGTAATAGGAAGACGGTGTGCTTCAGTGCAAATAAATGATAGACACCCCTTGAAAAATCTATCTCGACCAAGCCCACTTGGAAGACCTGACGCCTTCCAACACCGATAGACCAAGAAAGTGAGATGGATCCCCAGTTCCAAAGTGATTGACGTGAATGCACAGCAAGTAGCCGCCCAGCCTAGCGTCCAAGGTCTCCTTGCCACCTGGCTTGCTGACTGCCTACCCTTACTACTACCCGGCTTCATTGCCGCCCGACCCTATCCATAGGCCCCACGGGCCACAGTTGTGTATGGTCTGAAAAGCCTCTACCGTACCTACATGCTTTAGAGGAATAATATTCAATTGTACGAAAATTCATTCCTATAAATAAGAGGTTCGATTCATGAATAAAGATTACACAAATTTACTAGTTATTAATATGCTCTTACTCTCCTCTCTTTCTTTCTCTTTCCCTCTCTCGCCCGCCGCCCTATTTTTTATGCACTGCCTTCTGAAGAATTTCAAAACACAAATTATCTTATTTTTCAATTATTCTGACTCGCAACTAATGACATTTCCCCGATGTAGATTAGAGACCTTGCACTGGGACTAGACGTTATGTTAGTAGATGTTGTATTTTTTTAGGTGAATTCTTGCTTTAATAATAATAAAAAAAGCAGCAATATCTAGCTCTTCAGCAGAAAGGCCTGCAAGCGCCAACAGCCCAACTGGTAATCCTTCTCTTCTGTGATGTCAAGGTTGCCATCCACTTTGCTACCAATCATAGCTTCCATGAAATCACAAAACACATTGAGACAGATTCTCAGATAAAATCAATGATATTAATCAACTTTGCTGAAATGTTCACTCTTCTCAACGCTTCCATCCAAGATGGGCACAAAAAGACATCTAATATCCACCTTGAAGGACTATCAAAGCATCTTGAAGGAGTATCAAAGCATAAATACTCCATTCATTTGTCATTTCATATATATATATATATATATATATATATATATATATATATATATATATATATATATATATATATATATATATATATATGCACACCTTATCCGATTAAGTTGAAAGTGATTTTTTTTTATTTTATTTTATTCTTTTTTAATACCCAATCTTTTCCTAAAACAGCTTTATGCCGATCATAAATATTATATTCTCTAATTTATAATAAACAAACTGATCAAATTCATAGACTTAAGCTCAAATTCAATCTCCAACATGATAAAATTAATTAAGCATAAATTCAAATTTGAGGGTTCGACTCCCTCTTCACACAAGGAAATATAACACGCAGTGCACATATATGCAAACAACGGTCCAAATTCACCTAAAAAGTATTTATTATTTTTTTTATTTTGCTCGTCTCGATGATTGTCCACATATAAGTGCACTGCATGAATATTTTCCTTCACACAATTCATAAATTGTCAAAAAAATAAAATACACTCTAGCGCACAATGAGCAATTATTTAGTTGGGCAAATATATGTGCGATGTCAGGCTCTAATTATAGAAAAAATAATACGTGCAAAGTCATGGACTCTAATGACACGTGACACATGACATATATAAACGAGAATCGGGTATAAGTAGGGTACAATTAAGGTGCAAGCAAGGTACAGGCAGGTGCATGTGGTATGTACTCGCTTGCACGTACTTGTACCCTGTTTGTACCACGTTTATACTCAAATCGTATTTATATATGTCACGCATCATGACGTCATCAAGTTAGAATAATTTTTTTCTTGATAGTATATTTTCGAGGATATTTGAAGCCGTTCCCAGCACATCAATACTACTTTAGTGTAATATTTCACCATAGCGGACTCCTGCATGTTGAGAAAATAGATCCGCACCATCGTCAACATAATATTTTAGCGCCTGTTCTTCCTTTCTTCTTGCTGCTGATTCACGCGCCACTCGAATCAGCTCTTCCACCATCCGCCCAACATCCTCGTACGAAGACCCACCCACCTCCATAGCCGCCTTCGCCGAGAACGCAAACTCCCTCGCCCGCCTTCGAAACCCCTCCGCCTCTTCACCATCACCCATCACTCTCCCCACCGCCCCCGCCACCTCCGCCGCCTTAACGTCCGTCGCCCCCTTCCTCACCCTCACACCCACCTTCAACACATCCGTAATCAATCTCTCGTTCACAAATTGCTCGTACATCAGTGGCCACGCCACCAAGGGCAACCCCGCAGCCACACCCTCAAGCGTGGAGTTCCACCCACAGTGCGTCACGAAAGCGCCCACCGCCACGTGTCCAAGTATAGCTATCTGCGGGGCCCAACCCCTCACCACCCACCCCTTCCCCTCGACCCTCTCCTCAAACCCCTCCGGCAGCCACTCCATTGTCTCCGCCGCTGCCCCTTGCCAATCTCTCACGGCCCATATAAACCGTTGCCCGCTCTGCTCAAGCCCGATCGCCGTCTCCCGCATTTGAGCCGCGTCGAACTGGCAGAGACTTCCGAAGCAGGTGTATACTACGGATCGAGGCGGCTGGGCGTCGAGCCAACTCATCGGCCGGGCCGTGTCAAGGTGTGCCTTGCTGCCACGGTTCGCCCGACCGATTTTATCATCCTCTGCATTAGATAATGATACCGGACCGACGAACCAAGCCCGACGACCTGCCCGACCACGACGAAAAATATCTGCATAAACCAGTTCCAGCTCATAGAAAGAATTAATCACCACTCCCAAGCTCTTCTCCTCGGCCTCTCTAAACAATTGGAGCGTCGGCTGAAAATCAAAAATTTCGTGAATCTCCGGTTTCGTTAACTCGATAGGGCACGGGAGATCGTCGATGAGAATGGAACTTGCGTCATCCTTGGAGAAGTGCTCAAGGGGGTTAATGAGGGCTAGACTCTCATGGACGCAGAGTGGGAAGCCGCCGTGGCTGCTGAAGACTATGTGTGGGATGCAAAGTTCGGCTGCCATTTCGGGGGTCCAGATGAAGAGCGTGTCGGAGATGAGAAAGTCGGCGCGGTGTTTGAGGAGAAGGTCTTGGAGAGAAGGGCGGAGGGCGGCGATTGCGGTGATGAGGTGAAAGAAATCGGAGGGTGGGAGGTTAGTGAGATTTTCGCGGTTTCCCGCAGGGAGGAGTTGGGCGGCGGAGGGAGGGAAAGGGAGGAGAATGAGATCAATGGGGAGGGCGATGGAGGGTAAAGAGTATGAATTGGCGCGGTCGATGGCGGGGCGGGCGAGGGATTCATTGCCGGGGGTGGTGACTATGGTGGCGGAGACGCCGCGGCGGGAGAAGAGTTTGGCCATGTCGATGAGAGGGATCATGTGACCTGGGCTTGGCAAGGGGAAGAAGAACCCGCGTAGCGGCCGTGCTGATGTCTCCTGTCCTTTGGGGGTTTCCATGGCTTCTTGGAAACGTATGGCAGTCTGTATGAAATGGCAGCAAGACCGGATAAGGAGATTTATAGGCGTGGATTTTTTGATCGGTTGTAGGATGGAATCATAAAAAATTATGCCTTTTTATAATTAGTTAATTATATATATATAAATAATTTACATGCACCTCTCAACTGATACGACAAAGGTCACCCAAGTAGAATCTTCACAATAGGTGAAGATATTTATTCGATAAATCTTTAATTTTTAATATCATTTTAACTATAATATCTATAGTTTGTTTTAAATAAAATTATAAAAGAAATCAAGATCTATCTCTTAATTAAATTAAATAATATATAGTATTTAAATCTATATTTAATATGTAATTAACTGTATTTTTACAAAACATTTAAATATTTATTTTAAATACTTAATTTATATTCTCACATAAAATTATGTAAACTCTTTTTCTCAGGCGTGCTTGAATAAATAATCCAAGTTCAATATTTTACAATAATAATGTGCCAATTTGGATCTCTAAGATATCTAGTAAGCTAGAGTGAAAGAGAGATGACAAAGTGCCGGCCCACCGTTAGTAGAATGTGAGACTCATTTTGATTGACCGAATGAAGTTGTATGGGCCAAGATAGTAAGGCTAAAATCAACAGTGTCACGAGACAGGAAAGAAGATGATAAGACAATTCTCAAGTTCTAGAACTTCTATTACCCTCCACTAGAGCAAATCTGATAGAAATTCCAGTTCCAGAACTTCTATAACCCTTCCATTGATGCCCTAGGATCTCCTTATCAAGGATTAAGGATCGACGACCATACTATATTAGTTGGCTGACCCAAACCAACTAAAGCTCAGCAGATCGAGCTAACTTTGTCAACCCGAAGCTAAATAAGCTTAGCTAGTCGAGGAAAGTTGCATGACGATATGCTCATACATGTAGAATACCAAAATACACAACTACAAACCATTTTAAAATAAAAGATAAAAATTAATAGCATCATTTTACCCCTTAACGGTAATGGGGAAATCATTATATGAATAAGAAACGATGGATTGTTATTCATTGTCTCTTTTTCTCTCTCTATTTATCTCTACTTGTATTCTATTTTTTGGAACCGATTCACGGACAAATCAAGGTACTACATCCTAAAAGTAGCGTGAGCATGGTTCATAACACAAACAAGAAGAGGAGTAGCCTAAGGAGTACACTAGACAATTTGTGGCCCAACGAATCCAGGAGTTGAAGGATCATATGATAGATGTCATTTGAGATGTGCTAACCAGGGTAAGAGATCAACAACCTCGAGATGAAGGGTCGACACCTGTCGACAGATAAGTCCCACAAGTTTTGAATGGGGAAGGTGACTCCCAGTACTTTGATAGTACTGGGTTAGCACCGATCGATCGACAAGTTAGTTTTTTAAGATGGAAGAGCTAAGGTGATGTTTTCTCTTCTTATATCAATATATGCATAACGCCAAGCTTATAAATTTCTTGTCTTATGAGCACATTGTGTGTTTTTGTGAAATAATTAGCATTGTTTTTTGTATTTTCTTTTATTCTTTTTTTTTTCCATTTCTAGAGTTGTATTGCAATACAAAATGAAATCAATGCATCTTTTTTATTCACATACAAGTATGTAGAAAAAGCAGTATAATACGGCTATTAAAAAATAAAATAAAATTCATGTTTAGTTGACAGTGGAAATGCAAAATTGGGACAAAATTGTTTGGCAATGAGGAAATTTTGTTGTTTTCACCTATTTATTTCTAATTTAACTATTTTAATACTATTGTAAAACTTTGTGTACATCAAAAACATGCCAGCACAAATCACAAAGACATCTCAGGCTGACCCCATGTAGAACCTGAGATTGATTTTGAGGGTGGCTTATACAGGGATCTTTCTGACATTTCAGAGGAGTTTCTTAAGGAGGATGTCCTCCTCGATGAGGAATTCCATGATTTTGAGACGGTCACTGACCAAGTCATGACCGTTTCAATAACCAAGTCGTCGCTCCCATCAAGGATGATCACCATGAGCAGGTTGAAGTTCATGATGGCCTACGGTCAATCAAGGAGATCGGAGCAAGGATGAGATTATTTCTTTATTAAAAAAAATCAAGCCATTCTTCTTGCAGCCCAGATAACAGCATTACAAAGTGAGAGGGCAGGGTCTGACGTTGTCTAGCTCCCTACACAGGGTGAGGCGCGTCCGACTGTTCCTGTGGTGCCTTTATTGCCTCTTAGGCATGCTCATGATATTTCCTCTGATGTCGCTCAACATGAGTATTGGTATCAAGTTTTGATGTCACATACAAGGGATATCTATTTAAACAACACTATATCGTGTCTAGCTTCCCGTCGTCCAAGACATCCAATCGTTACCACCTGATACTTGTCCCGAGCAAGAAATCAGGGCAGGTACCCCTGGGAAAATTCACCATGAGGAGGGGTTAGGCTTAACTCCAGACTTTTTTTTACATATGTTCTGATTTTGAGAGACCAAACTCAATCAACTTGGACTCTTCTGAGGCCAAGGGTAGTCGCCAGGATTCCCCGCACACATTTTGGAGAAATTCAGGTTCAGACCAATTTTGCCCCCATGAGGGTATAGGACACTTGTAGGCACCAAAAAACTTGGTTTGAAACTCCTAAAATGTTAATTTCTAAGTTATGAAGTTGTATTCTAGTGTTATACAAGCTTTTGTGTCTTATGCAATAGTGAGAACATTTCCATGGTCAACCAGACAAAAATTAGGGTTTTGAACACCCAATTAACATCGTGGTTCGGGGTGACCGTTAGCGATGATTTTTCCAATAAATGATCAATAAAAAAAGCCGTTATGGGATCATAATTTACTCACATGTGGTCTCTCATAGATTTTGGATTGAGAAAATGCAACGTGAGGTGCTCCAGGTGCAAATTAGGTTTTTAGCCTAGACTGGCGCCTAGCAACCCAAAGTATCTTCCCGGATGTTCAAAATCGAGCCCCTGGAAGTTTGGCACTATTCCCGGGTGCCTAGGCGCTAAAATCAATTCAAGAGCAGCCATTTTTCTGAGCCCTCAAGTCACACCATTTTGGGGTGTATCATTATACCATCATTGAAGTGTGTTGTTACACCATCCTCTAGTGTGTTATTACACTATCTCATAGTTTTTTTTTTTCACTATCCTCGGGAGCATCGTTACACAATCTTCGCGAATGTCGTTGTTACAACTCAATGAACATTAGAAGTCTACATCATTCATCATGATTCTACAAGGGGTTTCCTTGCAATGAATAGGGGGTTGTCAACCGCGGTGGTCGATGGTGTTTGATGAGTGCAACAGTGAGTGGCATTTGCTAGACATTCAGGATAGAACGCAGAACTTCAGCTCCTCCTCGCAATCCAGCTTCAATCACGGGTCTTAGTCCCCCCATTCATGAAGAGATATGACTCTATTTATAGAGTACCGAAGAAGTCTTCCTGCAAATAAAAAGAAATCCATATCACTCTATCTGACAATCTGAGAGATTTCCTTAATCGTACAATGTTTTGCAGACATTTAAGTGTCTTAACAGTGTCAGAATTGAGTGATCTTGAGTTCGTTAGATTTATCTTGTGGAAACTCTAAATTTGAATATAAGCATACCAAATTTAGAATTCATTTAACATTCCAATTAGCCACCCAAAACTTCCAAAAACTGTTTAATGGCTTGATCCGGGCTTGATCTGGCTCGGCTTAGACTAATTTTGGTGCAACTGTGTTCGTCTCGTCATCACTAGTCTTGAGATTGTATGTTTGTTGAAATCCAAATTATGGATGATATTTAATTTGAGTTTGAATGTTTCTTTCAAAAAAAAAATGCTTTGAGATTTGTACTAATCGCCTCGAAATTTATGTGAAATGATAAAATTTGTTGATGGTGCATCACTTATATTGATTTTTTTTCTTTTTTATTTCCTGATGGGCAGCTTGAAGATCTTATATTTTCTTATTGTGACATTTGCATAATAATCTCAAACTTTTCGGTATTTATATATCCAACAACTAGATTTTATCTTTTAAATTAACATCAGAGATATGTTATTTAAAATAATGGTAGATATATCTTTAAAAAAATTAATATCATGCACGACTGTCAATGTATTTTTCAGCAAAAAAATCTTTCGAAATATAAATTCAATTATTGGGCTATAAAGGATAGAGTCAGTTAATCAAATGAGCACGGAATCTGTATATATTTTTTATTGCATGTATTTAATAATATTTAGATCTAAATTTGTTCATCAATGGCATCCCGAGAAGTAGAATGTAAAAGGAGAATGCAAAAGGAGAAATAATAGAGATAGAGATCTTTAGAAATTAAGTATTATAGTAATATAATCGGTCACTCAACACTTGTTATATTTAATGTTCTTATGTTTATAAGGAACTAGAGAAATTGTGAAATAACAAATATGCCCACGACATTTTTTCTGGTAGGTCGATCTCTTTTTGTAGTCATTGTTACTCAATTTTAGGTAAGCGTTAGTCAGACATTGAGTGCCGATCGGCCTTTGCACGATACACTCCTGAGTCGATCAATCATCATGTTTGATCGTCTCTCGAGTTTTCCGGTTCTTATGTCGATTTCTAGTTGGTCGACCAACGGGTCTTCATTTGATTGGTTTCTTCATATTTTGAATATTTCTATCTCGAATTGATCTATCGATATTTGTTTAGCCCATAACTATTCGATATGGCTGAAACATTTTCCTTATATAAGTAAATAGACCAGAAGAGTAGTTTTTTATTTTGTCAGGAAAATTTACATACAAACCACACAAATTTTGTATATTTACATATGTAGCACTAAAACTTTCATATTTACATTCACAGAATAAAAAAAGGAATGTATAGACTTGGACAACCCAAAGATATATCCATTACTATGTAGAAGGTTGAAATGGGCAGCCAAACGCATGGTTTAATTTCTGATTGCCAAATAAAACGAAATCCCCAAAGATTTTATTTAAATAGATTGAATTTTTTGCCGCAGACAATATATTTATATATCTATAAATCTATATATATATATATATATATATATATATATATATATATATATATATATATATATATATATATATATATAAATAATCAGCTTTAAGCAATTGGAGCTGTTATGAAGAGATTACATATCATATATGTATAACATTAATTTAATTTCACGAATCTATCTTTTATTTTAATGTGGTAAAACTTTGATTTTTCATGAAATTAAAATAAAGGAATATTTACATACATACCACTTAATTTGTATGTATTTACATAACTAGCACCTAAATTTTTATATTAATGTCATCTTGCTCATGCAGGACATGGTGTAGCTCATTTTCATTTTTTTTAAGTTAAAATGCTGATATTTTTAATAAAATATGGATGATTCGGGTGGTATAAATGTAAAGAATTAGATTTTGGGAGTTAGATGCATATACACATAGGAATTTCAAATTTTTTTATTTGTTCAGTTAAATGAAAATTCAAATCGAACAAAAAACTGAAAATTGAATATTAATATTTTTAAAAATAAGAGCCTAACATATCGAGTTTGATCAAATAATGCACACCCCTACAATGATGGGATTGGACATAATGATAGCCCCAATCGCTCCTTTCCAAGTTACTTAAATATCACCCTAACTGATAACATTCTTATGAGTTGTGGACGGACCACTCATTTTCGTTCACAAAACTAGAAGATCCATTCTAACATTCTCCGAAGTGGTCGGGATTTTCTTCGCAAGAGAATGCTAGAAAACAAGTTGTAAACGACAAGGGAAATGACCACTTTTGGCCACCGTTGGATGTAAGTTTGTAGCCGCTCAATTTTCCAATATGAATATAAATACATAGTCCCATGTGTAATCCCGCTTCCCATACTTTATTTGTAAAAGGGTTTGGTTGGATTTAATGTTTACTTAGAAGTAACAATTTCAACCACAAACTAGTGCAATAACCCATCAGAAGTGATGTTGTTAGGATGAAGCTTAACAAAAGAAATTATAGTGATCTTGATACGCATCAATGCATCTGTTAGGTAGTTCAAAAAAATCACTTGATTTGTGAATATTATTATTTCGAGCGCTCTATATCTAATTATTCCTTTCCTTTAAGGTTGAAACATTGCTTGATTTGTAAACATTACTATTTTGGTTGCTCTGTATGTAGTTATTCCAAGTGGTTGTAAGAAAGTAAATGGTAAAGTAGGCATCACCTCGATGCTGCCAATGAGAAGAACAAAGATATCCAAAGCCAAGTCACGAAATACATGAGAGATTCTCCTAGAATGGTCTGTTACTTTAATTAGTTATCGAAGAAACATCTCATCGATAAGAGGGTGATTCGGTGATTAGGCAATTGCTCCCGCACCGAAAGATTTTATATATTCAAAGTTTACCGACCTCAAGAAATAAATAATAATAATAATAATAAAATTTTTGCTTTGCATTCTGTCTGACAAATCAACGGCGTTTCCACGAGCATTAAACTCCATAGCATAGAATTCCTAATAGCAGGACATTAACGATTTCAAAGCTGGAGAGGTATGGATTGAGCAGTAGACTCTTGACAAGTTTGAAAACTATAGATCCAAAATTGGGGACGAGCCAATGCAACCAGCGGCAGAACCAGTCTCTTTCCTGAGAGGGGGCAAACTTCCCCCTACACCCAATATGGGAGGGGTCAGAATAACAAAGTGCAAAGTGATATTTAAGAAGAGGCAAAATTAATATTGTAAGAGGGGCGGAATATCAAATTATCCTCTCATATAAGTAGAATCTGAATTTAAGGAGGGAATTGGCCCCTCTCGACCCTTCCTGGATCCGTCTCTGAATGCAATTGCTTGCAAAGCTCAAAAGAGTTTGATTCGATGCAGGAACTAACGACAAAGCCAAATTAGAGGAAACTGAGAGAGAAAATAGATTATGGAGTAGTATTTATGGTGTGTTAAGTTGGTCAGGTGTTAGAAATGTAAAAAGAAAACATACCACTCAATTCCTATATATTTACTTATTTAATAGCTAAACTTTAATTTTTATACATGTCGTCTTACCTTATGCATGAAAATATACATTTCAGTTTTTAAGAGTTAAAATAATAATAATTTTAATGTGATATGAAATATTTGGGTGATATAAATGTACAAGGTAAAGTTTAATATTACATATTTAAGTATAACATATATAAAAAGAGATGTATTGAGTGAATTGCAAGTAAATCCCCCCAAATTTTAACATAATAAGTCATAAAGTTACAAGTATTACATTCAACCTCTAAACATATCATTTCTAGGTTGATTCAATATCACTCTAATCAAATGTTGTCTCATTTACAACAATATCCTATAACTTCTCTTCTACATTTAATTTTTCATTTGATTCACCCTATGAAAGATATTTTGTTTTTCTTAGGTTTAAGTTAAAAAAAAATATTAAAAAAACCAATTCAATCGAACAAATAACAAAAGATAGAAGAAATTATAGTTCAAAATGAGATATATTCAATTTGATTCTATAAAATTATTTCAAGCATAGAATCAAATAACTAATGATAGAAATATTGATTATATTAAAACATATGTTTTAACATTAAATCGATTCAAAAATAAAATGCGAAAATTAATTTATGGAAATAACATACCTCTAACCAATCCTTTGATCTCGTTTATCATTAATTTTAAAATCTTCTAAATATTTTTACTTTTCAATTGATCATGTATGTGTATGCAGACCCTCAAATTCATTTTATTATTTTTGTTAAGGTAAAGGATACTTAGCTTCCTACGCGTTTCATCAAAAAAAGGGAAATTATAAAACCGAGAAAGAGGTTCTATCTAACTCCACACATACAACTCACACAAAAATAGGATTCTAATACCCTCTTTCCAAAAAAACAAAAAATACAACGCACACGACTCAACCATACACAACAACATCAACACAAATTCATTCTATTACTTGTATGAGAGAACAATTTGACATTTTGCATCTCCTGAAATATCAGCCCCTCCTAAATATTGCTTTGCACTTTTGTTGCCCTAGACTCTCCCATATTGGTTATAAGAAGAGATTTCACCCCTTCTAAAAAAAAAGTCAGTTCCGCTCCTACGTGTATGTTTTCTTAATTTGGAGTATAAATTCAGAGACCTCAAAACTTTACTATATAATTTTATTTCCCATTTAACTGTTGTCCAACAAAGCAATTTATTAAAAACTATAAAATAACAGTTTTAAAAGTGTTCACGGAAATTAAAATTTGGCAATTCTTCATTACGGGTATTAGTTACATAAATTAATATTCCCTCGCTCAGTTTAGTTGTTTATCTTATATTAACAAATGAATTCATGGATCAAGACGATGGATTCTCTATATTCCATATGTCATAATGTTTATATTTCTTATGCATATATAAATAATTATTAATAAATAAGCTCAACGTATATTCTAGGTCAAACCTAAATGAAATTCATCATACCACTAATGTGTACACATAAATAGCTTAACATGAATATCACAACCATATAGAGTTCAATTAATAATATTCATCTTTATAATGAAATCAATCAAAATAACGATTATTCATACAATCTACATGATGCTTAAATTTCTGTGGTGGCATGCATTTAATCAAATCATTAATTATCGTCAATTCAGTACTGATGTGCTCAATAACTACTATATTTGACTTAACACATTCCTTTATGAATAAGTACTTAATGTTGATATGTTTATTTCAACTACCACATTTATTATTCTTGTAGAAAGACATTGCAGGTGAGTTATCACAATAACATATCATTAATAGCAATGACAAAAACCACAAGTCTAAGCCCAGAAAGAGTTATCACAATAACATATCATTAATAGCAATGACAAAAATCACAAGTCTAAGCCCAGAAATAAAACTCTTTAAACATACATCGTACAATATATCCACAAAATAAAACACAAACTTAGACCTCCATAGTAGAAAATAAAGTATACTTTATGCTTTGTCGGAACATAACTCACCAAAAAACATAATGATGTATCTAGATGTTAATTTACTAGAATCAACAAATTCGGGACAACCCTTCATTTATTTATAAAGAGACCAAATATGTTGATATAGAATATAATCTTGATCAAGAGAGTGGAGAAAGAAGAAATGTTCAATCAGAAGAAGCATAAGTTCCTCAATCACTTGCTACTAAAGTCAAGAGGTTCAAGAGAGATATCCGACCGACATAAAGGCATTCTCCTTCTTTATACTTATTTCTAACATATAGTCATGAAAAAAGTGCTATGATAACCCCACTCAAGTTGAAGAATCAAAGGAGTAAGCGCTTGCCATGGATGATGATATGTATTCCTTGGAGCCAAATCAGACTAAGGATTTGACTATATTACCAGATGGCAAACATGCACTTCACAATAAGTGGGTATATGGGCCGAAAGAGGAATGATATGGTAACAGAAGCTACAAAACAAGACTTATTCTGAAGAGTTTTCAACAGAAGGAACGAGCGGATAACCTTGAAAATTTTTCTATTGTGGTGAAGATGACAACCATCAGAGATGTATTGAGTTTAATAGTAGAGAAAGATATACATCTGAAACAAATGAATTTAAAAATAACTTTCTTACATTGAGATTTGGAGGAGGAATTATATATGGTGCAACTACAGGGTTACGAGATTTTAGAAAAAGAAGATTTGGTGTACATATTGAAGAAAAACTTCTATGACTTGAAGAAGGCTCCGAGATACTGGTATAGAATTTTGACAAGTTCATGTCAAACTGTGGGTACAATTAGTATTAGAGAGACCTTATTGCTTCATCAAACACTTTGATAATGATTATATCTTGCTCCTTTTGTATGTTGATAACATATTGATTGTATGAGCATATATAAAATAAATCAGAGACTGAAAGTAGTGGTTATCAAGTAAGTTTGCGATGAGAGAGTTAGGTTCAATCAAGAAGATCATTGATATCATAATCAACATGGACATGAGTGCATATATATCAAAGTTATCGAAGCCAGAGTATGTTGATAATATCTCACAAACATTCGACAAGGGTTAGAAAAAATTAGTTTATACCACCATGGGTAGTCACTTCAACTTATCTAAGAAATTATTGCCTAAGAACAAGCACAAATTGGGAGAACTCAGTATATTTCAGCAGTTGGAAGTTTGATGTATGTTATAATTTATATGAGACTAGATATTGTCAGCAGGTACATAGGCCATCTACGCAAGCATCATTAGGAGATAATTAATTGGATTCTGAGGTATTTAAAGAGAATAATTAATAGGGAACTTTGTTATGGAATGGATGAATCTATGGGGATTTGTAGATTAATACATAGTAGGATATTTGGATGGTAGCATGAGTACAATAGGGTATATCTTCACTTTGGGGAACATAAGAATGAGTTGGGCTTCTAGGCTAGAGAAGATTGTTGCACTTTTAACTACGGATGTCGAATATATTGTTATCACTGAAGTTAGTAAGGCGATGATTTGGGTGCAAGGCTTTATCGTAGAAATGAGCAAGGAACAAGGGATTTGAAAGCTTCATAGTGATAATATCAATGTTATTTATTTATTTATTTTCCTAAGAGCGTTATTTTTCATGTGATGACAAAAAATATTCAGTTGAGGTATAACTTATTTGTTTTCTCCTTGAAGATGCGCAGTTACTTTTGGAGAAGATGCGCATAGCTCAGAATCTTGTGGACATATTGATGAAAGTGGTGACTATCGAGAAATTGGAGCTATGCTTGGCTTCAATTGGATCCAAGAAGGTTTAGACCAAGTGTGAGCTACACCGCAGTACGTGACTAGAAAACCGTACGTATGGAGGTACGGATCTAGAGGACAATTGTAGGGCACAATCAGTCTCAAAGTGGGAGATTGCTAAATATTAAGAATATTGTCGAGGTGTGCCTACACCTAAAATTGGTGTATCTACGTCGAGCAGTATAACTACACTACAACTGGTCGCAGCTACATCTGTGACTCACTCATTCCGGGAGATGATAATTAAGCAATCACAATATTGCACATTTTCTCAGCGTGAATCCAACTTTTAGATGATTCTCCATAGTCAAGTTCTTAAGTTCATGATTCGAGGGATGAGGGAATTTTTGCGTGTGGTGTTTCTTGATAAAGTTTTTCGTGTAGTGAAAAAGAGCAAATGGGAGGATTTCAGTGAGAGCACTCTATTGTGAGATTGAGAGAGAGAGAGTTTGAGTGAAGTTCAGTAAGTTTAAATTTTTGTAGAGTTAGATCTGAGTGAGTAATTTTGTATATTTCTAGCTTTTTATAGTAAAAAATTTTTGATGAAGTGACTTCATAGTTTTAGTGTGTATGTGTGTGTGTGTGTTTTTTTTTTCTTTTTTTTTTTTGAAATTATTGTTGCGCTTATGTTTGATCTTTACTTCGGATATCCCGAATCAGTGCGATCTAATTTGCGATTTGATTTTGATTTCTAATAGTTTGAAGCCCTAAATTTATATTTCATCCCAATAGACAATATACTCCAACTTTTGGAAGACAATGGAATGCTCGCTTGCAAACCCTCAAAACTTCCAATGAACATCAACAATAAGCTACATGCTGCTAAATAAGACCTTTTACAAGACGTGTCATAATATAGTCGTTTGTTAGAGAGACATATTTACTTAATTTATCTTCCCGATATCACTTTTGTTGTTCACATGTTAAGTCAACTTTTGTCTCAACCATAGACCTCATATTTGACAACAATATATATATCAAACACAGTATAGATCAAGGTATCTTCTGTTCTAATTCTTTCAACTTACAACTACCGACCTTTGTCGATGTAGATTGTGGATCCTGTATTGACATTAGACATTATATTAGTGAATGTTGTATCTTTTTGGGTGAGTCCGTGATTTCTTGGAAAAATAAAATAAAATCATGGTTAATTGGCCGAAATAGTGAGCAACTAATTTGGCTTCACCAACTATTACAAGACTTCTAAGCATCAACAACCCTCTTGATCCTTCTCTTTTATGACAATCAGAGTGACATCCATATTGTTATTAATCGTAGCCTCATGAAAATACAAAATGCATTGTCATTACATACATGTTCATTTAGCTAGTTACATAACCAAATATATTCTCAATTCTATCTAAAATGGACATTAGTGCATACTACAAAATTCTCCACAATAGAGAAATTTTATGTCTTAGCACAATATAAATTTCCAGAACGCACTTAGATATAGATATCAGATAATCATATTTTTTAAATCAAATTCCTAGAAAGAAAAAAAAATCAAGGGATTCGAGCAATTCAAAGTAATCCACAAAAAAGTTGAAAGCATATTGATTTGCTTTCCTCTCGAATTAGAGAAGATGAGATTACAAAAAATTAACAATCATAATTTTATAATATTATTTTGTGTACAAAAGTCATAAAATTGGACTAAAAAAATTATAATTTATGGCTAAAATTATAGTGCTTAGCTACAAAAGCCATAGTTGGTAGTTATAATTGACGTATTTAGCCACAAAAATTATAATTGATAATTAAACTAATCAAAATTTGCTATAATAATTATTGGTGGTAGTCATTCACTTACACTTATATCAAAGAAGATCATTTTAATAAATTGAGTCAATCCATCATACAGTTCATACTAATTCCCTTGATTATAAGTCATTTTTTCAATAATTACGGGCATTAACACTGCGAAATTGAAATATCTTCGACTCATTTGATTCATCTCGCCGAGCTGCTCTATTTGACTAAACTTGTCAAAATTTAGTTTTGTTTCATCTTTGAGCCAAAATTTCTAAATACACTAACTGATTTATTTGGACTTAATTTGGACTCTTAGACTACTGTTTATTTTTAATTATAAACTGGTTAAAATTGGAGCCCACATAATCATAAGTTTGAATATATAATGTTTAAGATAATATATATATATATATATATATATATATATATATATATATATATATATATATATATATATATATATATATATATATATATATATATATATATATATATATATATATATATATATATATATATCTTATCCGAAAGGTTACGGGCTTTTTCTTTATTTGTGATACCACAGTTTTACCTAATATTGCACAATCAATCATAAATTTGAGTCAAATCAAAATTTTAATTACCACTAAAATAAAATTTTCTTCTTCCAATTTTAATTGTAGGCTAAAAATGTAAAATATAAATACAAAGCGAAATTGTTTAAGAAAAATGACATCACAGACAAGTCATAAATGCACTGTGGCGTAAAGTACTTGACTTGCACATTATTTTACTTATTTTATACAATGAAGTTAAACAACATTACCTGCCTGTTCTTGCTTTCCCTCTCCAGAAACCGCTGATTCACGCACCACTCGAGTCAATTCCTCCACCATCCGCCCAACATCCGCGTAGGAAGACCCACCCACCTCCATAGCCGCCTTTGCCGACGCCGCAAACTCCCTCGCCCGCCTTCGAAACCCCTCCGCCTCTTCACCATCACCCATCACTCTCCTTACCGCCCCCACCACCTCCGCCGCCTTCACGTCCATCGCCCCCTTTCTCACCCTCACACCCACCTTCAACACATCCGTAATCAATCTCTCGTTCACAAACTGCTCGTACATCAACGGCCACGCCACCAATGGTAACCCCGCCGCCAAACCCTCAAGCGTGGGTTCCACCCGCAGTGCGTCAAGAAAGCACCCACCGCCACGTGTCCGAGTATCGCTATTTGTGGGGCCCATCCCCTCACCACCCACCCCTTTCCCTCCACCCTCTCCTCGAACCCCTCCGGCAGCCACTCCATCGTCTCCGCCGCCGCCCCTTGCCAATCCTTCACGGCCCATATAAACCGGTGCCCGCTCTCCTCAAGCCCGATCGCCGTCTCCCGCATCTGAGCCACGTCGAATTGGCAGAGACTACCAAAGCAGGTGTATACGACGGATCTGGGCGGCTGGGCGTCCAGCCAACTCATCAGTCGGGCCGTGTCCCGGTGTGCCTGGCTGCCACGGTTCGCCAGGCCGATTTTATCATCCTCCGCGTCAGATAATGATACCGGACCGACGAACCAAGCCCGACGTCCCGCCCGGCCACGACGAAAAATATCTGCATAAGCCGGTTCCAGCTCGTAGAAAGAATTAACCACCACTCCGAAGCTCTTCTCCTCAGTCTCCTTCATCAATTGGACCACCTGAGGAAAATTGAAGATTTTGGAAATCTCCGGTTTCGTTAACTCGATGGGGTTCGGGAGATCGTCGATGAGAACTGAAGATACGCCATCGTCGGAGAAGTGCTGGAGAGGGTTAATGAGGGATAGACTCTCATGGACGCAGAGTGGGAAGGCGCCGTGGCCGCTGAAGATTATGAGGGGGATGCCGAGTTCGGCTGCCATGTCGGCGGTCCAGAAAAGGATGGCGTCGGAGATCAAAAAGTCGGCTCTTTGTTGTAGAAGAAGATCGTGGAGAAAAGGGCGGAGGGCGGGGATAGCGGCCATGAGGTGATGGAAATCGGAGGGTTCGAGTTTAGTGAGATTTTCGCGGTTGCCAGCGGGGAGGAGCTCGGCGGCGGAGGGAGGGAAAGGGAGGAGGATGAGATCAATGGGGAGGGCGACTGTGTTGGAAGAGTTCGAATTGGCGCGGTCGATGGCCGGGCGGGCAAGGGGTTCATTGCCGGGGGTGGTGACGATGGTGGCAGAGACGCCGCGGCGGGAGAGAAGTATGGCGATGTCGATGAGAGGGATCATGTGACCTGGGCTTAGCAGAGGGAAGATGAAGCCGCGGAGTGGTGGCTGCTGCGTTGTTTCCTGGCTGTTTGCAGTTTCCATGGCTGCCGTGGTTGCAGTGGAAAGGGTTGCGGGACTCTACGGAGTCGACTGAACAGACCTTTAAAGAAAGACTCGGACTGGCAGAAATGTCAGTTGAAGACGACGTCATGGGGATTTTACAGGCGTTCTAAGAACGAAAAAAAGACAATATTACATTGGGAGTGCTTACCTAGAGCTACGTAACGACTCTCATCTCAACCACATATAAATAAATCATGTATGAGAGTGAGTCTCAATTTATTTATTTTTTTATTTAAAAAAGATTGTTTTGAGACGTGAATCCGTACGTAGCTCTACTTGCGAACTCCGTATGTAATATTTTGCCCGAAAAAAGTGAGAGAAAGGTTGTGAATAGGATCATAGGCTTAGAATGAATAAAATAAAATGAAGGGAATTTAAATCCATAGAACTATATTTTCTTTTTTTTTTTCAATAAAAATGTATTTTACTTTATGACTTTTAAATAAAAATATTTATTTATATATTTTTTTATTTAGCACACCATGATTGTACTATAAAAAATAAAAAAAATACAATAATGTTGTAATCTATGTCAGGGCTACATGCAGACTCCGGATGTAATATTCTCCCCTATCATACACATATAAATTATAATCAACTGTGTAGTACTTTAATATAAGTCTAGAACTTTGGTTTATGTTTTCTCGTCAAACCAACAAAGCCGCCACCACCAAAAATATTGTCGTATGAGTTGTCACTAAAACCTACAATCAGGTCGATTGGCCCACAACCGACCCACCTCACTAATCGGCCCACATCCGACCCGCCTCATTGATTGGCCAACCAGCCGGCCACCTGAAGAAGAGCAACCAACCGCTTGGGTCGGCCACACTCTTACCGGTTGGCCACCTAAAGAAGGATCGGTCGACCACTTGGACTGGCCACCCTCGAATGATCGACCACCTCAATCGACCACTTGGCTTTTATCATGCATCACCCCCCCCCCCCCCCCCCACCCCCCGGCGTTTATTTAGGCTTCCTTTCTCCCCTTCATGTAGACAGTTTGCTCCTCTTTTTCCGCACTTTATAACCTAAATTTATGTGGGATAAAATGGGTCCCTCCACTACGACGGTGTAACCCTCTCTCTCTTCTTCGTTCCCTCTCATTCTCCACCTCCTAAATCAGGCTCTATTTTTTAAGCACCATCCTAAGGACAATTTTTGACTCAACATCTATATATACCTTACTCATGTAATGCTACAGTAAGAAATGGAATGGAGTAGATGAATCTCATTTCCCATAATTTTCCCTTCAAGCTGCTCTCTGCTGTTCTGCATCCTATAAGCACCTTCATTATAGTATCAAATCATTTTCTGAGGAAAAAGCTTTCCATTTGGATAGGGTTGTAAATGAACCAATGCACTCAATGAACAACTCAAATTCGACTCGATTAAGACTCGATCACGTTCATTCAAATTAATAAAAGAATTTTATAGCTCGAATCCTAAATAAATTAAACATGAATATAGTCGATTCTGCTCATTTTTGTTCACAAACAAACTCATCTGTTGTTCAGCATACAATTTGTTAAATACTCTATATGAAGTTTGAAAATAGCTCCTATAATATATGATATATTAGTTAAATAAAAATTTGCTTTGCTAGTTTATTTAATTATAAATTTAATAATAATACATTATTATATAATTACACCAAGTCTCTTTGCTAGCAGGGCTCTCCGACCCTTCGCATTCATGCTTACGCCAGGCCAAGATGTCTCCTAGCGAAGCTTTCTAGACGACTATCCCTCCATGTCATGAGGCGAGTTGACCAGATCGATAGCTACAAGTTCGGGGCTTCACCCTTGTTTGTCTTCCATTGTTATCTTTTTCTTCTTTGTAGGAGCGGCAGCATGATAGCTCGCCAAGGCCAAGAATTCAAAATTTACCCCACTTTGACTCGCACCCTCAACCATGGTTTGCCTTGGTTACCAAGGAAGGATTGCCAATAAAAAGTGTGAATCCCAATCCTGTGGTCCTATTTATAGGATCCACAGAACACAAAAATTTCCAAGGGAATTTTATTATAGAAATGAAATTTATTGATTTTTGTTCAGAGATTGTTTAATAGTTTTCATGTCCATATTGTAGTTGTTGCTATCAATAAGTAGAAAAACTAGGAGAAACTGATATGTATGCACAAAAACAGTCGGCATGGATCTCAAAGCGATCTTACAATCATGGATGATGACCAGACAATCAGAATATATGACTAAAGGGACATGATCCGAGTCGATCATTCGACGAATGACCACTTCGGTCGAAGTTAATCGTAACATAGTGTTGATGGATCCCGTCGACGAGCCACTCTTATGGTCCTAGGAGCATCCGGTCGTAATCTGGATGATCAACCGACGTCGCTCGACAGAACGACAACCATTCAACCAATCACCCCTGGTCGATCGAACTAAAACACATCGACCAACTGATAGTTGCATTATTCAAATTCAAATTATGAAACAAATCGAGAATTAAATCACCCAAATCTTGTATTAAATTGACGTATTAACTGCATTAAAAGCAGTTTCCATGATCACTCTCTCCTTTCGGTAATTAATGACGATTTCCATAATCACTCTCTCTTTTTTATAATTGCATAAAAATATTTCCTAATCTCCAGACTATTCTCTCCATAATTATTTGTGGGTCTCTGCTAATATGGGACTCTTAACACACAAACATAAAGAAATAAATAAATATATATATATATATATATATATATATGTATGTATGTATGTATGTATGTATGTATGTATATATGATGAAAATGAAATGCTTAATTTAATTAAGTAAAATTAACATGAATAAAAGAAAATTGTGTTATTACCGTTTCGGCTCGACCCTCGACGAAAGTACTAGCGAGCAAGCTCTACTTTTTAACGCAAATGGGGGAAGATGAAGGTCGATTGAGATTCGCGTGAGAGGGAGCAAAGCTGGAAAGCATCGAAGCAGCTGGCCTAGCTCTCCGGATCTCTTCGTCCCATGATATTGACGCAGTGAACTCTTGAGCATTGTCTTCGACCTCTTCACTGACTGTTTCTCCTGCTCCAGATGTCTTCTTGCACATCCTCCATCTCGTCTCCATTTGTTCTCCGCAGGTGCTGTATTCTCGTATGATTTGGCTTATACGATGTTCTCCATTTGTCGGTTTCTTGATTCTCCATGCATATGTAAGATATAATTGATTTCATGGCTTTTAACTAAATCTAGTTTGGAGTTGGGAAAATTGCAAACTTAGTACTGTTATTTTTTCTGTTGAATTATTTTAAATCCATTTTAGAGTCCGATTTACTAAATCCGGATTTACCTTCGAATATAGACGGAATGCGGGAAGAAAAATCAGAATGCGAAAAATTTTGATTCAACGGAGCGTTGAATTTAATTTTATTTTTAAAATTTTTTATTTTATTTATTTTTTTATGTTTGGCTTGATTTAAGCTAAATTCATGACTAAATCAACTTTAAATAATGCTACCAGACACCCCCTAAAATTAATCCTAACACATGACCTTTCAGTTTTAAACTTTGGTAATTTACAGCATGTGTTACGCTTCTGTTATTTCTGTAAAGGGAACTTATGGGAATTCTCCGTTTGCTATGCAAGTTCTGTTGATTTATCCAGCTATATGGTTTCTGTCCAGAACTAAACTGAGCTTCAAGCACCAAGATATTTGGAGGTTCCAAAAAACTTATCATCATTCATACTTAATGCGTGTCAAAAGGTCCGTAGTGTTAGAGTAATGATTATTGTCTTAGCGTTACACAAAAATCCAGCACACGCCTCAGTAACTAAAGAAAAATAAGCAGGAAGAGACACCTCAATTTTTATGTGTAAAACCTTAGAAATGGGGAAAAAGCGCGAGACTTAGCCTAGTTGAAATAATTTTTTATGAATAGCGACTACACAAAGCTCGTCATAAATTACGAAACATGGAGTTACAAAGTTGAACATTGTAAATGTAGAATAGTAGTTCATCAATAATAGTCATAGTCTGACTATACTGAATGTAATTCTCAGTGGTCACAGACTGCAACGACCGTAGTTGATTTCTACGAAGACAGTAGTCCACGTGAATTTTTTAGACGGTGGTTGTACTTCGAACTTATTCTATAAGCCTTAGTTGAAAGTCATTATAGTAATGGTCATGTGGCGGCAGTGGTTACTTGAGTGCTTCACTCACTATAGAGGTCATAGTAGGAAGCCGCATTACCGTGAATCACATAAATAGTAGTTGGTCGTGTAGCCATAATCGTGAGTCGTGATAACGTCGGTAGGTCATGAGGCCTGGATGTGGGAATTATATGAGATGTGGGCCGCATAGGCCGCAGTGGTGAATTGTGATGATGTTCATGAGTCGCAAAGGCGGGAGTGAGAAGCTATACGAGCTGTAAGCCACTTAAGCTGTAGTTGGTCACATAGGTCGTAGTAGTGAGCTGTAATGATGTCTGTAAACTGCAAATGCAAGAGTCGGGAACTTTACAAGTTGTGGATCACACAGGCCATAGTTGGTCACATAAGTCATAGTGTATAATTGCGATGACGTTTATAAGCAATATGGGCTTTAGTCTGGGGCTTCACGAGTTGTAAGCTATGTAGGTTGTAGTTGTTCATATAGGTCATAGTGCGTGAGTCGTGATGATGTTCGTAGGCCGCAATGGTTGGAGTCGGAGTCGCATAAACCGTGGACCATGCAGATTGTGGTTGATCACATAGGTCATAGTGGTGGTCCGCGATGAAGTCGCTATACCGCAAAGACAGGAGTCGGGAGCTACACGAGTTATGGACCATATAGGGCATGTTGGTTACGTAGGCCTTAATTATGAGTCGTGATGACTTCCCTAAGCCGCATTGGCCGGAGTCGGAGCCGCACAAGTTGTGGACCAAGCATGTCGTGGTTAGTCACATATATATTAGTGGTGAGCTTCGATGACGTCCGCGAGCCGCATAGGTAGGAGTGGGAAATTACACGAGTTGTGGATCATGTAGGTCATAGTTGGCCACTTAACTTACAATGTTGGGCTACAAAGAGAGAGCTTAAGGAGTCTGAAGAAATTCACCGTCATCAGGGCGCATTGTTACACCGTCTTCGGGTGTCATCGCATTATATGTGAGGTGTGTTGTTACATTATCATCGGAGTGTGTTGTTGCACTATATTCTCGGTGCGTTGTTACACTCGTCTTTAGGATGCGTCATCGCACCATATTCGAATGCGTTGTTACACCATTTTTGAGATATATTGTTGCATAGTCATCGTGGTTTGTCTTCGCATTGTATTTGAGGTGCATTGTTACACCTTAAGGATGCATCGTCGTATCGTGTATTGGACGACATATTGCACCGCCGGGTGCTTCGTTGTCCGTAGTGTACGTCGGGATTCCGCAACGCACTTTGTGGCTCTACAAGGGACATAGCTGCTAGAAGCAAGTGATGGCCGATAAGTAGTCGACCGTGGTCGAGCAGTGATGATTGATAATGGTTGGCGGCTACAGGAGTGAGAATTATTCGTTGGATTTGTGGTGTAGAAGAGATTTTGGACTTCAACTCCTCCTCCAAGCTTCAATCTTCTTCTGACTCGATGACTCGATGACTCTCTTCACTCAAGAGGGTGGTAGGACAATATTTATAGAGCCTTGGTGAGACTTCTCTGCAAATAAGAAAAGAATTCAGATTATTCTATAAGATAATGTTCAATGAATATTTGAGTGTCTTAATGATTGCCTGAATTGAGTGATCTTCGGCTCTTTGGATTCATCTTATCGAAACACTCGATTTGACTATAAGCTTGTTAGATTTAAAATTTATTTGACATTCCAATTTAACACCAAAGGCTTTCGTAAATGATTTAACGGCTCAATCTAGGCTGATTTGACTTTGATCGGACCAACTTTGGTATCATTGGGTCCATCTCATTGAAATGATCGATCCGACTATAAAGTTTCGTTGAAATCGAGTTTTAGATGATTTTTAATCGAAGTTTGAATATCTCTCACTCAAAAAGTTACATCGAGATTCGTGTTATGCCCTGAGATTTGTGCTAGATGATTAATTTGTTGATGGCGTATCCGTGTTGAAGCAGAAGATAGAATTTGCTTGAAGTAAATGTTTGAACTACATATGGTTCATTGGACACAGCTCTGAATGACTCAAGTTCCTGCTGGGATAAGAGTTAGGTCAAGAAAGAAAACAAAGGTTGATTTCAGCAAGCACTTAAATATATCTATCTCATGAACTCGAAACATGCAAAGTTTTTATGCTCACGCTAAGCGTGCCTGATTATTAAACACTTGGGTTATGTTGTACTAGCTATATCGTGGAGGTTTTAAGGATTTGTAGAATTATGAAATGGATCTCTGTTAAGAATTGGACTAGCAGAAAGAGTTAGGCTCCATAAACCATCAACATGGGGATGGCTGGAAGAATCACATAAAAATTAACTAAACAGCAAAAATTAAGTCAACATTATGGATTAAAACGTGATTTGCTTGCAATGTAGATTGTCCCATATTTTTTCAAGAGCCGTCATTTATCTGCCCATCATCTCAAATTACTTTTGAATTCCTTTTCAAGAATATCAACTAAAATAATTTGTGTTTTACATTTTTGGAGTTATATATGTTAACTTGAATTGTTTGCTTGATCATAGCTAAGAAGACAAGCACCATGTTTCGAATGAAGCAACCTTCTCATACTGTGGAGAATGATGGCATGCACCAAAAAGCTAAGGTACATAATTGAACTGCGGCCATTCTTTAGTTTGTGCACAGTTTGCAATTTTGAATAACTAGTCATTCTATTTGTCCTTGACTTGACAAACTTTATCATGGTTTAAAACTTTTAATAAATGGATCAGATATTGAACCTAAACGTGAAAAAATTCGATTGGGTTTTGACCAGGGTTGGAATTATAATGACATTGGGTAAAAAAATATAACAGTAATTCATTAATTTGTATGATATGATGCATATAGTTATGGTTCAAATAGCTGCTAAAATTAAAAACAATTACTAAAATATAAAAATTGTGAATTTACAGGAATGCAGTTCAATGTCATATTCATGCCTTGTAGTTCGAGGAGTGTCCATGCTTTTTGAGTTAGATAATAAGCCTGAGAATTTGACGAAGACTATTTGGTTTTCATTTTAAAGAACCACTTGGTTTTTTAAAAAATTCTGTCAGGTTCAACGGATGCTATTTCAACAAGTTAGTGCAATTTGGCTGTTTTTTTTTTATTTTTCTGGAGCATTTATGAAACTACTCACAATCTGACAAGTTCAACCGATCTATTTGATTCAATTTTAAAATGCTGAAATTAAAATAATTTTTACACATTCATCCTTATTCTCTTTAATCTTTAATCATTGATTAATTAATAATTTTAAAGGTTTAACAAAGAATTAATGACTAAATTTTGTCTGTAATGCAGCTATGATGTTCTTCCTTTCTTTCTCGCCACTATTAAATCTATCATATTATAAATATTTTCTTATCAATATCGATATATGTCATCATTTCATGATCATTTTGTACTTGAAGATAGAAATTGTGTCAAGTTTGTACAATGAATTGATATTAACATATGCATAACAAATGATCCATGTCATGCTAATGCCAACATTAGGGAGATGTTGATGTATGAATTCTTAACACCATGATTATATATTATTTTCATGACTCGAACATTTGGAACTTCGGTTTATACTAAAGATAATTTAATTACTTGGTCAGTTTTATCTTTGATACAATGAAATTATTCACATAAATAATGCAATGAATATTCTCATTATTTTTTCGGAGAGAATCAATTAATTTATCTTTTGAAAAGGAATTTGACTAGATTGACTAATATATGTGAGAGTTTGACAATAATATTTATCCCCTATGTTCGCACTATAATATCTATTATGTTTTTTGTTTTTTGATGATAATTCAACTATTAAATTGCTATTTCACTTTGTTTTTATTGTCTTGCTAGCATTTAGTATCAATACTTTTAAGTTGATTGTTCAAAATTTTCAAATATTATGTCACACCTTCAGTTTTATCATCTTTCTAATAAACTAGTCCCAAATTATTGGGTATGATCTTAATAGTTGTTATTTATCATTTTTTTTATTAAAAGTTGAATTTTGCGTGGATTGTTATCTAGATTGATATTGGTTATAAATTTTTAGGAATTTTAATTCTTTCGATCACTCATTTGAATGTTTAGGTGTTAAACATGTAAATAGATATGAATTAAGTGGTATATATGAAAATCTTCTTAAATTTTACAACCAATAAAAATAAATCAGAGCAAGACATGCATTTGAGCATAAATGCTAAACAACTAGTATGACTTCCAAATGAGTGATCAGAAGTACAAAGAATTCTCAAAGATTTGTGACCAATATCTGTCTAGGCAACAGTTCACATAAAACTCAACTTTTAATAAATAAGAATGATAAATAATAACTTCTAAAACATACTCGACAATCCAAGATTAGCTTATTAGGAAAATGATCAAAATAGTGAATGTTTAACACAATTTGTGAAAAACGTAAACAGTTATCTTGAAAGTATTTATCTAGATGTTCTTAGGACAATAAAAACAAAGTGAATAACAAATTAATTAGTTGAATCATCATCATAATAAAAAAGCCTAATAGATTTTATTGTGCTAACATGCCGAATAAACATTATTGTCAAACTTTCACATATATAAGCTATTCTAGTTTTCCTTTTTTCTTTTTAAAAATTAAACTGATTGATTCTCTCCAAAAAAAATTATGAGACAATTGGAGGCCGAAAAGGTGGTGGTTGTTGGGGTTTTTGCGTGGTTGTTGTTGTGATCTGTGAGTCTAGTGAGTGTCTAATGTGTCTGTTAGTTTAATTAGTGAGATTGTGAGGAATTTTTCGAGAGATTGTAAGAGTGGAAGGAAAGTGAGAGATTTTTTCCTTCTTGCCGCTTCGAAGGAGAATTCTGTGTTGTAAAGAAAAGAAGAGATTCAGAGGAATTTCAAGGAGTTTGCTTTGGGAGGAATTCGAGATAAGTTGTATTTACTTATTGTAGTTTGTATGACTTGTCTTTTATATATGAAATCTAAGTTTTGTCGCATCTTCTCCATGATATCTGAGTAGTTTCTTTGTCTTTCTCCTTGTTTTAGGATTTTGTGAAATAGTGATTTGAATTAATTGTGCCAACAGAATGTTAAAGAAGTTGTGATGATCTTTCCACTTCAATCTTAATTTATTTTCAATCTCGCCAATTGATTTGTTAAAATATATTGAGTTTTACAACTAAAGTGAAGATTACATCCAAGATTCAGGGATGTCAAAGTCCTTGAAAGTAGGGTGCAAATAAATTGAGAAATATTATTTATCGGGTGTAGAATTGGAGATTTTAAAGTGATGGATTAAAATCTTCAATTCGGTCCTATCTTTTAGTGTCGAAGTGTAGATGTTAGTCCTCAGAGCGAGCGAAACGTGAGAGCTTCGAAGTGAGAGCCAGTATCCTCCCAACTTCAACCGCAGATTCAATAACCAAGCATAGGATTAATCAACGTTCTTTATGTCCGGACTAAAGCGGTAAAGAATAGTTATGCTTCTTATTCGACACAACACAATTTGAACTAATTTAATTTATCCATTCACTTAAATTTCTTGACAAGGAGAACGATGCTTTCTTATATATTAAACCTCACATTACAAACTTTATTGGTAAAATTAGTTAATTATTAGTAGAATTAGTTTATTAAAATTACATCTTATTTACGATTGCATATTAGCGACAAACATGCAATTTAAACTACAAGGTTGTGATTCTGTTTTGGTTTTTAAAATCCTAGTTCGTAGCCTCTAATATATTCCTTGTGGGATCGATAACCAGGACTCCACCAGAGCCCTGTATTACTTGAGCAATACGTATACTTGCGTTGATAAGAGTAACTTTGCGATTATTGAATATTTTATACACTTCTTTATCAAATTTATAATCACGGTCAAGTTTTTGGTGTCATTGCTAGAGATTCAACCCTTTTAGCAGCGATATTAAATTCTTGCAATATTAAGCTTACGCAAAGTAGCCGGTTCTCCATACCTATTGTTTGCGACAACGATGAGAACACTGCCAGGTCATCATTTTGCGTCTTAAACTAGAAAACATGGAGAAACTAGTTTGTTGACTAGTAATGGCCCCCAACACCGGCGTACATAATGACCGCCGTCACACTCGCCATATGGTTGGGTTTATACGTGCAAGAACAAGCCCAAAGAAGTTCAAGATGTTGATTAGTTCCGCACACAATGGAAATCACAAACCAGAACGAAATTGTTTGTATTAAAAACCATATTTAATGATCATATACCGGCTTTCGGAGTTACGACATTATAAAAAATATGATCTAAGCCTGCGTCACATGACCATCTTCCGCTCGAGAACTTCTTTGAAGCTTTGTTTGTGGGAGAGACCCTCATTTCTTTCCAAAACCAGACAACATCAAAGTTTCTTGAAGAAAGGGTACATATTGAGATGCTTCAGAGCAACAAGAAAATTAATTGTCTTCTTTTTAATAAATGCAACAAAGAGCCTAGCTAATATGGATTCCAAAGGAACCATCAATTATGAAACATTAAGAAGAAATATGATGATCAAAACAAGTTGTCATCTAACGAGGCATAAAATCATTATATTCGAAAAATGGTTGAATATATATTCTGACATAAAAAAAGAAGAAAAAATTATTTTTGATATCATCTACATTTATGGTCCATGAATGGAGGAAGCTTCGGAGTACCATTCGATCACCAACCATGTAATTATCAGGGTTCCCTAATTCTAAACGCTGCTTGATAAACATCACTTTAGCCTCCATAGCTTTTATCTTTTGGAGGGATTCAGTCATTTCCTCCTCATGTTGCCGGCGTAGGGCTGATTCAGCCTCCAACTCTTGGAGAATCAAGGAATCTCTCTTTCAAAATCTATCCTCTATTCATGGAAATTCAGATTAGTAAATAGCTCCCTAGTGTTCAGCTTGAGCCTTCGCCAATTCGCTCTCCAGCTCGATGAGGTAATCATTTGACATTCTTTGATCCCCAAAAATAGAAAGAAGATCGATTGTGCGACCGTGGCTTGGCAAGACCTCCATTCATTTCTCCAGTATCCTAAATATCTTCAATTGAATCACCCGTTCCGAGTGGATCCCTGATCTCGATCTTATCCATCTCGAGCTCTATCACATCCTGATCCATCTATGCGTGTGAAAGCAACAAAATAATCATATTCGTTAAGAAAAGAAGCTCCAGATCTATAAGCTCGCGCCACATTACATTCAAGAGACAAGAACATTATCATTACGGTTTGAAATTTTATCATTGGCAACATGTCTTAGGGGAGATAACCCCCATTTGTACATGATCCTCTAGAATCCGATTCAAATAAGGAGTTTAACAATTAAATTCACCCGCAACATCGTAATCTAAGCACCCAAATCTTGTATTAAATTGACGTATTAACTGCATTAAAAGCAGTTTCCATGATCACTCTCTCCTTTCGATAATTAATGACGATTTCCATAATCACTCTCTCTTTTTTATAATTGCATAAAAATATTTCCTAATCTCCAGACTATTCTCTCCATAATTATTTGTGGGTCTCTGCTAATATGGGACTCTTAACACACAAACATAAAGAAATAAATAAATAAATAAATATATATATAGTATATATATATATATATATATATATATATATATATATATATATATATATATATATATATATGTATGTATGTATGTATGTATGTATGTATGATGAAAATGAAATGCTTAATTTAAATAAGTAAAATTAACATGAATAAAAGAAAATTGTGTTATTACCGTTTCGGCTCGACCCTCGACGAAAGTACTAGCGAGCAAGCTCTACTTTTTAACGCAAATGGGGGAAGATGAAGGTCGATTGAGATTCGCGTGAGAGGGAGCAAAGCTGGAAAGCATCGAAGCAGCTGGCCTAGCTCTCCGGATCTCTTCGTCCCATGATATTGACGCAGTGAACTCTTGAGCATTGTCTTCGACCTCTTCACTGACTGTTTCTCCTGCTCCAGATGTCTTCTTGCACATCCTCCATCTCGTCTCCATTTGTTCTCCGCAGGTGCTGTATTCTCGTATGATTTGGCTTATACGATGTTCTCCATTTGTCGGTTTCTTGATTCTCCATGCATATGTAAGATATAATTGATTTCATGGCTTTTAACTAAATCTAGTTATGGAGTTGGGAAAATTGCAAACTTAGTACTGTTATTTTTTCTGTTGAATTATTTTAAATCCATTTTAGAGTCCGATTTACTAAATCCGGATTTACCTTCGAATATAGACGGAATGCGGGAAGAAAAATCAGAACGCGAAAAATTTTGATTCAACGGAGCGTTGAATTTAATTTTATTTTTTAAATTTTTTATTTTATTTATTTTTTTATGTTTGGCTTGATTTAAGCTAAATTCATGACTAAATCAACTTTAAATAATGCTACCAGACACCCCCTAAAATTAATCCTAACACATGACCTTTCAGTTTTAAACTTTGGTAATTTACAGCATGTGTTACTCTTCTGTTATTTCTGTAAAGGGAACTTATGGGAATTCTCCGTTTGCTATGCAAGTTCTGTTGATTTATCCAGCTATATGGTTTCTGTCCAGAACTAAACTGAGCTTCAAGCACCAAGATATTTGGAGGTTCCAAAAAACTTATCATCATTCATACTTAATGCGTGTCAAAAGGTCCGTAGTGTTAGAGTAATGATTATTGTCTTAGCGTTACACAAAAATCCAAAGACACGCCTCAATGAATTAAAGAAAAGTAAGTGAGAAGAGACACCTCAATTTTTATGTGTAAAACCTAGAAATGGGGAAAAAGCGCGAGACTTAGCCTAGTTGAAATAATTTTTTATGAATAGCGACTACACAAAGCTCGTCATAAATTACGAAATATGGAGTTACAAAGTTGAACATTGTAAATGTAGAATAGTAGTTCATCAATAATAGTCATAGTCTGACTATACTGAATGTAATTCTCAGTGGTCACAGACTGCAACGACCGTAGTTGATTTCTACGAAGACAGTAGTCTGCCGTGAATTTTTTAGACGGTGGTTGTACTTCGAACTTATTCTATAAGCCTTAGTTGAAAGTCATTATAGTAATGGTCATGTGGCGGCAGGTGGCATTTCGTAGTGCTTCGATCACGTATAGAGGTCATAAGTAGGAACTGCATTACTGTGAATCACATAAATAGTAGTTGGTCGTGTAGGCCATAATCGTGAGTCGTGATAATGTCGGTAGGTCATGTAGCTTCGGATGTGGGAATTATATGAGATGTGGGCCGCATAGGCCGCAGTGGTGAATTGTGATGATGTTCATGAGTCGCAAAGGCGGGAGTGAGAAGCTATACGAGCTATAAGCCACTTAAGCTGTAGTTGGTCACATAGGTCGTAGTAGTGAGCTGTGATGATGTCTGTAAACTGCAAATGCAAGAGTCGGGAACTTTACAAGTTGTGGATCACACAGGCCATAGTTGGTCACATAAGTCATAGTGTATAATTGCAATGACGTTCATAAGCAATATGGGCTTTAGTCTGGGGCTTCACGAGTTGTAAGCTATGTAAGTTGTAGTTGTTCATATAGGTCATAGTGGTGAGTTGTGATGATGTTCGTAGGCCGCAATGGTTGGAGTCGGGAGCTGAATAAACTGTGGACCATGCAGATTGTGGTTGATCACATAGGTCATAGTGGTGGTCTGCGATGAAGTCGCTATACTGCAAAGACAGGAGTTGGGAGCTACACGAGTTATGGACCATATAGGGCATAGTTGGTTACGTAGGCCTTAATTATGAGCTGTGATGACTTCCCTAAGCTGCATTGGTCGGAGTTGGGAGCTGCACAAGTTGTGGACCAAGTATGCTGTGGTTAGTCACATATATAGTAGCGGTGAGCTTCGATGACGTCCGCAGGCCGCATAGGTAGGAGTGGGAAATTACACGAGTTGTGGATCATGTAGGTCATAGTTGGCTACTTAACTTACAATGTTGGGCTACAAAGAGAGAGCTTTAGGAGTCTGAAGAAATTCACCGTCATCAGGGTGCATTGTTACACCGTCTTCGGGGTGTCGTTGCATTATATGTGAGGTGTGTTGTTACATTATCATCGGAGTGTGTTGTTGCACTATATTCTCGGTGCGTTGTTACACTGTCTTTAGGATGCGTCATTGCACCATATTCAGAGTGCGTTGTTGCACCATTTTTGAGATATATTGTTGCACAGTCATCAGGGTTTGTCTTTGCATTGTATTTGAGGTGCATTGTTACACCTTAAGGATGCATCGCTGTATTGTGTATTGGACGACGTATTGCACCGCTGGGTGCTTCGTTGTCCGTAGTGTACGCTGGGATTCTGCAACGCACTTTGTGGCTCTACAAGGGACATAGCTGCTAGAAGCAAGTGATGGCCGATAATAGTCGACTGTGGCTGGCAGGTGATGATTGATAATGGTTGGCGGCTACAGGAGTGAGAATTATTCGTTGGATTTGTGGTGTAGAAGAGATTTTGGACTTCAACTCCTCCTCCAAGCTTCAATCTTCTTCTGACTCGATGACTCTCTTCACTCAAGAGGATGGTAGGACAATATTTATAGAGCCTTGGTGAGACTTCTCTGCAAATAAGAAAAGAATTCAGACTATTCTATCAGATAATGTTCAATGAATATTTGAGTGTCTTAATGATGCTCGAATCGAGTGATCTCGGGCTTTTGGATTCATCTTATCGAAACACTCGATTCGACTATAAGCTCGTCAGATTTGAAATTTATTTGACATTCCAATTTAACACCGAAGGCTTTCAGAAATGATTTAACGGCTCAATCTAGGCTTGATTTGACTCGGATTGGACCAACTTTGGTATCATTGGGTTCATCTCATTGAAATGATCAGTCTGACTATAAAGTTTGCTGAAATCAGAGTTTTAGATGATTTTTAATCGAAGTTTGAATATCTCTCACTCAAAAAGTTATATCGAGATTCGTGTTATGCCCTGAGATTTGTGCTAGATGATTAATTTGTTGATGGCGTATCCGTGTTGAAGCAGAAGATAGAATTTGCTTGAAGTAAATGTTTGAACTACATATGGTTCATTGGACACAGCTCTGAATGACTCAAGTTCCTGCTGGGATAAGAGTTAGGTCAAGAAAGAAAACAAAGGTTGATTTCAGCAAGCACTTAAATATATCTATCTCATGAACTCGAAACATGCAAAGTTTTTATGCTCACGCTAAGCGTGCCTGATTATTAAACACTTGGGTTATGTTGTACTAGCTATATCGTGGAGGTTTTAAGGATTTGTAGAATTATGAAAGGGATCTCTGTTAAGAATTGGACTAGCAGAAAGAGTTAGGCTCCATAAACCATCAACATGGGGATGGCTGGAAGAATCACATAAAAATTAACTAAACAGCAAAAATTAAGTCAACATTATGGATTAAAACGTGATTTGCTTGCAATGTAGATTGTCCCATATTTTTTCAAGAGCCGTCATTTATCTGCCCATCATCTCAAATTACTTTTGAATTCCTTTTCAAGAATATCAACTAAAATAATTTGTGTTTTACATTTTTGGAGTTATATATGTTAACTTGAATTGTTTGCTTGATCATAGCTAAGAAGACAAGCACCATGTTTCGAATGAAGCAACCTTCTCATACTGTGGAGAATGATGGCATGCACCAAAAAGCTAAGGTACATAATTGAACTGCGGCCATTCTTTAGTTTGTGCACAGTTTGCAATTTTGAATAACTAGTCATTCTATTTGTCCTTGACTTGACAAACTTTATCATGGTTTAAAACTTTTAATAAATGGATCAGATATTGAACCTAAACGTGAAAAAATTCGATTGGGTTTTGACCAGGGTTGGAATTATAATGACATTGGGTAAAAAAATATAACAGTAATTCATTAATTTGTATGATATGATGCATATAGTTATGGTTCAAATAGCTGCTAAAATTAAAAACAATTACTAAAATATAAAAATTGTGAATTTACAGGAATGCAGTTCAATGTCATATTCATGCCTTGTAGTTCGAGGAGTGTCCATGCTTTTTGAGTTAGATAATAAGCCTGAGAATTTGACGAAGACTATTTGGTTTTCATTTTAAAGAACCACTTGGTTTTTTAAAAAATTCTGTCAGGTTCAACGGATGCTATTTCAACAAGTTAGTGCAATTTGGCTGTTTTTTTTTTTATTTTTCTGGAGCATTTATGAAACTACTCACAATCTGACAAGTTCAACCGATCTATTTGATTCAATTTTAAAATGCTGAAATTAAAATAATTTTTACACATTCATCCTTATTCTCTTTAATCTTTAATCATTGATTAATTAATAATTTTAAAGGTTTAACAAAGAATTAATGACTAAATTTTGTCTGTAATGCAGCTATGATGTTCTTCCTTTCTTTCTCGCCACTATTAAATCTATCATATTATAAATATTTTCTTATCAATATCGATATATGTCATCATTTCATGATCATTTTGTACTTGAAGATAGAAATTGTGTCAAGTTTGTACAATGAATTGATATTAACATATGCATAACAAATGATCCATGTCATGCTAATGCCAACATTAGGGAGATGTTGATGTATGAATTCTTAACACCATGATTATATATTATTTTCATGACTCGAACATTTGGAACTTCGGTTTATACTAAAGATAATTTAATTACTTGGTCGGTTTTATCTTTGATACAATGAAATTATTCACATAAATAATGCAATGAATATTCTCATTATTTTTTCGGAGAGAATCAATTAATTTATCTTTTGAAAAGGAATTTGACTAGATTGACTAATATATGTGAGAGTTTGACAATAATATTTATCCCCTATGTTCGCACTATAATATCTATTATGTTTTTTGTTTTTTGATGATAATTCAACTATTAAATTGCTATTTCACTTTGTTTTTATTGTCTTGCTAGCATTTAGTATCAATACTTTTAAGTTGATTGTTCAAAATTTTCAAATATTATGTCACACCTTCAGCTTTTATCATCTTTCTAATAAACTAGTCCCAAATTATTGGGTATGATCTTAATAGTTGTTATTTATCATTTTTTTTATTAAAAGTTGAATTTTGCGTGGATTGTTATCTAGATTGATATTGGTTATAAATTTTTAGGAATTTTAATTCTTTCGATCACTCATTTGAATGTTTAGGTGTTAAACATGTAAATAGATATGAATTAAGTGGTATATATGAAAATCTTCTTAAATTTTACAACCAATAAAAATAAATCGAGCAAGACATGCATTTGAGCATAAATGCTAAACAACTAGTATGACTTCCAAATGAGTGATCGAAGTACAAAGAATTCTCAAAGATTTGTGACCAATATCCGTCTAGGCAACAGTTCACATAAAACTCAACTTTTAATAAATAAGAATGATAAATAATAACTTCTAAAACATACTCGACAATCCAAGATTAGCTTATTAGGAAAATGATCAAAATAGTGAATGTTTAACACAATTTGTGAAAAACGTAAACGATTATCTTGAAAGTATTTATCTAGATGTTCTTAGGACAATAAAAACAAAGTGAATAACAAATTAATTAGTTGAATCATCATCATAATAAAAAAGCCTAATAGATTTTATTGTGCTAACATGCCGAATAAATATTATTGTCAAACTTTCACATATATAAGCTATTCTAGTTTTCCTTTTTTCTTTTTAAAAATTAAACTGATTGATTCTCTCCAAAAAAAATTATGAGACAATTGGAGGCCGAAAAGGTGGTGGTTGTTGGGGTTTTTGCGTGGTTGTTGTTGTGATCTGTGAGTCTAGTGAGTGTCTAATGTGTCTGTTAGTTTAATTAGTGAGATTGTGAGGAATTTTTCGAGAGATTGTAAGAGTGGAAGGAAAGTGAGAGATTTTTCCTCCTCGCCGCTTCGAAGGAGAATTACGTGTTAGTAAAGAAAGAAGAGATTCGGAGGAATTTCGACGAGTTCGTTTGGATGAATTCGAGATAAGTTGTATTTACTTATTGTAGTTTGTATGACTTGTCTTTTATATATGAAATCTAAGTTTTGTCGCATCTTCTCCATGATATCTGAGTAGTTTCTTTGTCTTTCTCTTTGTTTTAGGATTTTGTGAAATAGTGATTTGAATTAATTGTGCCAACAGAATGTTAAAGAAGTTGTGATGATCTTTCCACTTCAATCTTAATTTATTTTCAATCTCGCCAATTGATTTGTTAAAATATATTGAGTTTTACAACTAAAGTGAAGATTACATCCAAGATTCAGGGATGTCAAAGTTCTTGAAAGTAGGGTGCAAATAAATTGAGAAATATTATTTATCGGGTGTAGAATTGGAGATTTTAAAGTGATGGATTAAAATCTTCAATTCGGTCCTATCTTTTGGGTGCTGAAGTGTAGATGTTAGTCCTCAGGCGAGCGAAACGTGAGAGCTTCGAAGTGAGAGCCGGTATCCTCCCAGCCTAGCCGCAGATTCAATAACCAAGCATAGGATTAGTCAATGTTCTTTATGTCTGGACTAAAGGGTAAAGAATAGTTATGCTCTTATTTGACACAACACAATTTGAACTAATTTAATTTATCCATTCACTTAAATTTCTTGACAAGGAGAACGATGCTTTCTTATATATTAAACCTCACATTACAAACTTTATTGGTAAAATTAGTTAATTATTAGTAGAATTAGTTTATTAAAATTACATCTTATTTACGATTGCATATTAGCGACAAACATGCAATTTAAACTACAAGGTTGTGATTCTGTTTTGGTTTTTAAAATCCTAGTTCGTAGCCTCTAATATATTCCTCGTGGGATCGATAACCGTGACTCCACTGTAGCCTCGTATTACTTGAGCAATACGTATACTTGCGTTGATAAGAGTAACTTTGCGATTATTGAATATTTTATACACTTCTTTATCAAATTTATAATCACGGTCAAGTTTTTGGTGTCATTGCTAGAGATTCAACCCTTTTAGCAGCGATATTAAATTCTTGCAATATTAAGCTTACGCAAAGTAGCTAGGTTCTCCATACCTATTGTTTGCGACAACGATGAGAACACTGCCAGGTCATCATTTTGCGTCTTAAACTAGAAAACATGGAGAAACTAGTTTGTTGACTAGTAATGGCCCCCAACACCGGCGTACATAATGACCGCCGTCACACTCGCCATATGGTTGGGTTTATACGTGCAAGAACAAGCCCAAAGAAGTTCAAGATGTTGATTAGTTCCGCACACAATGGAAATCACAAACCGTAACGAAATTGTTTGTATTAAAAACCATATTTAATGATCATATACCGGCTTTCGGAGTTACGACATTATAAAAAATATGATCTAAGCCTCGCGTCACATGACCATCTTCCGCTCGAGAACTTCTTTGAAGCTTTGTTTGTGGGAGAGACCCTCATTTCTTTCCAAAACCAGACAACATCAAAGTTTCTTGAAGAAAGGGTACATATTGAGATGCTTCGCAGCAACAAGAAAATTAATTGTCTTCTTTTTAATAAATGCAACAAAGAGCCTAGCTAATATGGATTCCAAAGGAACCATCAATTATGAAACATTAAGAAGAAATATGATGATCAAAACAAGTTGTCATCTAACGAGGCATAAAATCATTATATTCGAAAAATGGTTGAATATATATTCGACATAAAAAAAGAAGAAAAAATTATTTTTGATATCATCTACATTTATGGTCCATGAATGGAGGAAGCTTCGGAGTACCATTCGATCACCAACCATGTAATTATCGTGGTTCCCTAATTCTAAACGCTGCTTGATAAACATCACTTTAGCCTCCATAGCTTTTATCTTTTGGAGGGATTCGACTCATTTCCTCCTCATGTTGCCGGCGTAGGGCTGATTCAGACCTCCAACTCTTGGAGAATCAAGGAATCTCTCTTTCAAAATCTATCCTCTATTCATGGAAATTCGGATTAGTAAATAGCTCCCTAGTGTTCAGCTTCGAGCCTTCGCCAATTCGCTCTCCAGCTCGATGAGGTAATCATTTGACATTCTTTGATCCCCAAAAATAGAAAGAAGATCGATTGTGCGACCGTGGCTTGGCAAGACCTCCATTCATTTCTCCAGTATCCTAAATATCTTCAATTGAATCACCCGTTCCGAGTGGATCTCTGATCTCGATCTTATCCATCTCGAGCTCTATCACATCCTGATCCATCTATGCGTGTGAAAGCAACAAAATAATCACATTCATTAAGAAAAGAAGCTCTGGATCTATAAGCTCGCGCTACATTACCTTCAAGAGACAAGAACATTATCATTACGGTTTGAAATTTTATCATTGGCAACATGTCTTAGGGGAGATAACCCCCATTTGTACATGATCCTCTAGAATCCGATTCAAATAAGGAGTTTAACAATTAAATTCACCCGCAACATCGTAATCTAAGCAAAAGAAAGTATTTATAAAGTCTAAAAGCACGAAAACAATGAATACACGTTTAGTATCTTCTCGCTCGAAGAGTTTGGATCAATCAATGCCACAACAAAATGTTGCTTCGACGCTTCAGACACTTTAGAAAGATGCACCTCCACCAGATCATTCAAATCGAGGGGTACTTTCTTCAATAAAAAACCTCTGGTTCAGCAGAGCATTCCTCTTCCATCAAACTTTCCCTTCGAAAGGTTGCCTCAAAAGGGTTAAAAGAAGTTGTTTCCTTCTTCAACGGACCTATAGAGGAATCTCCCTCAAGGATTCATTTATCCCAGATGTTTTTACTATCTTTCAAGGTTTTGCCTCTAATTTCAGTTGCGTCTTTTCGTCCGCCTTCAAATGAGTCTCTTGCTTCCTACGACGAGGAGTCTCATTCACACAGACAAGTGAGATCCTCATCTCTTCCAAAAAAAAAAACTTGTTTTCCCTTCAAAGGAAAAAACTTTGGTTGGAATACACAAGGATACACATTTGTTCCTATGTAAACATAGAAAAATCCTAGGTGGAGTATACTCATTTAAATTTAAATAAAAATCACAATTGATATTATTTATGATCTCCAACTTAACTTTTTTACTTATTTCTTGAAGAAGTTCAAACGATGTAAAAAATAAGACACCCTGATGCAGAGTATTCTTGAACTCGCTTCTTCAAAGCATGATCTTCTAAGCGAATAGAAATGGGACAGCTAGTAGATCTCAATAGGTAGCATAGGTGAATCGGAATGAACCATTTCCACATGAGAGCTAAGGCACTTGAGGAAAGAGCGGATCTTAATCATCAATATAAATCCAAAGACTACTCCCTGCAGGAGAAGCACAGAGTGGGCAATCCTAAAATTTAATTGATAACAGGGAAGTTCAATTCCTCGTAGGACAAACCGATAAGCCCCCAAGGATAAATGGACTCATTCCCGAGATAAGCCTCATCCTTGCTTCAAAGATGTCAAAGAGATAAAAAGATCTTAATTCTCTCATTCTTCTCGTGAAAATCTGATCAATGAGTCCAGAGAATCTGATAACTAATTGTATATACAAATATGAGTATACAAAATTTTTTGCTTATTGAATCGAGTCCACTTGTCGAAGTTGCTGAATCGGGCCCACCCATTGAAGTGGCTGAAACAGGCCCACCTGTTGAAGTGGCTGAATCGGGCCCACCTGCCGAAATGGTTGAATTAGGCTCACATACCAAAATGGCTGCTTCGAGTCTTCCTCTCAAAGGGACAACCCAGCCCTACTTGTGTAGGGCTGTCAAAAAAGCTCGTTGTTCGCGAACAGTTCGTGTTCGGTTCGCCAAAAAGTTTGTGTTCGATTCGTTCGATAAGCAAACGAGACGAACACGAACAATTTTTTTTCGTTCTGTTTGTTAAACGAACCAAACATGAACAGTGATATGTTCGTTCGTGTTCGGTTCGTTATTTTTCGAAATATAAAATAATTTAAAATAATTATATATAAAAAATTTATGATATTTTAAAAATAATTATATATTATAAAAATTTATCATATTTTAAATAATTAAACTTCTATAAATTATAATATATGATAAATTATTAATAACAATAATAATATTATAGTATTAATTATATTAATATATATGTTATAATATTATAATTAATATACTATACTATATATTAAAATAAAACCTTAATCAAAACCCTAAACGCCTTATTCGGTTTGCTTCATTTTGAGGAAGTATGGGTTACCTGATGTGTACGGAATACCTGATCAATTTGCTTCATTTTGAGGAAGTATCTTATCAAAGCTAGGGCTGTCAAAAAAGCTCGTTGTTCGCGAACAGTTCGTGTTCGGTTTGCCAGGAAGTTCGTGTTCGTTCGATAAGCAAACAAACCAAACACGAATAGTGATTTGTTCGAATATTTCAAACACGAACACTAGCTCCGTTCGTTCGTGGTCGGTTCGTTTACACCCCTACTCTTGTGCAAGGCCGGCTATCGTAGGAGACCATCTGACTAGTAAGGTCATTTTTTTAATCCATTATTAAAAATCACGCTCTACACTTGGGACTTGATTTTCTCACCTAGGTTCCAGGGATGGGCATTGCACTGGCAACACCCGACACTCACATCACGGACTTTTCATCAGACACCGAGGAAGGTCGTTGTACAGTGCGAGATGTACTATGTTGATTATTTCATTGACTTTCTCCTTTGTGTATAAAGGGGAGGGAAAATGAGAGGAAAGTGTGTTTAGATCATACTCTCGCGCTTGCTCGCTTGCCCGCTCTCCCTCAGGGAACTTACGAAGAGCCTGGCTTTTCCGACTTTCCAGAGATAAGAATTTAATTTATTTCCTAAGGTTCCCTCTCAAGTCTCCAATTCATCTCTCTCTCTCTCTCTCTACTTTTACAATACAAGGTCTTTCTTGGTTTTATGCACTCACAAACAATATGAGACTCTACATCTCAAAAGGATTAACAAAAGCCATATTGTTCTTTAGTATTCGTGCTCAAATGCACGCGTTGCTTGGATTTATTTATATTAGCTGGACAATTTAGGAAGATTTACATACCACACAATTCTTATGTATTTACATATCTAACACCTAAACTTCCAACTTTTACATGCATGCCACCTTACCTTTGCATGAAGGTGTATAATTCACTTTTTAAAAGTTAAAAAGGTGGCACTTTTGATGTGATATGAAAGATTTGGGTGTTATAAATGTAAAAAGTAAAATCTAGATGTTCAATATGTAATTGATGGATTGGGTGGTATGTAAAACCCCTACAATTTAATGCATTGATGAATTAATATGTGCAGAAATTACCTAACTGGTAGTAATGTGTCATGGAGTCAAACGTTTTGACTTGTTTCCAAAGGTGTTCAAAGTAGAAAATTTGATGCATTTCAATGAAACAGGCATCCTATCATTTAGTTACTGTATTAATCATCTCATGCTCATGTAAATAGATTATGCCATCTGGTGTGTTGTCATATCCTTTAATAACACAGATCAGTGAGTTAAAATCTGCAATTGGCCCCATAACTGGAAGAAGCGAGCAGTTTTGCTCCGATGCATGCTTTCGAAGATACTTGGTTGCTCGTAGCTGGAATGTTGAGAAGTCGAAGAAAATGCTGGAAGATACTCTGAAGTGGAGATCACTATATAAGCCTGAGGAAATTCGTTGGGTAATTTCCTTAGTCTAATACCCTCGTTCATACGAAAATGCTGGAATCTGTCAATATTATTCGCCATTGTTATTTAAATGTTTTAGCAAGATGTTGCTATGGAAGGCGAGACTGGAAAGTTGTACAGAGCCAATTTTCAGGACAGGGATGGCAGGACTGTTCTTGTGATGAAACCAGGAAAACAGGTAAAAATCTCTTTTTCATGGAAGATAATCCATTTATTCATGGCCTAAGGGGAAATATTTACGAATTTGCAGAACACGTCATCGCCTAATAATCAACTCCGTCATCTGGTTTATCTCTTTGAGAATGCAATTCTCAATTTACCTGAGGGTCAAGAGCAGATGGTGTGGCTGATAGATTTTGGAGGATGGTCTCTAAGCAACTCAGTCCCGTTAAAGATGGCAAGAGAAACAATACATGTCTTGCAAAATCACTATCCTGAGAGGCTTGCTGTTGCTTTTCTTTATAATCCTCCGAGAATCTTTGAAACATTATGGAAGGTAAATACTTCTCTCTCTCTTATATTATTATGGTTTGCATTCATACCTGTTTGGTTGCTCGAGTAACTAAGTGGCACAAATATTATTTATTTATTTATTTATTGGTTTGCAGCCAATATAGTGAAATAACTACCAAAAGATTGCAGCTTTCCCCATTGGAATTTGCTCTATCATCTGGTCTCAAGTTATTTCAATGCAGGAAAAGCATCTCTTTCATTTGCAAGCATCCAGGCAGACCATAAGTTAATTTGTTTATAACATATCGTTTCTTATTTAATTTGAGTTACCTTATCTTGAAATCCATTAATTAGAGTTCTTGAATAATAAATTTTCCTTGTAATTTGGTCAAAGTGTAGTATGCATATCATATATCAATAGCACGATTGCTCCATGAGATGAATTTGACTTACAGAAAAAAAAAAGAGAGGAGAAAAGAGAGAGTTGGTTTCATACCCAAAATCTTATCTTTGAATGCCATGATCTGTTAACTCTCAAGCCTAGTTTTCCTTTATTAAGCCCAAGAATCTCTTCTTTTATGTTTAATGTGCTAGGGAATGGAGTTCATTAAATCAGAAGTTTAAGCTAGTGGTTAAGTTTAGGAAAGCGCAAATCCCTATTATGAAGGAATTTATTTCCTGCTATCAACATATATTCCACTAATATTGTTCCTTTTTATTTATATTTTCTATTTCCTATTTTCCCTTTTCAGAGGGATTCCTATTTTGTTTGTTTTTTTTTTTTTTTTGCTATTATAGATATGCACAGGATTGTAGTGCTTTAGAAGACGCAGGAATAATCTTTCTCAAAATTTCCATATGGTATCTGAGATCTTAGAAATTTCTTTCCTTCTCAAGGCTACAACCCTGTTCTACCTCTGTTTTGTCTTTGAGGTCAAAGATGCAAGAAATTTATTTCCTTCGCAAGGCTACAACCTTGTTCTGCCTCTGTTTTGTCTTTGAGGTCAAAGTTGCAAGAAATAAAATTCATTAGAGGAATTTATTTCCTCTGCAAGGTCAAAGAATGTAGTACCAAATTCCTCATAGCTGAGATATGAGGAATTTATTTCCTCTGCAAGGTCAAAGAATGTCGTACCAAACTTGCTCGTCACTATCGACAATGAAGGATCCAAAAAAATCTCTGTCCTTGTCGTTCTAACCGTCAGCTCTGACGGTCACATAAGCTCGATTGTTGTCATTCGAACATCTCCTTCGACACTCACATACGCTCGATCACCGTTTCATCTCTGGCTCCTCGTCCGACTCTTCCAACTCTTCTAATCAAGGTCTTTGCTTCATCTTCTCACAATTGAGATTGCATTGAAATTTTCGTTCGCCTTACTTTTCCAATCTAATTGGTAACCACATTTCATCTCAGAAACTGTTCGTTCGAATAGTCTAAGTATATCATACTGCAAAATTGTTCTTCCTCTTCAATTTACTCAAGTAGAGGATGATACACTCCTATGATCAATTCTACTTGCCGAACTTGTGAAAATTGAGAGTTGTGCACATTGCTTTAGTTTCTATTCACTCTTCTAGCCAAGCAATCAAACTAGGGGTTCTTTTCTTGCCTTTTTTTTCGAGCAACGGGTCTTCTCGATTCGAGCCTCATAATTTTATCATGGTCAAACACTACATGGCCTCACAATCTTCTTCCGCTAAAATCACCTCTTGCCCTAAGCCTATATATTCAATGCCCAATGTACCTAATTACTCATCCCATCTATTTAAAACCATAAAATGCATGGTCGTAATTTTCTTCAATGGTCTTAGTCCGTCTTCATAACACTGCCGTTGCCGGTCCCAAGCCCGGATGTGAAAAGTGGAGGGTTGCGTTAGGTAGTCGACAGCCAGCGTAAAACTTGTCGAAAAAAAATCATGACATGAATCCTTTTGATCATTGTGTAAGTGCTTAGGCGTCCCTCGGAGCGACGCGTACTGTATGGCTCGAATACGATGGAAAGTGTGCAGGGCCGCTACACCGGCGCCCGGTGTAGTGTCAAGTAGCAAGGGTTCCCACATTACGGACGGATGCGGGTAAAGAAGTTAGTCCATGATACTAAGTATTAGGATAGGATCCCGAAATATAGGTACTCTCAATGGTAAACTAATGGAATTGGTTGATATTATGATCCATAGAAAGATAAATATCCTATGTATTCAAGAAACTAAATGGGTTGGAGAAAAAGCTAAGGAGATTGATAACTTAGGTTTTAAACTATGGTATTCTGGTAAGAGTCGTATTAGAAACCAAATTGAAACCAAATTGAGATTAGCAGATACATTAGCAACAACTGAAAAATGAACAAAAGATTTAATTAATAAAATGTTTAAATTCAATTAATGGTAAATCTCATCTCAAGATACCTAATGCAACATTAATATCAAGTCTTTGGATAAGTAACATTAACTCATAGTAGTAATCTTGTTAGTAATGATCAAACATTAACAATAACATATATCAAGTAATAAATCTATCTTTGGATCGATTTATTACTCATATATTATTCCTTATAATTGTTACATGTTTATCATCACAAGTGTGTATGCATTTCGCAAGTATTAATTTTCCTTCGGCCAATTAATACTCGCATGTAACCTACATACTACACAAGATCCATCATTCGTCATGAACTATCTACACATGAGATGTCAACTTCTAAGCAACATCATGCTTCAATAAGTTCATTAAAAATGATGGACAATTTTAAAGTACCATTTATTCGAATTTAATTCAAACATTAATTTAATTTTACAAAATCTTAATTTTATAAACAATGGACTAAATTTTAAAAACTTTAAAGTTCATAATTTACAAAAATTGATTGATTTTATAAAATAATCAATCCATAATTTAATTAATTTAATTTACTCATTTTAAAATGAGTAACTTAATTAACTTATTTATTTAATCTACTCATTAAATTAAACGACTCATTTTATTTTTCAAATTAAAATGAGTTAATTAATTAATTAATTAATGAGTAAATTAAAATTTAAATTAAACAAAATAAAATAAAATTGAGAAAATCAATTTAAAACTAAACAAAATAAAACAAAATCAATTTTATTTTATTTTATTTTTCCGCGAACCGAGTCCGCTGAGACCGGTCCGTGGACTGGTCCACGGACCGGCTCGCGGACCGGCTCCACGAACCGTCGCAGATCGGCTCCGCGAACCGTCGCGGATCGCGAACAGCGGCTCTCGAACCGCTCGCTTCGCCAGCGCCCGCCCGCGCGCCGGCTCCGCGCCCGACCGGCGCGCGCCTCCGCGGCCCGCTCCTCCTGCGCGGCTCCGGCGGCGCCTCCCTCCAGCGCCGATTTCGGCGCCATTTCCGGCGGCTCCCTTTTGCCGCTCGTTTCGATTTTGTCGGATTTGCCGCCGTCGGAGGACACGCCACCGCACCCACCGACGTCGCAGTCCCGCTGCGACATTCCTTTCTCCGTAGTCCCGCCGCCGCAACCTTTTGCGGGCGAATCCTTCGCGAGTAAAGGCGAACAAAAGGGATAAAAAAACACGAAAGAGGAGGGGAATCTCAACAAGAACATGAACGTGAGGCTCTGATACCAATTGTTAGAAACTTTAATCCAGTAAAACTTTAATTTCCATTCACATTCTTGTTGGAGAAAAACAACAAAACTTAAATCTTTATTTTATCATCTTAAGGCGAAGCATACTCGAATCCATTTGATCGATTGCAAGCAATGATCTTCCAATCCGCAATTTATCCGGAGTTTTCCTTAGTTTCTCTCGTTGATGGGGAACCGAGAATTTAGAAATATGCGGATCGGGACCATTACCCTCGTATTTATTGTAACTAACCTGGTGGTTACAAAGGATTGCTTAATTCCAATCTCGCCCTCATTAAATTGGAATTTGCTCTTATAGTATCCACACTTATAATTTCATGATAAATGTGCTTAAAGTCATAAACTTTATTAATTAATTAGACCACAATAATTTTGACTTGTTAAATAATGACCCAACACATTTATTATTTACATCGTAGTCCCATAAATTATCCAACAAGTTCTTCCACCATCCGCCCAACATCCTCGTACGAAGACCCACCCACCTCCATAGCCGCCTTCGCCAAGGACGCAAACTCCCTCGCCCGCCTTCGAAACCCTCTCGCCTCTTCACCATCGCCCATCACTCTCCTCACCGCTCCCGCCACATCTACGCGCCTTAACGTCCGTCGCCCCTTCCTCACCCCTCACACCCACCTTCAACACATCCGTAATCGATCTCTCATTCACAAATTGCTCGTACATCGCGTGGCCACGCCACCGAGGGCAACCCCGCCGCCACACCCTCGAGCGTGGAGTTCCACCCACGATGCGTCGGAAAGCGCCCACCGCCACGTGTCCAAGTATAGCTATCTGTGGGGCCCAACCCCTCACCACCCACCCCATCCCCACGACCCTCTCCTCGAACCCCTCCGGCAGCCCACTCCATTGTCTCCGCCGCCGCCCCTCGCCGATCTCTCACGGCTCATATAAACCGTTGCCCGCTTTGCTCGAGCCCGATCGCCGTCTCCCGCATTTGAGCCGCGTCGAACCGGCGAGACTTCCAAAGCGGGTGTATACTACGGATCGAGGCGGCGCGGGCGTCGAGCCGACTCATTAGTCGGGCCGTGTCGAGGTGTGCCTTGCTCGCCACGGTTCGCCCGACCGATTTTATCATCCTCTCGAATTAGATAATGATACCGGACCGACGAACCAAGCCCGACGACCCGCCCGACCCCGACGAAAAATATCTGCATAAACCGGTTCCAGCTCGTAGAAAGAATTAACCACCACTCCGAAGCTTTTCTCCTCGGCCTCTCTAAACAATTGGAGCGTCGTGTTACGACCCGCCATTTTCGGAGAAATGGCATAGCAAGTATAGGAAGGAGAACTCTGAAGCACGCATGGAGCGGAATATTCTAGAAGAGGACATGTGGAGGAGAGTAAGCACATGACTCTAGAAGATGCCACCTCGTTCGGAAGACTCCAGAAGAAGGACACATGGAGCCACATAGTACTGCGGAGGTGCTCACCTCATTCTAGAAGATATAATATTATAATGTAATCTAGAAAGTTCTCATGGCTTGAGGGGACTATAAATAGAGACCCCTCCCTCATTTGTAAGGAACCAAGCATTTGAATAAAGAGTTCAAGTATTCAAGTGTTTAGTGTTCTCTTCTCCCCACTCTTCTTCTTAAAGCATTTTGTGTTTGCAAGCTCCAACATTGAGAGGGTTAGGCTGATTTAGTGCTAGGTAAGAGCGCTAAAGCCGCACGGGTGACTACAGAAAAGTTGGTCCGTGACAGTTGGTATCAGAGTCTTGGTTCGAGGGAAGACAAATAAGCCATATCAAAACAAGTGCTTCCTTTGTGACGGGCCACATTGGGTGAGGGATTGTCCTTAGAAGCAGGCTCTGAACTCTCTCCTTGCAAGTCATAAGGGGAGGAAAGTGATAGGGAGAACGACGATGGAGGCACGGTGGGAGCTCTTCGACAGTCGAATGGGATGCAAGCTCAAACAAAGCCCCGAGGGAAGGGGTTACTTCTTTGTGGAGATGAAAATCGGAGGAAAGACCACCATGGCGATGGTGGATACGGGTGCTTCTCACAACTTCATCTCTGGGAGGAAGCAAAGAGAATAGGCTTGCGGACGACTAAGGGAGAGGGCTTCATCAAAGTCGTCAACTCAGCGACGGAGCCGATTGATGGAATGGCTAAAGGAGTCGAGACCAACATTGGGCGTGGTCGAGTACATTAGACTTCCGGTCATTCCTTTGGAGGATTACAAAGTTGTCCCGGGAATGAGCTTCTGGAACAAGCCAAAGCATTCCCAATGCCATTTGCCAATTGCTTGTGCATCATGGAAGGGAACGAGCTTGCTCGGTGCCGATGATCGAGGTAAGCGAGCCGGGATCCAAGATGCTCTCGACGATTCAACTCATGGATTGCATTGCCGAGGACAAGGGGACAACTTGTCAACAAGGTTGGAGGCGAGGGATAAGCCACTAGCAAGGAAGACTTGCGGCATGACACCTCTCTCTCACAACACCGAGGGAAACCAAAGTTTGCCAAGTCCGGCAAATGCGAAGGAAGCGAGTTCGAAGGTGCGGGGGAAGCCGCAATGAGGGCATTGCGGGTTTAAGTGGGGGAGAGTGTTACGATCCGCCATTTTCAGAGAAATGGCATGGCAAGTAAAGGAAGGAGAACTCTAGAAGCACGCATGTAGCGGAATATTCTAGAAGAGGGCATGTGGAGGAGAGTAAGCCGCATGACTCTAGAAGATGCCACCTCGTTCGGGAAGACTCAGAAGAAGGACACATGGAGCCACATGGTACTAGAGGGTGCCACCTCATTTTAGAAGATATAATATTATAATGTAATCTGGAAAGTTCTCATGGCTTGGAGGGGACTATAAATAGAGACCCCTCCCTCATTTGTAAGCAACCAAGCATTTGAATAAAGAGTTCAAGTATTCAAGTGTTTAGTGTTCTCTTCTCCCACTCTTCTTCTTAAAGCATTTTGTGTTTGCAAGCTCCAACATTGAGAGGGTTAGGTCGATTTAGTCTTGAGTAAGAGCGCTAAGCCGCACGGTGACTACGAAAAGTTAGTCCGTGACGGTCAGTGAAAATCGAAGATTTCGTGAATCTCCGGTTTCGTTAACTCGATGGGGCACGGGAGATCGTCGATGAGAATGGAACATGCGTCATCCTTGGAGAAGTGCTCAAGGGGGTTAATAAGGGCTAGACTCTCATGGACGCAGAGTGGGAAGCCGTCGTGGCTGCTGAAGACTATGTGTGGGATGCCCAGTTCGGCTGCCATTTCGGGGGGCCAGATGAAGAGCGTGTCGGAGATGAGAAAATCGGCGCGGTGGTTGAGGAGAAGGTCTTGGAGAGAAGGGCAGAGGGCGGCGATTGCGGTGATGAGGTGAAAGAAATCGGAGGGTGGGAGGTTAGTGAGATTTTCGCGGTTTCCTGCAGGGAGGAGTTGGGCGGCGGAGGGAGGGAAAGGGAGGAGGATGAGATCAATGGGGTGGGCGAGGGAGGGTAAAGAGTATGAATTGGCGTGGTCGATGGCGGGGCGGGCGAGGGATTCATTGCCGGGGGTGGTGACTATGGTGGCGGAGACGCCGCGGCGGGAGAAGAGTTTGGCCATGTCGATGAGAGGGATCAAGTGACCTGGGCTTGGCAAGGGAAAGAAGAACCCGCGTAGTGGCCGTGCCGATGTTTCTCGTCCTTTGGGGGTTTCTATGGCTTCTTGGAAACGTATGGCGGTCCGCTCGAAATGGCGAGCAAGACCGGATAAGGAGATTTATAGGGTGGATTTTTGATCGGATGTAGGATGGAATCAGAAAAAATTATGCCTTTTTTATAATTAGTTAATTATATATATATATATATATATATATATATATATATATATATATATATATATATATAATTTGCATGCACCTCTCAACGGATACGACAAAGGTCACCATAAAAGAATCTTCACCATAGGTGAAGATATTCATTCGATAAATCTTTAATTTTTAATATCATTTAAAATATACTATCTATAATTTATTTTATATAAAATTTTAGTAGTGCTTTCCTTTTTAAATCAAAGAACTTGCCCATTTGTAAAAAAGTTTCATAAGATAAAATGGAAAACAGTCCAAACTTTTATACCGTAATTGACCGAGAAGTCTAATGCTATAAACTACGTTCAAAAAACTCTCTTAAATATGTTTCACTGAATAAACAATCAAACCAGTGAACTTAGGGCTCGTTTGGGGCAGCTTATATATGCAAAGGCATTTTGAAAACGCCTCAACACCATTTGGATCGCACGTTTCGGCAGCTTATCCTAAAAATCAATTGCATTTTTACACTAAAAGCAGGTCGCGAGTCGAACCTCGCGGTCGACCCGCAAGCCTTGTTTCAGGATAAGCTGATTATCTTGAAACGCACAAGCTGCTCCAAACGCACCTTTAGAGATTGAAAACTATGAGATCACACCCTTGAGGAAGGATAGTACAAGTTTGAAGAAGCTGTTTTAATTTCTTCATAAATGAGTTATATTATAAGGAATTAATACATCTAATCACATAAAAAGAGGAAACAAAATATTTCTTATCGGCATTAATTGTATTTTTTGCATCTAACACATCTAATCACATAAAATGAGGAAAAAATTATTTTAATTACTTAATTTATACTCTTTCACAAAATTATGTAAAACTCTATTTCTTAGGCACGCTCGAAGAACTTATCTAAGTTCTATAATTTACAAAAAAAAATATGCCAATTTGGATCTCTAAGAGATCAAATAATCTAGAGTAAAAGAGTATGACAAAGGCTGGCCCACTGCTAGGAGAATGTGAGGCTCATTTTAACTGATCGAATGAAGTTGGATGGGCCAAGGTAGTAAGGCTAAAATCAACGAGCCACGAGACGAAAAGAAGATGATAAGATGATTCAAACCCAAACCATTCGGTTAGAAACAAGGACAAAAGAGAGTTCGAGCCAACTACAACGAAAAAGTCTAATTGATGTGGTAGCTTACCCTCCACTAGAGCAAATATGATAGAAATTACGGTTCTAGAACTACTCTAAACCTCTCATTGATGCCTTAGGATCCCCTCATCAAGGATTAAGGATCGACAACCGGACTATATCGGTTGGCCGACCCATGCCAACTAAAGCTTAGCGAGATCAAGCTAATTTTGTCAAACCAAAGCTAAATAAGCTTAGCTAGTCAAGAAAAGTTGCGGGACGACAAGTTCATACATGTAAAATACCATAAATACACAAGTACAAACCACTTTAAAATAGAAGATAAAAGAAAATATCATCATTTTACCCCTTAATTGTAATGAGGAAATCATTATATGAATAAGACACAATGGATTGCTAGTTATTTTCTCTTTTCTTTCTTTCTCTTTATCTCTATTTGAACTCTATTTTTTGGATGTGGTTCACGGTCAAATCGAGATTCAATATCCTCGAGGTGGGGTGAGCATGGTTCATACCATAAGCAAGAAGATAAGTAACCTAAGGAGTACAAACATATAGCAAAGGCACTAACAAGCTGGAGTGCACTAGACAATTTGTGGCCCAACAAATCCAAGATTTGAAGGATCATATGGTAGATTTCATTTGAGATGTGATGACCGGGTTAAGAGATCAACAACTTTGAGTCCCCTTAGTTTTGAAACGGGAAGGTGACTCCTAGTACTTCTCTAGTAGTGGGTTAGCACCGATCAATCAACAATTTAGTTTTTTAAGATGGAAGAGCTAAGGTGATGTTTTCTCTTCTTATAACAATATATGCATATCATCGAGCTTCAAAAATTCTTGTCTTATGAGCACATAGCGATGTTTTTGAGAAATAATTAGCATTATTTTTGTATTTTCTTTTTTTCTTTTTTTTTCCCGTTCTTAGAGCTGTGTTGCAATACATAATGAAATCAATGCATTTTTTTTTCCACATAGAAGTATGCAAAAAAGCAACATGAAACGACTATTAAAAAATAAAATAAAAATCATATTTAGTTTACGGTGACAATGCAAAATTGTGACAAAATTGTTTGGCAACGAGTCAATTTTAATGTTTTCACCTATTTAGTTTCTAATTTAACTATTTTTATACTATTGTAAAACTTTGTGTACATCAAAAAACATGCCACACAAATCACAAAGACATATCGAGTTGACCCCGGGTGGAATCTAAGATCGACCATGAGGGAGGCTTATCCGGGGATCTTTTTAACATTCTAGAGGAGTTTCTTGAGGAGGATGTCCTTCTTAGTGAGAAATTCCATGATTTTGAGATGGTCATCGGCCAAGTCATGACCATTTTGATACCCAAGTCGTCGATACCATCAAGGATGAACACCATGAGCTGGTTGAAGTTCGTGATGGCCATACGACCGATCAAGGCGATCGGAGCAAGGACGATATTATTGCTTTATTACAAAATCAAGTCACTCTTCTTGCAACCCAGATAACATCATTACAAGATGAGAGGGCAGGGTCCGATGTTGTCTAGCACCCTACACAGGGTGAGGCGCGTTCGAATATTCCTGTGGTGTCTTTATTGGCTCATAGGCATGCTCATGCTACTTCTTCGATGTCGCTCGACATATGTATTGGTATCAATTTTTTATTTCACGTACAAGGGTCGTCTATTTAAATAACATTTGATCTGTGTCCAGCTTACCGTCATCCAAGACATCCGACCAGGACCTCCTCATACATGTTCCGAGCAAGAAAATCGGGACGGGTACCCCGGGAAAATTCACCATGAGGTGGGATTAGCCTTGACTCCGGATGCTATTTACATCCATTTTTATGTTGAGAGACGCGGATCCATCGGCCCGGACTCTTCTTTGTCCAAGGGAGTCACCGAGTTCCCTACGCACATTTTAGAGAAATTCAGGTTCAAACAAATTTTATCCCCATAAGGGTCTGGTACACCAATAGGCACCAAAAACCTTGGTTTGAAACTCCTAAAATTTTCATTTCAGAGTTATGAGGTTGTATTCTAGTGATACATAAGTTTCGGTGGCTTCTGGAACAATGATAACATTTCTACAATCAACCAGACAAAAATTAGGGTTTGAAACAGCCTACCCGCGCCGTGGTTCGGGCGCAGTTAGCAATGAATTCCCCAAAAAATGATCAATAAAAAAAGCCATTATTGAGGTTAGGGGATCATAATTTACTCATATGTGATCTCCTAAAGCTTTCAGATTGAGAAAATCTTTGGTCGGATGCTTCAAGTGTATATTAAGGTTGTGAGGCCTAGGCCGGGTGCCTAGAAGCCCAAAGTGTCTACCCAAAAGTTCAAAATCGAGCCACAGGAAGTTTGGCGTCGATCCCGGTGCCTATGCGCTAAAATCAACTCAAAAACAATCATTTTCCCGAGCCCTCAGGTTACACCATTTTGGGGTATATCATTATAAAGTCTTTGGAGTGTGTTATTACACCATCATATAGTGTGTTATTACACCATCTTATAATATGTTGTTACACTATCTTTGGGTCCATCGTTACACCATCTTCACGTAAGTCGTTGCATCATCTTTTGGTGTGGCGTTACACCTCAACGTACATCAAGATTATATATCATATATCATGATTCTACAAGGGCTTTCGTTGCAATGAATAGAAGGCTGTCAGCCACGGTGATCGATGATTTTTGACAAGTGCAACAACGAGTGGAGTTTGCTAGACCTTCGGGGTAGAACACTAACTTTCAACTCCTCGCGATGCGGCTTCAATCTCGGGTTTTAGGCTACGTTTGACGCAGTTACGGTTCTCGAACTACTCAGTGTATGCTGCACTTGCCTCGGAAGTTCTTTGTGGGGACTTGCTTGTAGAAAGTGACCGGTTATTTGGGGTAGCTTGTGTGAAAATAGTTATGAGGCGTACGATTCTTGGAAAAATGACAATTTTGCATCAGTCTTGTAATGATGTGTTTAACAGAACTGTGATAGACATAAATATAATAGTTTTAAGGCAAAAAATTCACTTAAAAACAGTACAGAATTACAGACACACGTCCAGACTGATGAAGGGAGGGAGTTGTGGCCTCAATTGTAAAAGAACCCAACACATCATTATTACAATTTTTCAGCTTTTTCAGGGAGGCGAGTTACCGAGGAAGAGTTCAGTTAAGCAAGGAATGAAACAGTCATATGCTGTTGCACCTGCTCCATCAAACCAATCCTCTAACACTTGTAATCCAAAGTTTCATGACGATTTGCACCGATTTGAATGGTTAATGAATTATTAAATCCAAAGTTTCATGACGATTTGCACCGAATTATTAAATCCTTATATTGAGTTCGTATAAGACCAAGGAAGAAGAACATCTTTATTTTAACAATCATTTCTAATACTTTTATAGCTGTCAAAATGAGGATCCGAAGAATGCATTAGCTATTTTTACATCAGATTTGAAACGGCAAGGCTAGATCCTAGCCCCAACAAAATTGAAAAAATTGCCATTATGCTCAACCTGCCAGCAAAAGCACCAATGCCTACCAACAATTTTAAGAAAACTGCGAGGTTGTTGTTTCCATTGAGAATGAAATTGTGTTGTGTAATTAAAGTTGCACGCCATGAGCTTTCCACAGTTCTGAATTGTACAACTCATAACAGAACAAGCACCAGAGAAACAAAAGGTTGGCATTTAAATCTTAATAAGTGCTAATCTATGTCTCAAACTCGTTAACAGAAGAGAAGAGTCTGGCACTTAAACTATGGGAAATAACAAATGGAAGCATGACCAAATCTAAGCTCAACAAGAAAATGATTTCTCATGATGCAAGAGCTAATTCGGAAACTAGAAAATGATTTTCATGTCAAACTAATCATGGAACAGATGAATTCCAGCAAGCAAGTCTAGATAAAATTCTTGTCAAGCCTGTTAATTGGTTAGAGAGATTTTTGTCAGGCCTGTTAAAAGTCTAGATAAAATTCTTGTCAAACCTGTTAAAAGTCTAAATAAAATTTTTGTCAAGTCTGCATAAAATTCATGGAACATATGTGAAATACATGATGAGTTTGTATTATCTATTCCTGTTTCTAGTTTCACTGAAGATCTATTTCAGTTTTTCCCGGTGGGAACCTCCCTCTCTCCATCTTTCACGCTGCCTGGAGAAGTCTGAGCAGGAAGCAAAGAGCCGTAGGAGGGAGTATTGACAGTAAAATTTCTGCTTTTATTTATTTATTTTTTTATTTTTTATTTTTATTTTTTGGTGCTGCGACCAATATGTACAAATGCTATGTTTGAGTCCCGCTTGAATAGGTGTTCAAACGATGGACCTAATTTCTCTGACTGAATTCAGATTTTGATTCCAAATGGTAACCCATATTTTCTGAAGCATACATCTATAAGTGCAGCGTGTACTTGGTATTGAAATTATGAGAATCTACATATATAGCACTCATAATGAACACCTTAATTTTGATATTTACTTATATAATATTTAAGTGTAATGATCAAATCAAATGAATTTAGACAGTTTCAACGACTAGCCAAGACCCTGCCTCACTCAACCCAAAATGATTTCTCCATGATCCCTCACCCGCTGGAATTCACCACATGCAAATTGATTCACCATATTTGTAAGTTTATATACGGCTTTATAATAGCTACTTGTTGTTTTGACCTCGATTAGTTCTTAAGGTAAGTGTCACTCTTGTAAATTTCTACTTACTTTAAGCGTCCATTTGTTGACTTTTCATGGAAGGCACTAGAAGAGGACATGTGGAAGGACGTATGGAGGCCAGTGCGGTGGAAGGATGACATGTGAAAGGACACGTGGAGGCAGTGCGATGGAGGACGCTAAAGGGTGGACATGTAGAGCCAATGCAATCCTTGAAGGTTACTGCATCATCTATTTATAGAATATTATAATGTAATCTGATCTACTTATAAATAGATGAGATGAAGGAGCGCTTAGTGTGGGTTTTGTAAGAGTGAAAAGAACTCGAGAGTGTGAGGCTAGGCTTGTTAAGGGTGAGGAGAGCATCTTGGAGGCCTTGGATGTGAAGGGAGGTCATGGAAGATGAGGGCTCATCTATGTAAAGCTAAAATCTTCTTGTTTCTTGTCTTAGTGGATTATTTCGATTCCCTCCGTGGACGTAGGTCAAAAAGATCGAACCACGTAAATCCTCTTGTTTGCTTGTGCTCTTGTGTTTGCATCTTGCTTTGTTGTGATTTGCGGTTTGTTCTACTGCAAGAGTAAGGAAAGAAAGTGTTTTTCCCACAACAGCTACTATGGAAGAATTGACAACTGAAATCCATTTCAAGGAATATCGTTCTTTAAACTTTGCGAAAAAGACAAACTTTGTGCTTGAAGACCTAATTCTTAATCGAGCTTCAAAATATCAGAGTTCATTAATTTTGATATTTGTTTGAAAATTTAGTTTCAAAATCGTATCAAAATGTAGTAAGATTGCGAGTCGAAACGGAAGACTACGGTTTCTTCAATTAAGCGAAAAAATATGTTATGGGAGATTGTGAGGCACGGGTCGATGTAGCAGAAGGCGTGTGCTTTCTGTTGAGATGGCGAGCCGGCGCGATAGCGACGAAGAAGAAGGCAAGATGGCGATTTCGAGGAAGAAGGCGCGGGAAGGATATCTAGGCTGCGGGGTCGACTCCTGGACGACGACGAAGAAGGCTCCGGACGGAATGCCAGGGCTTCTTTAGCGAGGGCAATTTCGAGTATCAGCAAGGTGAAAGCTGGGCCGCGGCGTCGATCCTGCAACCCGCTTTTCGCCCGGTTTAGCGTCGGTCGGCCGCGACGCTGCGAGCCAAATAGTAAGTTTTTGTGGCCTAGGGCTGCGCAGCGATAAAAGAGCGGCCCCAAACAGAATCCTCGCGATACGACTCTTTTTATAGAGTGCCTGAGAGGTCTTCCTGCAAATAAAGAAGGAATCGAAATCATCTCATCGGACGATCTGAGAGATTCGCCTAATCATATAAAGTTTTGCGAGACATTTAAGTGTCTTAATGATATCGAATTAAGTGATATTGTGTCTGTTAGATTTATATTGTCGAGCCGCTAAATTTGACTATAAGCATATCAAATATATAATTCATTTGGCATTCCAATTAATCCGAAAACTTCTAAAAGTGGATTATTGGCTTGATTCGGGCTTGATTTGGCTCTGATTAGACAAATTTTGTTGCGATTGTGTTCATCCCGTCGCTAGTCATCGTGATTATAAGTTCGCTGATATCCAAGTTATGGATGATTTTTAATTTGAGTTTCAATGTTTCTTGCACAAAACAAATATTTTGAGATTTGGGCTAATACTTCAAAATTGTGTAAAATGATAAAATTTATTGATGGTGCATCACTTACAATCATTTTAATTTTTTTTTTTTTTTTTTTAATGATGGACAGCTTAAATATCTTATATTTTCCTATTTTGACATTTGCATAATAATCTCTAACTTTTTGGTATTTCTATATCTAACAACTTAACTTTATTTTTAAATTAACATCAGCGAAATGTTATTTAAATAAATAGTTGATACATCCTTAAAAATAGTAATCATGCACTAATCTCAACGCATTTTTTAGCAAAAAATCTTTCCAAATATTAATTCAATACTTTGGCTATAAAGGATAAAGTCAGTTAATCAAATAAGCACGCATTGTATATATATTTTATTGCATGTATTTAATAATATTTAGACTCATATTTGCTCATGAATCATGCCCAAGAAGTAGAATGTAAATGGAGAATGCAAAAACAGAAATAACAGAGAAAGTATATATATATATATATATATATATATATATATATATATATATATATATATATATATATATATAGAGATTAAGTATTATAGTACTAAAATCCGTCAATCAATACTTATTATATTTAATGTTCTTTTATTTATAGAGAACTAAAATAATTGTGAAATAATAAATATGCCCATGACATTTTTATAGTCCGTCTATCTCTTTTTCTCAGCCTTCGTCACTCATTTAATTAAGCATCAATCAAGTTTTGAGTGTCGGATGGCCTTTGCCTGATTCGCTCTCGAGTCAATCAGTCATCCATGTTTAGTCGACTCTCAAGTTGTTCGATTCTTATGTTGATTTAGGATTGGTCGGCCAACTGGTTTTCATTTGATTTGTTTCTTCTTATCTTAAGTATTTCTGTCTCGTCTAGCCCATAACAATTCGACTTGGCCGGAAACATTTTGGTTGTATAAATACATTCACAGGCTTTTTAATTTGACTGAAAATTAAAAAAATATGTATTTCAGCTTACTTCAAATTTGATTTAAAATCAAAATCAAATTTAGTTAAAAAGGCTGCTTTCATTAGGTATATTAATTTAAATCATATACAAGTAAATAGACTAGGAGAGTAGTTTTACTTAGGAGCATTTGTTGGATGATTTATGGGACTACAATGTAATTAATAAATGTGTTGGGTCATTATTTAACAAGTCAAAATTATTGTGATCTAATTAATTAATAAAGTTTATGACTTTAGGCACATTTGTCATAAAATTATAAGTGTGGATACTGTAAGAGCAAATTCGATTTAATGAGGGGCGAATTGGAATTAAACGATCACTTTGTAATGCACGGGTTAGTTCTGATAAATACGAGGGTAATGGTCACGATCGCATACTTCTAAATTCTGCGGTTCACATCGACGAGAGAAGCTAAGGAAAACTCCGGATAAATTGCGGATTGGAAGATCGTTACTTGCAATCCATCAAATGGATTCAGGTACGCTTCCGCCTTAAGATGATAAAATAAATATTTAAGTTTTGTTATTTTTCTCCAACAAGAATGTGAAAGGAAATTAAAGTTTTACGGATTAAAGTTTCTAACAATTGGTATCAGAGCCTCCCGTTCATGTTTTTGTTGAGATTCCCCTCCTCTTTCGTGTTTTTTTAACCCTTTCGTTCGCCTTTACCCGCGAAGGATTCGCCATGAAGGTTGCGGCGGCGGGACTACGGAGAAAGGAATGCCGCAGCGGGACTGCGACGTCCGTGGGTGCGGTGGCGCGTCCTCCGACTACGGCAAAATCCGGCAAAATCGAAACGAGCGGCGAAAGGGAGCCGCCGGAAATGGCGCCGAAATCGGCGCCAGAGGGAGGCGTCGCCGGAGCGGCGCCAGAGGAGGGGGACGCCGGAGGTGGCACGGTCGAGGCGCGGAGCTGCGTCGGGCGGCGCGCCGGCGGCACGGGGCGAAACGGCGGTTTCCTGGCTAGCTGTTCGCGATCCGCCGACGGTTCGCGGAGCCGATCCGCGAGCCGGTCCGTGAGCCGGTCCGTGAGCCGGTACGTGGACCGGAGTCCACGGACCATTCCGTGGACCCGATCCACGGAACTGGTTCACGGACCAGTTCCGCGGACCCGGTTCGCGGAAAAAAAAAAATTCAGAAAAATAAAATAAATTAAAATAAAATAAAATTGATTCTATTTTATTTTGTTTAGTTTTAAATTGATTTTCTTGATTTTATTTTATTTTGTTTAATTTAAATTTTAATTTACTCATTAATTAATTAATTAACTCTTTTTAATTTGGAAAATAAAATGAGTCATTTAATTTAATGAGTAGATTAAATAAATAAGTTAATTAAGTTACTCATTTTAAAATGAGTAAATTAAATTAATTAAATTATGGATTGATTATTTTATAAAATCAATTAATTTTTGTAAATTATGGACTTTAAGGTTTTAAAATTTAGTCCATTATTTATAAAATTAAGATTTTGTAAAATTAAATTAATGTTTAAATTAAATTCGAATAAATGGTACTTTAAAATTGTCCATCATTTTTAATGAGCTTATTGAAGCATGATGTTGCTAAAGTGACTCTCATGTGTAGATAGTTCATGACGAATGATGGATGTTGTGTGTATGTAGGTTCATGCGAGTATTAATTGGCCAAGAAAAATTAATACTTGGCGAAATGCATACTGTACTTGTGATGATAAACGTGTAACGATTATAAGGAATAATATATGAGTAATAAATCGATCCAAGATAGATTTATTACTTGATATATGTTATTGTTAATGTTTGATCGTTACGACAGATTACTCATTAGCGAGTTAATGTTACTTGTCAAAGACTTGATATTAATGTTGCATTAGGTATACTGGAGATGGGATTTACCATTAATTGAATTTAAATATTTTATTAATTAAATCTTTTGTTCATTTTTCGGTTATTCTTAATGTATCTGCTAATCTCAATTCGGTTCCAATCCTTAAGGGTGATAGTTTTAAAGATTGGAAAGAGAACATTCTCATTGTTCTTGGCTGCATGGATCTAGATTTAGCATTAAGAATGGATAAGCCTGCTCCACTTACGGATGCAAGTTCCTCCAAGGATAGGAGGATCTTTGAGAAGTGGGACCGTTCTAATCGCTTGAGTCTAATGATCATAAAGCGCGGCATACCTGAGGCCTTTAGAGGTGCGGTGTACGAGTGAGATCGGCGATCTTTGCAATTTTCCTTCTTGAAATTGAGAAATGCTTTGCAAAGAGCGATAAGGCTGAGCCTGGTATTCTTTTAAAGAGCGGATTTCGATGAAGTTCGGAGGCAAGAAAAATATAAGGGAGTACGTCATGGAGATGTCTAATATTGCTTCAAAATTAAAGAAACTAAATCTCGAGTTGACGGATGACTTACTCGTGCATTTAGTTCTTATTACTCTTCCTCACATGATTTGGCGATTTACAGTCGAGTATAATATGCTGAAAGGAGAAATGGACTCTTAATGAGCTTATTTCTCATTGTGTGCGAGAGGAAGAAAGGTTGAGACGAGGAAAGGCGATAGTGCTCATGCAGTAAACACCTCTAAGGAAAGGGGCTCTAAAAGAAAGAATGAAGGCTGCTAAGAGTAAGGGTCCTTCTCGAAAGAAACAAAATAAAGCTCGAAATTCGAGAAAATATCGGTTGTTTCTTTTGCGACAAAGAAGGACATCGGAAGAAGGAATGTGTTAAATATCATGCTTGGCGTGTAAAGAAAGGTACATTTCTAACTTTGGTACGTTACGAGGTAAATTTGGCTTCGGTACCTAGAAACACTTGGCGGTTAGACTGCGAGTGCTTATTACTAACATAAGTGTTTCGATGCGGGGTTGCTGATCTACAGAAAACCAAATGATCTTTGAAAGATGCATTTATGTGGGAGATGGAAAATCGGTAGAAGTGGAAGCGATTGGGCATTTTAGATTGTTATTATGTCTTGATTCTTATTTGGATTTGATAGATACTTTTGTTGTACGCGTCATTTAGACGGAATTTGGTTCTGTTTGTTGTTTGGACAAATTAGGTTATTGTTGTTCGTTTCAAACGAGTTGTTTCGGTTTATCTATTAATTCTAATATTGTTGGAGCTGGTTCTCTTGTGGTATATGACAATCTTTATTTGCTTGATCTTGTTGCTTCTTATAATGAAACTACGAATGTGGAATCACGAGGTGCTAAGCGAAAAATTAATAATGAAAATTCGGGAGCGTTATGGCACGAGCGTTTAGGTCACATCTCTAAAAATAGAGTTGAAAGACTTGTGTCGGATGGAATTCTAAATTCCATTGATTTTACGAGACTTTGATGTACGTATTGAATGCATTAAGGGAAAACGAGACCAAAAGGAAGAAGTTAGGTGCATATAGAGTTACTGAAGTCTTAGAATTGATACATACGGATATTTATGGACCATTTTCTACGACTTCTTGGAATGGTCGACAATATTTTGTATCATTCATAGATGATTATTCGAGATATGCATACATATTTCTTATTAATGAGAAGTCCAGTATTGGACGTGTTCGAATCTTATAAGGTTGAAGTTGAAAACCAAGTAAGCAAAAGAATAAAGAAAGTCGAATGCGATCGTGGTGGTGAATACTACGGTAGATATGACGGTTCGAGTGAACAACGCCGGGACCATTTGCTAAATTCCTAGAGTGTGGAATTGTCCGCAATACACTATGCCGGAGTTCACCTAGCATGAATGGTGTAGTTGAAAGACGAAATCGCACTCTTAAAGACATGGTAAGAAGTATGATCGGTCATTCTACCTTACGAAATTTACTACGGGAGAAGCACTCGAGACGACGGCCTACATTCTAAATAGAGTACCAACTAAAGCGAGTTACGATTACACCTTATGAGCTTTGGACGGGCGAAAACCCGGTTTAAAGCATTTTCATGTTTGGGGTTGCCGAGTGAGGCGAGGCCTTACAAGCCACTTGAGAAAAAGTTAGACCACTAAAACGATAGCAGCTACTTTGTTGGTTATTCGGAGCGATCTAGGGGTTTGAGTTTTATGATCCCAAATTAAAGATAATTTTTGAGACGGGAACTGCAGTGTTCTTTGAGGATATTGAATTTGGGGGGAGAAATCAGGTTAGAGACTTTGTCTTTGAGGAGAAATCAGACCATACTACTCTTGTTGAAGAGGAATTGGTTCATATTCCTGTAATTACTTTTGATAATGATCAGAATCTTACTCCTGACATTGATCAAGTTGCAAATCGAGAACCCGTCGAGGAACAAATTCGAGAACCTCGAGAACGAGTTCGAGAGCGAGTGTTTTGCGACAATCCACTAGAGAAAAAGAAATGCTTATTTCGGATGATTATATTGTATTTCTTCGGGAACATGAGGAAAATATTAGTATGATGGAAGATGATCCTATTAACTTTCATCGAAGCTATGCAAAGTTCAATTCGGAAAAATGAATCGAAAGCGATGAATGAGGAGTATAAGTACATGCGAAGACAATAAAGTTTGGGAACTTGTTCCATTGCCAGAAGGAAAGAAGCTGATTGGTTGTAAATGGATTTTTAAAACTAAAAGGGATTCGAAAGCGATGTGGAAAGACATAAAGCTCGTCTTGTAGCTAAAGGCTTTACTCGAAAGGAAGGGATTGACTATAAAGAGACTTTTCTCCGGTTTGACAAAGGACTCTTTTAGAGTAATCATGGCACTTGTTGCTCATTATGATATGGAGCTACATCGAATGGATGTCGAGACCGCATTTCTCGATGGAGAAATTGATGAAACGATCATATGGTGCAACCAGAAAACTTTGTAATAGGAGACCCGAAAGAATATGGTTTGCAAGCTGACGAAATCCATTTATGGGCTCGAAACAAGCTTCCGCATGATGGTATCACGAAATTTCATCAGTGATTCTATCATTTGGTTTTGAAATGATTGCGGTTGATGATTGTGTGTATCATAAATTCGGTGGGATAAAGCATATTTTTCGATTTTGTATGTGGATGACATACTGCTTGCCATGAAATGATATAAACATGTTTGCGGAAACCAAAAGATTTCTATCGAAATAATTTTGAGATGAAAGATCTTGGTGATGCCTCATTTGTCTTAGGAATTCAAATTCACGAGATCGTTCTCGGTGTATTCTTGGATTATCACGAAGAGGTTATATTGATAAAGTGCTTAAAAGATATGGCATGCGGAATTGTAGACCAATTGACACCACTGTCGCTAAAGGAGACAAGTTCGGTCTCGATCGGTGCCCGAAAGAAACCTTGAGATTCGGGAAATGCGAAAGATTCCACTATGCTTCAGCAATAGGGAGTCTTATGTATGCTCAAGTTTGTACGCGGCCAGATATTGCGTACATTGTTGGAGTTTTAGGCAGATACTTAAGTAACCCAGGAATGGATCATTGAAAAGTAGCCAAAAGGGTTATGAGGTACTTAAGGAGAATAAAAGATTACATGCTTACATATAGGAGATCAGATCATTGGGTATTCTGACTCCGATTTTCTTGGATGCTGAGACAATGAGAAGATCCACATCATCGCTACATATTTTTGTTAAGTGGTGAAGCTATATCTGGAGGAGTTAAAACGAACATTAATAGCTTCATCATTATGGCGGCGAGTATATAGCATGTTATGAGGCATCCAACCATGACATATGGTGAGAAATTTTGTCATTAAGTTACGCATTATGGAAGGAATTGAAAGACCACTAAAGTTATTTTGTGACGATAAATCGATGTATGTGTATTCCAATAACAACGAGGAGTTCATCCAGTCAAAGCATATTGACATCGAATTTCTTGTTGTGAGTGGCGGATTTGTATAGAGCATATTAGAACAAACTCGCATGATTGCGGACCCACTTACTGAAGGGTCGATACCGAGTCTTTCATGAGCATACTACTCGTATGGGTGTTATAGAGCTTGAGAAAATTTAGATTCGGTGAGAGTTTGTTAGTTTGTGTTTTTAGTTATATGTTTTATTTTATTTACAAAACATATTTGGATATTTTACGATCGAAATATGGTATTTTATTCGATTCGATGCACTTCTGTATAGTTAAAGTTTGATCTCGCTTAAGTAAAGTAGGACCAGGTTGAAAATTGACATGAATTGACCACCTTACATGTAATTTTCATTCCACACATTCATGATTGATCTATGTCGTTTGATTATATTAATATATGTGACCATTGATGGGTTTAGTTAATACGATGAAGGCTAGCTTTGATCACATATTGATATAATTAATGGACGAGATTGTAATGTGCGCTTTATAATAATGACAACAAATTTTTGAGCGCTGCTAAGGTTGACACATTTATTTTTACATATATAGTTCGGTGGGAGATTGTTGGATAATTTATGGGACTACTGATGTAATTAATAAATGTGTTGGGTCGTTATTTAACAAGTCAAAATTATTGTGGTCTAATTAATTAATAAAGTTTATGACTTTAGGCACATTTGTCATGAAATTATATGTGTGGATACTGTAAGAGCGAAATTCAATTTAATGAGGGCGGAATTGGAATTAAGCGATCGCTTTATAGCCATGAGTTGGTTACTGATAAATACGAGGGTAATGATCACGATCTGCATCTTCTAAATTCTGCGGTTCCCCATCAACGAGAGAAACTAAGGAAAACTCCGGATAAATTGCAGATTGAAAGATCATAGCTTGCAATCGATCAAATGGATTCAGGTACGCTTCCGCCTTAAGATGATAAAATAAAGATTTAAGTTTTGCTGTTTTTCTCCGACAAGAACGTGAACGGAAATTAAAGTTTTACGATTTAAAGTTTCTAACAGCGTTTTTCATGCAAACCACACAAATTTTGTATATTTACATATGTAGCACTAAAACTTTCATATTTACATACACAGAACAACAAAATCAATGTATAGACTTGGACAAAACAAAAATATATCCAATACTATGTGGAAGGTTTAAATGGGTAGCCAAACGATTGGCAAATAACATGAAATCCCCAAAGTTTTTATTTAAATAGCTTGAATTTTTTGCCGCTGTTAATATATATCTATATATATTTTGCTTTCGTTGTTAGTCTAATTTATCGTAAATATCTCTCTCTCTCTCTCTCTCTCTCTCTCTCTCTTAATATTACTCGGTTTAATTTCTTGCAGTCTTCTAGCCACCTTGGCTGCAAATAATATATATATATATATATATATATATATATATATATATATATATATATATATATATATATATATATATATATATATATCTATCTATAAATCTATATATATATTGCTTTCATTGGTAGTCTAATTCATCATAAATATATAAATATATATACATAACATGATTCTACAAGGGGTTTTGTTGTAATGAATAGAGGGTTGTGATGGTCGATAGTGTTTGTCGAGTGCAATAGTGAGTGGTGTGTGCTATACCTTTAGGGTGGAACATTGAATTTCAGCTTCTCCTCGCGATCCAGCTTCAATCTCAGGCCCCGTATGTTTAAAATCGAGCCCCTGGAAGTTTGGCGCCAGTCTCAGGTGCCTAGGCACTAAAATCAATTCAAAAGCAGACATATTCCTGAGCCCTCGAGTTGCACCATTTTGGGGTGCATCATTATAACGTCTTTGAAGTGCGTTGTTACACCATCCTATAATGTGTTATTACACCGTCATATAGTTTGTTGCTACACCATCTTCGGGTGCGTCGATACACCGTTTTCATGTACGTCGTTGCATCATCTTCTAGTGTGACATTACACCTCGACAGACTTCAGGATCATGTATCATACATCATGATTCTACAAGGGCTTTTGTTGTAATGAATAGAGGGTTATGGTGGTCGATGGTGTTTGACATGTGCAACAATGAGTGGCGTGTGCTATACTTTCCGGGTAGAACGCTGAACTTCAGCTCCTCCCTCGATCTGCTTCAATCTCGGGCTCAGTGGCCCCCCACACCCCTTCAAGAAGATGATATGACATTATTTATAGAGTACGGGAGAGGTCTTTCTGCAAATAAAGAAGAAATACAGATCTCGCTATCGAACGAATTCGAGAGATTCCCTTAATCTTGCAACTTTTTGCAAACATTCAAGTGTCTTAACAATGTTAGAATTGAGTGATCTTGGGTTTGTTAGATTTATCTAGTCGTGACGCTAAATTTGACTATAAGCATAATAAATTTAAAGTTAACTTGACATTTCGATTAGTAGCTAAAGCTTAAAAGTAGTTTAATGACTTGATTGAGACTTGATCTGACTCAGATTAGACAATTTTGGTGTGATTATTTTCTTCTCGTCATGAGTCATCATGATTGTAAGTTTGTTGAAATCTTAATTTTGGATAATTTTTTTTTCTTTGTTTTTTCCTGAATGTACAGCTTGAATATCTTATATTTACTTATTGCCATATTTGCATGATAATCTCTAACATTTTGGTATTTATATATCCAACAACTAGATTTTATCTTTTAAATTAACATCAGCGAAATTTTATTTATGATAATAGTAGATAGATTCTAGAAGAAAATTATCATCAAGTATGAATGTCAAAGCATTTTTCAGCAAAATATCTTTCCAAAAATGAATTCAATAGTTCGGCGATAAAAGACAAAATCAGTTAATCAAATAAGCACGCATTCTATATATATTATATTGCATGTCTTTAATAATATTTAAACCCGAATTTGTTCGTGAATCATTTATAGAGAACTAGAATAATTCTGAAATCACAAATATACCATGACATTTTTATAGTCGGCCGATCTCTTTTTGTCAGTCTTTGTCATCAATTTTAATTAAGCGTCACTCAGGTTTTGTCATCCATGTTTGATCGTCTCTCAAGTTGTTCGATTCTTATGTCAATTTGGGGTTGGTCAGCCAACTGGTCATCATTTGATTCGTTTCTTCTTATCTTTAATATTTTTGTCTCGTATTTGACATGGTCGAACATTTTCGTTGTATAAATACATTCACAGGTAGGGGTTTAAACGAAACGAACATGAATGAGTAGAACTCGTGTTAGTGTTTGGTTCGTTTAAAATTAAGTGTGTTTGAAATAAACTCGTGTTTGAAATTGTTAGTGAGGTTACTGTTCTTGTTCGGTTCAATTTGTTCGAATTGTTCGAATTATTCGAATTGTTTGATATCTTTTAAACTTATTTGTATTATTTGAATTATTTGAATTGTTTAAATGATAATAAATTTAATTATTAATTCTCAAAATCGATGGTACTTAGGCTTAAGGTTTATATATGTAGTATATAGTATATTAATATATTATATAAATTATATAGCTGATATTATATAAATATATAATATTTATAAAACAAATATTAATATATTATTATTATTATTTTATTATATATTATAATTTGTAGGATTAATTTTTTTAAAAATATGATAAATTTTTAGAGTATAAAATTATTTTAAAATATGATAATCTTTTGATATATAATTATTTTAAATTATTTTATATTTCGAACAATAATGATTCAAACACAGTCGAACGTATGAATGTTTGTGTTTGGTTCATTTATGAATCGAATGAAAAAAAAGAAAGAAAGAAGAAGTTCATATTCGTCTCTTTACTTATCGAATGAATCAAATACTGAACTCACAGCAAGTTGAACAAGAACTGCTCGTAAACAACTAGCTTTTTTGACAGCCCTATTCCCAGGCTTTATAACTTGACTGGAAATTAAAAAATATATATTTCAGCTTGCTTCACATTTGATTTAAAATCAAAATCAATTATACTTAAGTAGCCTTCTTTCATTAGCTATATTAATCTAAAACATATATAAGTAAATAGACATTAGTATTTTTTTAGGAGCATTTACATCCAAACCACACAACTTTTATATATTTACATATGCAGCACTAAAACTTTCATATTTACATACACAGAATAACAAAAGCAACTTATAGAAGATTTGAATGGGCAGCCAAACACTAACACCAAACGATGGATCATAGCCATAACTCAATTTATTTCTGATTGACAAATAGCACGAAATCCCCAAAAAATTTATTTAAATAGGTTGAATTTTTCTCCTCAGATAATATATATATATATATATATATATATATATATATATATATATATATATATATATATATATATATATATATATATATATATATATATATAAATCTATATACATATTACTTTCATCGGTAGTTTAATTCATCATAAATTTATATATATTTATATATATGTGTGTGGTGTAGATTTATGATGAAATGAAAGCAATATATAATAATTTTTTTGTAGTTGTGTAGGGTCACATCATAAAGGAATCATATAATTACCAAATGAAAATGATACTCCTAAATCACACTAAAGAAATAAAATGTAACTAGGGAGAGAAAGAGGGAGAAGGATTTGAGAGCATTATATTAGTGATATACCTGTGTTTTTCTTCGAAGTATTGCCTTTGCACGTTAGTGTTCCTGTATTCATAATAGCTGGAATTTACTTTGTGAAATGTTCAAATTATCATTGAAATTCTCTATTGCTGACCAGCCGTCGTAACTATCGAGATAATCATACTTTAGTCGAATCACTACTCATCAGATGTCCATTTTGCTCACTCCAAGGTTTAGCGAGTCATTCGTCTATTTACTCCAACTATCACTTTGATTTGTTTAAATTGATCATCGCACCGTGTCGCTTGATAGCTCTTTATACTTGCTCACAATAATTCTTTAACATGTGTCCCAAGGCAAAGTAGTCTGCTAGACAAGCGAAGTTACAAAGTTTCACTCTTATGGCTACTAAAGAATACACGATAATAATATTTATTTATGTCTCTATTTGTACAATAAGATTATCGGATGACAATACAATTAAGTGACGGTGGTTAATCAACAACAACATGAATGTATTAATCATGCAAAAATGGTATGAATGAATTAATTATGTAAACAATACATATATAAGAGTAGCTATCTATAATAGCCCCTTGTGGCGGTCAATGATTACTGAAGATTATTCACATCAATCTCTTTTTGTGAGTTCATACTTACTCACAACTCTTTCTTCTTTCTCTAACGTGGATTTATAATTTTTAAGGAGTCATTATGATTAATTTTGACAAAATCTTAAAATAATTGTTGAGAAACTTAAGACGAAGAAAATAAGAATCGACACGATTCGGAAAACACGAAAGAGATTTTACGAGATTCGACAAAGATGCTACGTCATCGGGAGCAGAGCGGCGACTTTCTTTCATTTATTTAGAAAAGGGAACGGAATACGGGATTACTGACACTAAGCTACTGAAGTCTACTAACGAGGCTTATTTATAACAGCAAGTACTGAAAATGTATTTATAAAATTACGCATGCTTAGAAATCGCGGGGGTTGCCCCTACTTATTCACATAATAAAACTACGATTCAGCTCGCTCAGCTCCAACCTTTATTCCTTATTAGATATATGAGTCATACCTAATAATATTTTATTAGACGGCTGTCCATATTAATTTCTTTGATTATATCCATTTAATAATAAAATGTGAGAGAAATAATCAAAATTCAATTATTCAGAGGTTTGATTATGTCATAAGACATGACATATGTATTATATGAGCTTTTTTTAATGAATTATCATAAATATATGATTTAGTCCGTTAAAATGAATCTAATAGTACATAAAATAAAGTTAATTATTTTAAAAATAAAATTTGTGATGCCTTATCTGTCAAAATTTCATAATAATATGTCTACTTATGCGTATCTATGCATCAAAATCATCGACATGAATCTCAACGTAATTAGGCGACTCAAGACGATAGTTGGATAATCAAGGTATCAGGCTACAAGAACATGACCTCAACTAATCATCCAATTGGAGTCAAACAACACAATGTGACAAGGGGCTCAGTCGACAAACCACGCCTACAGCACCAGACCGTCATAACCCCTCACTAGGGGACGCCCGACCGCAATCCGTCGACCGACCAGCCTTTTACTTCGACCGGCCCTTGATAAGAGTGAAATATGTGATATTTTCATAGCATATTTCCCCATATTTTTTCATCTTTTTTACTAATATTATGCTTGAGAAATGTATTTTTCTCTTAATTGTGCAGGGGACATGGTGAATGGAGAATTTGGAGCAAAAAAGAATAAAGATGAGCACAATATAAGGAATTCAGACCAGCCCACCCACGATGTCAATATGGTGCACCCGCTTTAACTCCAGCACACTTGTGTCATGCTCATCGCCCCAACACCACTGTGTAAAGCACACGAGCTGGTACCCTTGTGTGATGCATCTTTACTCCGTTTTGGTTTGTGTCGTTATAACATCTTCGTGATGCATCATTACAGCTGTATTGGGTGCGTCGGTATACCATCTTTGTGATTGCGTTGTTACACCATCTTATAGTGCGTTGTTACAGTATCTTCGGGTGTGTCGTTACACCATCTTCGGGTACGCTATTGCATATCTTCTAGTGTGACGTTTCACCTCAACGTAAATCAGGATTCCGCAGCATGCATATGATTCTATAAGGGGATTCTTTGCAATGAATAGAGGGTTGTCCACCGCGGTGATCGATGGTGGTCAAGCAACAGAGAGTGGTGTTTGCTTGAACTTCTGGGTAGAACACAGAACTTCGGCTCCTTCTCCTCATGATCCAGTTTCAATATCAAGTCTTAGCCCTATTGACCTCTTTAGTGAGGTATAGTCTTCCTCTTATGACTTAGGATATATTCATAAGACTTTCCTTTTGACTATCTTAGAAGCCTCGTGATGGGACGCACCCCACATAGAAATTTAAGCAACTTCCTGGCTCTTTTTGGAGTCTCACATGAGTGGTCATAAACCTCCAGCACTTGGGTGGTTGCCAACATGTGAATACTCAAAAAATGAGTTCCCATAGGATCATACAAACTTAGAGACACCCTTCATGACCTTAAGTGGCTTGGGCGCCTCACACTCACTGCACTTCACATACACTTCACACCCTCTTCACAAAATTTGCTCCAAACAACCCAAAATTACATAATTTTCAACCCAAAATCAAATCCGAACTTCAAATACAATTCTCATAGACTTCAAATTCAAATTCACAACAATTTACATCAAATCCTACACAAAACCTTAAATCAAATTCAACCCACCAAATTTAAAGCCTTATTGCCAAATTTGTCGAATTGACATCAAATTCACTTTGAATTCACCTAACTTTCAAATTCAAGTCCAATTCAAATCAAATTTCACACAAATCGAAAATTGCCAAATTCATACTCAAATTTCCCTACGACAACCCACGAAAAAGCTCCGAACCATCAATTTCCTTTTGTTATTTGTCTATAAGTTGAATTAAAGTGGGAAAGAGTTTTAAGATAGGTTTGGCATTGGCTAAACCAAGCGATAACACCCGATAACACCACCTTAATGTCACGACCACGCCCAAATAACACCACGACCATCGAGCCAATAAAACCACGATTGCTGAACTCCGATAATTCCACTGCGTTCCCGAAATAACATCTAAATAACTGTTGACCTCATTTTTGATGAGGTCTTCTCTTCTTTTTTTTAGTACTTAGGATATAGCCTTAGACTTTTCCTTTGACTATCCTAGAGGATTGGAATTGGGACCCACCACTTAGAAATTCAAACCACTTCTTAACTCCCTGCAAACTCCACAAGCTTGATTGTAGACCCCTAATCACCTAGAGGGTTGAGATCAAATGTGGAAGTTTAAAGGATGAGTTCTCTATGGGACTCTTTGGCCTTAGGAGCTGCCACAGGTGGTGCAGTGCAGTGAAGGGCTGACTTACACTCGCACTACACTTATACACTACACTATCACACACCTCCTAAAACCACACCCATACCAGACTTGACCTCCGACTCATGCGAGTGATTCACATGGACGGTTCTTAACCCTAAGCCCTTGGTAAGAGGGTTAGGAACAACATAGTGAATGCGCTCAAATGAGTCCCTTCATGGATCATGTGGGCTTGATATGACTTCATGGCTCAATCAAAATGATTTCATTCCACTTACATTTACCCGATCTTCGATTTTCTAAATTTTTAATTTTTTGATCTCGGGACCACGGGACCAGTCTGCCTACAAACACGCTGAAATTACACAATTTTTCAAAATTCTCCAAAAACACCTAAACTCCTCAAAATCAATCTCAAACATTCTCCCACCACTCAAATTGACCATTTTTACCCAAAATACTCAAAATTCCAAAACATACCCCCAATACCCTCCAAATTACCAAAATGCCCCTCTTGACCCCAAAAATCTAAAAATTCAGAAAATTCCCAAAAAAATCCTAGAAAATCTCAAATATTCTCAATTTCATTTTGTCCAACTAAACCATGGGCCAATTTTGTCAATTTACCCCACTTTTGTCGAAATCCTCGATTTGACCATTTTAACCTAAAGTGAACCCGATGTCAAACCAAACCTACCCAACTGACCCAAATTCTGGTCCAATTCAATTCTAAACTTCAATTAAACATTCCTAACACCAATCTAGACCAAATCCAAGCTCAATTTGATTGGCATTTGAATTGATTTCACCTTTGACCTTAAAGCCCGATTTGGACCCATGACCCAGAACTTAGCCCAGACCAAACCAATTCAACTCCAATTAACCCCAAATTCTTTCTAAAACCTTCCTAGAATCCCCACAAACAAAAAACTAACATGATTTGCCCAAAATTTGGACCCAAACCCCACTCGAATTCAACCCAAAACCAAAAGCCCGATTTTGACCTAAACCCGAACCTAACCCAAATAAGCCCAAACCCCAAAATCAAAACCCAACCAAAGTCAAAACCTCTTTGAAACACTCCCATAAACATTTCCCAACATTAATTTTACATCAATTTCAACCCTAGCCCAACATTGGCCCAAGTTAGCCCAATTTGGCCTACATTGGCAATTTACCGAAGAAGCCCAGAATCCGACCCAATTCAAACCCAAATCACTCCAAATTCATTTCAAATCACTCATGACATATCCCTAAACCAAACCCAATAATTATTTGGCCTAAAATTCTACAAAATTCCCATCCATGGATTCATTCTTAAACCTAAATGGGTCATCCCCTTAAGCCCTCCTAAGAGCCACTTCCCCCAAATTCAAAAGCCTAAATCAATCTAAAGCCCACATGACACTTTCCCTCATCACACATTCAATTTAAAATCATTCCTAAAGTCATAATTTATCAATTAAAAAATTCCAAATCAAGCCTCATAACAATTCCAGTCAAAATGCCAAAATTCACAAAACCCTTTTTCATGAAGTTGACTTAACTTTTCCCAAGCCAAAGATGAGCCATGAAGCCATGCATGAGCCACATGGAAGCCATGAGAGCCTCTTTACATGTAACCATGCCAGTTTGGGCAAAAGAATGAGACTCTTTCCTTAATCTCCTAAAGTCATTAGCCTTAACCATGATTCCCCTTAACCCGAATTTAATCCAAATATATTTGGATAAGGACTTCTCCATGCCAAACCAGCTGATTCCTTTGACTCCCCACAACACCCAAAGCCTCCTTGAAGGGTGAACCAAGCCCAAAAGGTGGACTTGACCAAATCGAGCCAAAATTGGCCTTCCCCAGTACCATTTTAATCCAAGCTTTTGACACATGGCAAAGCCAGTCGCTACACTAAACCCCAGCCACGACCCACTGGACACGAGAGTGACGCATGCTGCCGGCCGGCCGCACTGGGTCGCTGGAAAACACCATGGCCGAGACCTTGGGAGGAGCGAAGTTTGGAATTCCCACTCTTGAGTTGCCTCGTACCCGATGGCCACCATGGTGCATTCTTCCCTTGACCTAGCGGTGATCCCGAGCCTTAAACCCCACAGGAGGCCCTCCACCCTCTCTGATTTAAACCTCACCTCTCTCGGCCATGAAGAAGTGCTTGAACCAAACCTTACGAAACCACCGCCAAAATTGCTTCGAGACCACTCTCCACACTTAGAGCGAGTTGATCCCAGGTGACAATTTGCCACAATCCCCATCAACGAGCCCGATTTCTCGGCCAAAATTCCACCCAAAACCGGGACATCTCCCGATTCTCCACCAAATTCAAATTAAACTCACCCACACCTGCACGAGGTCGAGAGGAGAAGTTCCCGATTGAAAGCCCCCTCTCCGGGCCACCCATCTATTCCGGACTCCGAAGGTTGTGATCGGCTTTGGTGGAAATCAACTCTAGGCGGTTCACCGAGGCCGAGGGACTTCATGCGGAGCTTGCTTGGACCCGATCGAACGTGACACACCTCTCGGATTGAAGCTTCACTTCTTTGAGCAAAGGTATGGTCTCACTCTTCTTCCCGAGCTTCGAACATTCTCCATTTTTATTGAGTCGATTTCATGCACATAAACGCGTATGGATGTGTTCGTCTTCTCGAGACGAATCCATAGAGCATAAGAACGTTTAATTCGGTCAAGTATCGAGTGAGATCTTAAGCCTAGAAGATGAACGGTTTTCGGGCTAGGAGGCTTGGGGACGATGAACGGATGTCGTTCATTCAATACACGCGCGGACGGACGGCTCAGATGGAGTCGGACCAGGAGATGATACGTGAACCGCGGGCCGTGTGGCGCTGAGTCAGAAGGCGGCGCCGAATCAGGAGACGACGCGTGTGCGTTCGGAGCTGCCGAAGTTGAGCTGGCGCCGCGTCACTTAAGTAGGAAAATAGGATTTTTTCTTATTTATTAAATACCCAGAACTTCAAAAATTCATAACTTTGTGTAGGAAAATCCTAAAAATAAAATAAAAATACTCTCTTGCTCAGTGAACAGAGGAGAATAATGTGGAAAAGAAATCATTTAATTTCATTGAATATTTGATTTTTAATGATTTATTTACTCTCCGCACATTTTCAATTCTCCATGCATGTATACAATTCACCATGTCATGAGACCATAGGGCTTTTGAATCCTCTGAATTTGGGGACATTCCATGAATTTTCCAAAGTCAGAGGCCATCCCTATGAAGAGTTATTGATTTTTCAATTCTAGGTCACTATTCTGAGTATTTTAATTTCAATAATTAGCATGTTGTGAAATAAATTCTAGGAAAATTTGGAGAGGTTTCTTATGACCAGAGGACCCTAGGGAAAATAGGTTTTAAGTTAACTCACTTGGAATAACCCTAATTGGCTTAAACACCCAAAATGGAACTTTAATTAATTAGAGCTAATCATACATCAAATTAACTTGAAATCAACTCTCCACTGACCTTTAGGATCGAGAGGAACCCACCATAAAAGTTTGAAGTCGATTGGACTTGGTTAGCACTATCGAATAGGTTGATTAAGTCGTTTAGCTAAACTTAAACTTTAAAAAATCATAACTTTCAAAATACTTTTCAAAAATCCACCAAATTGGTTTTGGAGCACTCTCCGATATCAGGGAAATTTAAAAAAATTAAAATTGTAATTTTCTAAAAAAGTTATTTTTTTGCATTATTTTAATAATTTTAATAATTAAAAAATAATAAAAATCACAAAAATAATAAAATTCACCAAAATGTCACATTTTGAATTTTAATCATTTAGGAATAAACCCCAAATTTTTATTAAGTCTCTATGATGAGATATTAAATTTTAAAGCCCTAAGGTAATTTTAAAATTAAAAAAATGTATTTTCTAGCATTTTCACTAAAATAATTCTAATAAATTAAAGAAAAATCAGAAAATTATAAAAATTGGTTCTCTGGTTTCCTTGATATCAGAGAAATTTTTGAAAAATATAAAATTCATTTTTCAACCTTTATTTTATTTTTAAATTAATTAATACTCCAAAATTTAAAATAAATATAATAAAAATAATATAATTCAAAAAATCACCAAAATTGGTCCAAGTGGTTCTGCGGTCATTAGGAATGTCTCATAATTTTCTTAAGGACAGAAACTTTCCCTTGGTCATGTTGTTGAATTTTCCTTGAAAATCTTTATTTTTCACCAAAAATAACTACATAAATAAATTAAATACAGAAAAATCACATTTTCTCCTCTAATGTCCTGATTGATATATGAGTGAAGTCACATAAAAATTTCAAATTCATTCAAGCTCGATTTAGTGAGTTATGGAATTAGTAAGTTTAAAGAGCAAAACGGTAATTAAAATTTTAACCTATAATTAAAAATTTTAGGTTTAATTAAAAGGAGTGGGTAAAATATTTGATACTAAGTTGATTTTGGATGTTTGAAACTTAGGTAGTTAAAGGGTAGAAACCTACCAAACAATTTGAAAATAATTAAAATAAACCTTAATTAAATAATTGATTAAACTTGGAAGAATAATAAAAAATTGGAATTATTAAAATAGGGATACTATTAGGAGGAGATTTATTCTTTAATTTAAGAATCCCTAAATTAATCACCTTAATAATATTTAATTCCTAATTAAAATGATAATCAAATTCAAGATTTAAAATGTTAAAAGACTTAATCATTAAATTAAATTAGAGTTAAAACATTTAAATTAAATCCTTCTAGGATTTCAATTAAATTAATATTTTAACAATCAAAATTAAATCATCCTTAAAGCATAAGAAAAAAATATAATATTAAATTAAAATTAAAATAAAATTAAATTAAAATTAAAATAAAATTAAATTTAAATTTAAATTTAAATTAAATTAAATTAAATTAAATTAAACTAAATTCAATTAAATTAAATTAAAACATATTAAATTAAATTAAATTAAATAAAAAAATAAAAATCAAGTTAAAATAAAATTAAAAGTAAATTAAAAAATAAAATTAAATTAAAAATTAAAAGCTAAACCGAATTAAATTAAATTAAAATTAAATTAAATTAAATATAACATCATCTAAGACATAAAAAATTCAAAATAAATCTAAAAACAACTTGAACATTATTCAAACTTAAACCCATTAATTGAAATTAAATTAAAATCACAAATCGACTTGAACATCGATTTGCCTCAAAAGCTCTTGTTGTCGTAACTCTAAACGGAGTATTAAGTGAAGTGTTACTTCACTTATAGGATATTCAAATGTCTAGTTCACTAAGCGAAGAGAACAAAACACGAACTCCTGGACGATTAATTCATTTGTATAATTAAATTCTCTTGGACTTAAAACAATCCTAGAGGTATTGAAAAGATGTTTTAAGACTCGTCTTAAGCACTTCCTCGATATGATATGATATTTATAAGAACAATTGAACTTAAATGTTCTTTGATGAAGAAAATCGTCCTGTAAACAAACACTGAGAACACAGACGTCATAGGCGGTGACCAGTTATAGGATTGGGAACTTGGTAGAAAACCAAAACCTTTCCCTTAGCTTTACCTAGGTACTTGTTGGAATACTTAAATGCTCTCATATGTGTTTTAAGTGCATCTTGGGATGACGGGAAGACCCTCCAGGTACGCTTTTATTTTATTGCAATTTACTTTATTGCAATTTACTTAATTGCATCGCACTTACTTTTCTTGCATGATAGACAACTGTTGCATGAAAACCCGCACCTTTAGGATAGTCACTAAGCTGAAACCAAAACTAAATTAAAAATCATTACAAGATAAAATTCATTGCCACAACATTTTAAAATATAAAACAACTCAAAATTTAATCACCAATAAAACAAAACTACGACTACTGACTAAATTAAAACGTCTTGTTGGATGATCGGGAATACCTCGGATGATGTAACCTACGTGTTGCTAACGGGATTTCCACGGTGCAAATGAAAGTGTGGAACTCATTTAGTTGAGTTTAGCAAATTCATCACGGACTAAGTGAATCCGATAAAAATAATGATGTCGGAAGGATGGAACAGTGGGATCTTAGCTGGTGTTGTTATAATCGACTTTAAGATTTGTTTTAATTAAAACATAAAAAAAATCACTTGGAAATTAAGACCTTCTCTAAACCGAACACATCTCTCATCTCTTGAATTATGATTTCTAAAACTAAACCCTCTCATAACAACGATGAGCTCGGAGCATGGTGGGCGGCACGGCCATAATCATCAATGAAAACTTGAGTCTACTTGACAGAAACTTTCTTAGAATTAAATAACGAAACCATAGGACTTCGAGGTAGTTTTACTATTGCAGACATAAATCCTCAACCTTTTGTTAGGCATTTGCATTACAAACTAAGCCCTAGCCGGTCTTAGGATTCGAGGTAGTCGTCCGATACGACATAGACCCTCACATCTTCGAAGTTATTTGTGTGATCACACCATACGAATATAAGTCCTAATTAATTAAAAATTGGCAAGATCAAAACATTAAATAAACATTATGGCTTTCCTAAATTCAAGCCAAACAATAGGATAGTCGGGAAATTACCGAAGTTCGTTTCGAATCTGTAATTTCTCCTACCTTTCTTCCTTTGAATTCCCAAAATAAAATGTTCCAAATTTGATCTATTCCCTATTGAAATTCCAAAATCCAATCCCTTGAAAACTTAAACTTTGAAATTCTTGAGAGCAGAATTACTGATTATTATCGAGAGTTTTCTTAAATGATTCACTTCATTTAAGATGTAATTAACTATAGGGGCTTGCCCTTATAGGGAATTGTAAGAACCCAGGTAATATAAACCCTGCTTAATTCCTTTATATTAAGCGGGGGAACTTATCGACTTATAAAATTGGTTCGCGGACGAAACGGATGTCACGAATCTTCAGTTTATTTAATCGAGCCCCATCATCGAGCAGTGTGTCTATTCTTCGGGATAGATACACGGTTTGTGATGCGGTGCTCGTTTATATAAACTATTTGGGATGTGAGATCAGTTTGATTTCATATCTTAAAACCTTTAAACTTAAAATTATTTTCAAAATCAAATACTACTTTTCAAATTATTTATTTAAATTAAATTAAAAATTCGCCGACAATTTACGTAGGCGACACACTTTCAAAATACACCACTCAACCTAAAAATAAGTCGTACAATAACCCCCGATAACGTTGCATTTGTGCCCCTCCCGCAATAACACCTCCAAGCCGCGCTGCGATCTCGTAATAACACCACCCTACCACCGAAGAAACTCTCGTAATACCACTACACCACCGCAATATCACCAGAAAACCATGCTAATTTCGCAATAATAACACAATACCACCAAAATACCACCCGTGATAAAACCACCTATGTGCCACCCGCGATACTACCGTCCTGCCAGGCAATAACACCAGTTCTTTGTAATTCAGCACGCAATTTTACCCACGTTTCCAATTAATCACCAATCTTATCACGGTAAACCCTCGATACCACAACAAATAACACCACTTGTTACGGAACCGCGGAATCACCACAATACAACCTGAATAACACGCTCGATAATACTCTTGTCGCAATAATCACGGTAACCTCACAATACTTTTGCAATAACACCTACAATAACACCATCCGTCGCGGTACCACTATAACCCGATTACACACCTTAATAACCCTTCCGATAACATCACCAATAATATCATTGTCGCGGTTTCACCTAAAATCATAAATTTCTTCTCATGAAAATGCCCAAATAGTGTGAACCTTGCACAAGGCAACTATTCCCAAATGATAAATGAAGGAAACCCTTTCTAATTACCTCCAAAAGTACAATACCTTCCTCATGATTCACATAAACCCAAAATTTGACCTTTGACTCTTGGATAAGATTAGACCACCCATTTCCCCAAGTTGGCCAACAACCCTCGCAACCTTGGAAACCACTTAAACCCATTTCCATGATTCTAGCACAAGTTAAAATCAAAACTAATCCAAACCCTTTATATTTAAATCAAGCATATGTACACATGGCATACGATAATTCACTGCACCATTCTCCACCACTGAACTCCCTCAGCATGACAGCAACCTCACATGCACTGGCATGGCCACCTTGGCTACCATCTTGGCCTATAAAATGTCTGCCTTCACTTCTAAAAAAAGGACAAGAGCATGTTGACCTAAATTTTTTTGAGGTCTAGTCTTTCTTTAGGCAGCCAAAGATCTAGCCATAAGACTTTCCTGATGACTATCTTAGAAGACTAGTGATGGAACTCTCCCTCCTTAGAAATTCAAAATGCTCATTTCCTTCGCTTGGAGTTTTATATGCTTAAGTCTAACCTCTAATCACATAGGAGGATGAGACAAAGCATAGAGAAACTCGAGAAGTTCCTTATAGGAAGCTCGAAGCCTTAGGACTCACCACAGGTGGTACGGTGCAGGTCGGAGCTCACACACACCTAAAATCTACACTTACACTCGATATCTCAAACCCTAAACCAAACTTGCCTGTAATTGGTCCCCCACTCTTTGGAAACTCATATGGATGGTTCCCCAAGCTCTTACACCCAGGCTAGGGTTTGGCTAGAACAGTGCATGGAGGATCCGAAAGGGTAATTCTCTTGGTCCATGGCCCAAGAAGGTTGGCATCCTTCAATGAACTCCAATCTGACCAAAAATTGTAACTTTGACCCCTTGACCCCTAAACTTACCTCAAATTACCAAATTACTCCTAAACCCTAATTTTGACCAAAATTCCTAAAATTGCCAAAATTACCCAACTTGTTCTTTCGACATGAGGCCAATCTATTTCTTTTCTTTCATGAAGTTGGTTGAATATGCTCCAATTATTCTCATACTAAGAACAAATAAGACTAAGAACTTTCAGAACAAATGCTTTGAAATCAGACAAGTCATCTTCAAATTGTGCTCACAAGCATTCTAGCATGAGATTAAATAAAACTAGCATTATTTATTAAGATTATAATTTTATATGTAAATGACAAACTCATATATTTAAAATTATTGATAAATGAAATTTACTAGGTGAGTATGCCTTTTAGCAGGCTTGAGCTGTTCTACATCCAAACTTTCCATTCTTAAAAATGAAAATCTTCAAATTGATCATTGACTTTAAGATAGTCAGACTCAAGGACAATTCTATCCATGCATGCATGTATATTGGACTTAACCTTTTTATCCATTTGAAAGTTTATTTCATAATTAATTCCTATCATTTTATCCTTATGAAAGTCTCACAACCTTTTAACCTTTTTATCCATGCTTTGTTGGTCTTCGCCGCTTCGCTAGACTTCAACGTAGAAGGGCTCACAATGATGCTAGACTTTGACGCTCGAAGGTTTGAGATGAAGGACTTAGACACACACCGACGATGACTATCAAAGGAAGTGGAAGAAGATAAAAAAACTCTCAAAATCTTAAATCTATGATCTGGCTACTGTGTGAATGTTAGAGGTATTAATAATTAATTTTAGTTTTAGCAATGGTTCAGCCGATTTGAGGCATTATCGCCTGGAGACGTATGTTTCACTGCATAAAGGCGTAAGCCTCACCAGCATTGACAAGGCTTACACTTTAAGATGTTGAAGTAGAGCCTCAAATTGAGGAGCGTCTCAAGGCGAACATGTTGAGCACTTTTTAAACACTTGTAGTTGCTAATGAAAATTGATATAACCAATTAGTTGTCGACAATGCATCTTTGAATTGTGTTATTTGAAAATGAATACAAAAAACTCCAATGGCACGTCAAAAATTAGCTTGTAGCTTACATAAATTAGACTACTCTATTTTTACAACAAGAATATGTTAGACTTTCTATGTCTTACTTTTCTATGTTGATAATATTATTATTTCTAATCTTTCAAAGATTAACATTCAATTCCTAAAAATTTTCCTTCAAACAGGTTTCAATTAATTGGTTTAGAAGATCTAAAATATGTTTTAGGTCTTGAGGTTGCTCAACTTTGCACAGGGAGCATTCTATCACAATGACAATATACTCTATTATTACTTAAAGAACTATAATGCTCGATTGTAAACCAAAATAAATTCCAATAAATACCAACAACAAGCTACATGCTTTTGAAAGAGTCTTATACGAGATGTGTCAAAATATGGAAGTTCCCTAAAGAGATTTACCTTATTTTATCTATCCCCGAAAATACTTTTGTTGGTCACAAATTCAGCCATCTTTTGTCTCAACCTCACACATATGGCAACATATAAAGTTGTACGGTTTCTCTAAAATTCTATATCCATTTTTTATCTCAACCACATACTCACATATGGCAACAACATATCAAGTTGTACGCTATCATGTACATCGAAAAGGTGCCAGCACGAATCAAAAAGACAACTCACAGTTGACAGAATAGGAAGACGGTGTGCTTCAGGCAAATAAATGATAGACACCCCTTGAAAAATCTATCTGACCAAGCCCACTTGGAAGACCTGACGCCTTCCAACACCGATAGACCAAGAAAGTGAGATGGATCCCCAGTTCCAAAGTGATTGACGTGAATGCACAGCAAGTAGCCGCCCAGCCTAGCGTCCAAGGTCTCCTTGCCACCTGGCTTGCTGACTGCCTACCCTTACTACTACCCGGCTTCATTGCCGCCCGACCCTATCCATAGGCCCCACGGGCCACAGTTGTGTATGGTCTGAAAAGCCTCTACCGTACCTACATGCTTTAGAGGAATAATATTCAATTGTACGAAAATTCATTCCTATAAATAAGAGGTTCGATTCATGAATAAAGATTACACAAATTTACTTAGTTATTAATATGCTCTTACTCTCTCTCTCTTCTTTCTCTTTCCCTCTCTCGCCCGCCGCCCTATTTTTTATGCACTGCCTTCTGAAGAATTTCAAAACACAAATTATCTTATTTTTCAATTATTCTGACTCGCAACTAATGACATTTCCCCGATGTAGATTAGAGACCTTGCACTGGGACTAGACGTTATGTTAGTAGATGTTGTATTTTTTTAGGTGAATTCTTGCTTTAATAATAATAAAAAAAGCAGCAATATCTAGCTCTTCAGCAGAAAGGCCTGCAAGCGCCAACAGCCCAACTGGTAATCCTTCTCTTCTGTGATGTCAAGGTTGCCATCCACTTTGCTACCAATCATAGCTTCCATGAAATCACAAAACACATTGAGACAGATTCTCAGATAAAATCAATGATATTAATCAACTTTGCTGAAATGTTCACTCTTCTCAACGCTTCCATCCAAGATGGGCACAAAAAGACATCTAATATCCACCTTGAAGGACTATCAAAGCATCTTGAAGGAGTATCAAAGCATAAATACTCCATTCATTTGTCATTTCATATATATATATATATATATATATATATATATATATATATATATATATATATATATATATATATATATATATATATATATGCACACCTTATCCGATTAAGTTGAAAGTGATTTTTTTTTTTTTATTTTTAATTGTTTTTTCATACCCAATCTTTTCCTAAAACAGCTTTATGCCGATCATAAATATTATATTCTCTAATTTATAATAAACAAACTGATCAAATTCATAGACTTAAGCTCAAATTCAATCTCCAACATGATAAAATTAATCAAGCATAAATTCAAATTGAGGGTTCGACTCCCCCTTCACACAAGGAAATATAACATGCAGTGCACATATATGCAAACAACGGTCCAAATTCACCTAAAAAGTATTTATTATTTTTTTTATTTTGCTCGTCTCGATGATTGTCCACATATAAGTGCACTGCATGAATATTTTCCTTCACACAATTCATAAATTGTCAAAAAAATAAAATACACTCTAGCGCACAATGAGCAATTATTTAGTTGGGCAAATATATGTGCGATGTTGGGCTCTAATTATAGAAAAAATAATACGTGCAAAGTCCGTGGACTCCAATGACACGGTGACACATGACATATATAAATGAGAATTGGGTATAAGTAGGGTACAATTAAGGTGCAAGCAAGGTACAGGCAGGGTACAGGGTATGTACTCTGCTTGCACGTACTTGTACCCTGTTTGTACCACGTTTATACTCAAATTGTATTTATATATGTCACGCATCATGATGTCATTGAAGTTAGAATAATTTTTTTCTTGATAGTATATTTTCGAGGATATTTGAAGCCGTTCCCAGCACATCAATACTACTTTAGTGTAATATTTCACCATAGCGGACTCCTGCATGTTGAGAAAATAGATCCGCACCATCGTCAACATAATATTTTAGCGCCTGTTCTTCCTTTCTTCTTGCTGCTGATTCACGTGCCATTCGAGTCAGTTCCTCCACCATCCGCCCAACATCCTCATACGAAGACCCACCCACCTCCATAGCCGCCTTCGCCGAGAACGCAAACTCCCTCGCCCGCCTTCGAAACCCCTCCGCCTCTTCACCATCACCCATCACTCTCCCCACCGCCCCCGCCACCTCCGCCGCCTTAACGTCCGTCGCCCCCTTCCTCACCCTCACACCCACCTTCAACACATCCGTAATCAATCTCTCGTTCACAAATTGCTCGTACATCAGTGGCCACGCCACCAAGGGCAACCCCGCAGCCACACCCTCAAGCGTGGAGTTCCACCCACAGTGCGTCACGAAAGCGCCCACTGCCACGTGTCCGAGTATAGCTATTTGCGGGGCCCAACCCCTCACCACCCACCCCTTTCCCTCGACCCTCTCCTCAAACCCCTCCGGCAGCCACTCCATTGTCTCCGCCGCCGCCCCTTGCCAATCTCTCACGGCCCATATAAACCGTTGCCCGCTCTGCTCAAGCCCGATCGCTGTCTCCTGCATTTAAGCTGCATCGAACTGGCAGAGACTTCCGAAGCAGGTGTATACTACGGATCGAGGCGGCTGGGCGTCGAGCCAACTCATCAGTCGGGCCGTGTCAAGGTGTGCCTTGCTGCCACGGTTCGCCCGACCGATTTTATCATCCTCTGCATTAGATAATGATACCGGACCGACGAACCAAGCCCGACGACCCGCCCGACCACGACGAAAAATATCTGCATAAGCCGGTTCCAGCTCATAGAAAGAATTAACCACCACTCCGAAGCTCTTCTCCTCGGCCTCTCTAAACAATTGGAGCGTCGGCTGAAAATCGAAGATTTCGTGAATCTCCGGTTTCGTTAACTCGATGGGGCACGGGAGATCGTCGATGAGAATGGAACTTGCGTCATCCTTGGAGAAGTGCTCAAGGGGGTTAATGAGGGCTAGACTCTCATGGACGCGAGTGGGAAGCCGCCGTGGCTGCTGAAGACTATGTGTGGGATGCAAAGTTCGGCCGCCATTTCGGGGTCCAGATGAAGAGCGTGTCGGAGATGAGAAAGTCGGCGCGGTGTTTGAGGAGAAGGTCTTGGAGAGAAGGGCGGAGGGCGGCGATTGCGGTGATGAGGTGAAAGAAATCGGAGGGTGGGAGGTTAGTGAGATTTTCGCGGTTTCCTGCAGGGAGGAGTTGGGCGGCGGAGGGAGGGAAAGGGAGGAGAATGAGATCAATGGGGAGGGCGATGGAGGGTAAAGAGTATGAATTGGCGCGGTCGATGGCGGGGCGGGCGAGGGATTCATTGCCGGGGGTGGTGACTATGGTGGCGGAGACGCCGCGGCGGGAGAAGAGTTTGGCCATGTCGATGAGAGGGATCATGTGACCTGGGCTTGGCAAGGGGAAGAAGAACCCGCGTAGCGGCCGTGCTGATGTCTCCTGTCCTTTGGGGGTTTCCATGGCTTCTTGGAAACGTATGGCAGTCTGTATGAAATGGCAGCAAGACCGGATAAGGAGATTTATAGGCGTGGATTTTTTGATCGGTTGTAGGATGGAATCATAAAAAATTATGCCTTTTTATAATTAGTTAATTATATATATATAAATAATTTACATGCACCTCTCAACTGATACGACAAAGGTCACCCAAGTAGAATCTTCACAATAGGTGAAGATATTTATTCGATAAATCTTTAATTTTTAATATCATTTTAACTATAATATCTATAGTTTGTTTTAAATAAAATTATAAAAGAAATCAAGATCTATCTCTTAATTAAATTAAATAATATATAGTATTTAAATCTATATTTAATATGTAATTAACTGTATTTTTACAAAACATTTAAATATTTATTTTAAATACTTAATTTATATTCTCACATAAAATTATGTAAACTCTTTTTCTCAGGCGTGCTTGAATAAATAATCCAAGTTCAATATTTTACAATAATAATGTGCCAATTTGGATCTCTAAGATATCTAGTAAGCTAGAGTGAAAGAGTATGACAAAGGCTGGCCCACTGTTAGTAGAATGTGAGACTCATTTTGATTGACCGAATGAAGTTGTATGGGCCAAGATAGTAAGGCTAAAATCAACAGTGTCACGAGACAGGAAAGAAGATGATAAGACAATTCTCAAGTTCTAGAACTTCTATTACCCTCTACTAGAGCAAATCTGATAGGAATTCCAGTTCCAGAACTTCTATAACCCTTCCATTGATGCCCTAGGATATCCTTATTAAGGACCGAAAACCAGACTATATCAGTTGGCTGACCCAAACCAACTAAAGCTTAGCAGATCGAGCTAACTTTGTCAACCCGAAGCTAAATAAGCTTAGCTAGTCGAGGAAAGTTGCATGACGATATGCTCATACATGTAGAATACCAAAATACACAACTACAAACCATTTTAAAATAAAAGATAAAAATTAATAGCATCATTTTACCCCTTAACGGTAATGGGGAAATCATTATATGAATAAGAAACGATGGATTGTTATTCATTGTCTCTTTTTTTTTTCTTCTATTTATCTCTACTTGTACTCTATATATTGGAAGTGATTCACAAACAAATCAAGATTCTACATCCTAAAAGTGGCGTGAGCATGGTTCATAACACAAACAAGAAGAAGAGTAGCCTAAGGAGTACACTAGACAATTTGTGGCCCAACGAATCCAGGAGTTGAAGGACCATATGATAGATGTCATTTGAGATGTGTTGACCGGGCTAAGAGATCAACAGCCTCGAGATGAAGGGTCGACACCTGTCGACAGTTAAGTCCCACAAGTTTTGAATGGGGAAGGTGACTCCCAGTACTTTGATAGTACTGGGTTAGCACCGATCGATCGACAAGTTAGTTTTTTAAGATGGAAGAGCTAAGGTGATGTTTTCTCTTCTTATATCAATATATGCATAACGCCAAGCTTATAAATTTCTTGTCTTATGAGCACATTGTGTGTTTTTGTGAAATAATTAGCATTGTTTTTTGTATTTTCTTTTATTCTTTTTTTTTTCCATTTCTAGAGTTGTATTGCAATACAAAATGAAATCAATGCATCTTTTTATTCACATACAAGTATGTAGAAAAAGCGAGTATAATACGGCTATTAAAAAATAAAATAAAATTCATGTTTAGTTGACAGTGGAAATGCAAAATTGGGACAAAATTGTTTGGCAACGAGGAAATTTTGTTGTTTTCACCTATTTATTTCTAATTTAACTATTTTAATACTATTGTAAAACTTTGTGTACATCAAAAACATGCCAGCACAAATCACAAAGACATCTCGAGTCGACCCCATGTAGAACACGAGATTGATTTTGAGGGTGGCTTATACGAGGATCTTTCGACATTTCGAGAGGAGTTTCTTAAGGAGGATGTCCTCCTCGATGAGGAATTCCATGATTTTGAGACGGTCAGCGACCAAGTCATGACCGTTTCGATAACCAAGTCGTCGCTCCCATCGAGGATGATCACCATGAGCGGGTTGAAGTTCATGATGGCCTACGGTCGATCAAGGAGATCGGAGCAAGGATGAGATTATTTCTTTATTAAAAAAAATCAAGCCATTCTTCTTGCGGCCCGGATAACGGCATTACAAAGTGAGAGGGCGGGGTCGACGTTGTCTAGCTCCCTACACGGGGTGAGGCGCGTCCGGCTTGTTCTGTGGTGCCTTTATTGCCTCTTAGGCATGCTCATGATATTTCCTCCGATGTCGCTCAACATGAGTATTGGTATCAAGTTTTGATGTCACATACGAGGGATATCTATTTAAACAACACTATATCGTGTCTAGCTTCCCGTCGTCCAAGACATCCAATCGTTACCACCTGATACTTGAGCAAGAAATCAGGGCAGGTACTCCTGGGAAAATTCACCATGATGTGGGGTTAGCCTTGACTCCAGACGTTTGTTTACATTCGTTCTGATTTTGAGAGACCAAACTCAATCAACTTGGACTCTTCCGAGGCCGAGGGTAGTCGCCGGGATTCCCGCACACATTTTGGAGAAATTCAGGTTCAGACCAATTTTGCCCCCATGAGGGTATAGGACACTTGTAGGCACCAAAAAACTTGGTTTGAAACTCCTAAAATGTTAATTTCTAAGTTATGAAGTTGTATTCTAGTGTTATACAAGCTTTTGTGTCTTATGCAATAGTGAGAACATTTCCATGGTCAACCAGACAAAAATTAGGGTTTTGAACACCCAATTAACATCGTGGTTCGGGGTGACCGTTAGCGATGATTTTTCCAATAAATGATCAATAAAAAAAGCCGTTATGGGATCATAATTTACTCACATGTGGTCTCTCATAGATTTTGGATTGAGAAAATGCAACGTGAGGTGCTCCAGGTGCAAATTAGGTTTTTAGCCTGGGCGGCGCCTAGCAACCCAAAGTATCTTCCCGGATGTTCAAAATCGAGCCCACGGAAGTTTGGCACTATTCCCGGGTGCCTAGGCGCTAAAATCAATTCAAGAGCGACCATTTTTCGAGCCCTCAAGTCACACCATTTTGGGGTGTATCATTATACCATCATTGAAGTGTGTTGTTACACCATCCTACTAGTGTGTTATTACAACTATCTCATAGTTTTTTTTTCACTATCCTCGGGAGCATCGTTACACAATCTTCGCGAATGTCGTTGTTACAACTCAATGAACATTAGAAGTCTACATCATTCATCATGATTCTACAAGGGGTTTCCTTGCGATGAATAGGGGTTGTCAACCGCGGTGGTCGATGGTGTTTGATGAGTGCAACGAGTGAGTGGCATTTGCTAGACATTCGGGATAGAACGCAGAACTTCAGCTCCTCCTCGCAATCCAGCTTCAATCACGGGTCTTAGTCCCCCCATTCATGAAGAGATATGACTCTATTTATAGAGTACCGAAGAAGTCTTCCTGCAAATAAAAAGAAATCCATATCACTCTATCGGACAATCTAGAGAGATTTCCTTAATCGTACAATGTTTTGCAGACATTTAAGTGTCTTAACAGTGTCAGAATTGAGTGATCTTGAGTTCGTTAGATTTATCTTGTGGAAACTCTAAATTTGAATATAAGCATACCAAATTTAGAATTCGTTTAACATTCGATTAGCCACCCAAAACTTCCAAAAGCTGTTTAATGGCTTGATCAGGGCTTGATACGGCTCGGCTTAGACTAATTTTGGTGCTAGCTTGTGTTCGTCTCGTCATCACTAGTCTTGAGATTGTATGTTTGTTGAAATCCAAATTATGGATGATATTTAATTTGAGTTTGAATGTTTCTTTCAAAAAAAAAAGCTTTGAGATTTGTGCTAATCGCCTCGAAATTTATGTAAAATGATAAAATTTGTTGATGGTGCATCACTTATAATGATTTTTTTTTCTTTTTTATTTCCTGATGGGCAGCTTGAAGATCTTATATTTTCTTATTGTGACATTTGCATAATAATCTCAAACTTTTCGGTATTTATATATCCAACAACTAGATTTTATCTTTTAAATTAACATCAGAGATATGTTATTTAAAATAATGGTAGATATATCTTTAAAAAAATTAATATCATGCACGACTGTCAATGTATTTTTCAGCAAAAAAATCTTTCGAAATATAAATTCAATTATTGGGCTATAAAGGATAGAGTCAGTTAATCAAATGAGCACGGAATCTGTATATATTTTTTATTGCATGTATTTAATAATATTTAGATCTAAATTTGTTCATCAATGGCATCCCGAGAAGTAGAATGTAAAAGGAGAATGCAAAAGGAGAAATAATAGAGATAGAGATCTTTAGAAATTAAGTATTATAGTAATATAATCGGTCACTCAACACTTGTTATATTTAATGTTCTTATGTTTATAAGGAACTAGAGAAATTGTGAAATAACAAATATGCCCACGACATTTTTTCTGGTAGGTCGATCTCTTTTTGTAGTCATTGTTACTCAATTTTAGGTAAGCGTTAGTCAGACATTGAGTGCCGATCGGCCTTTGCACGATACACTCCTGAGTCGATCAATCATCATGTTTGATCGTCTCTCGAGTTTTCCGGTTCTTATGTCGATTTCTAGTTGGTCGACCAACGGGTCTTCATTTGATTGGTTTCTTCATATTTTGAATATTTCTATCTCGAATTGATCTATCGATATTTGTTTAGCCCATAACTATTCGATATGGCTGAAACATTTTCCTTATATAAGTAAATAGACCAGAAGAGTAGTTTTTTATTTTGTCAGGAAAATTTACATACAAACCACACAAATTTTGTATATTTACATATGTAGCACTAAAACTTTCATATTTACATTCACAGAATAAAAAAAGGAATGTATAGACTTGGACAACCCAAAGATATATCCATTACTATGTAGAAGGTTGAAATGGGCAGCCAAACGCATGGTTTAATTTCTGATTGCCAAATAAAACGAAATCCCCAAATATTTTATTTAAATAGGTTGAATTTTTTGCCGCAGATAATATATTTATATATCTATGAATCTATATATATATATATATATATATATATATATATATATATATATATATATATATATATATATATATATATATATATAAATAATCAGCTTTAAGCAATTGGAGCTGTTATGAAGAGATTACATATCATATATGTATAACATTAATTTAATTTCACGAATCTATCTTTTATTTTAATGTGGTAAAACTTTGATTTTTCATGAAATTAAAATAAAGGAATATTTACATACATACCACTTAATTTGTATGTATTTACATAACTAGCACCTAAATTTTTATATTAATGTCATCTTGCTCATGCAGGACATGGTGTAGCTCATTTTCATTTTTTTTAAGTTAAAATGCTGATATTTTTAATAAAATATGGATGATTCGGGTGGTATAAATGTAAAGAATTAGATTTTGGGAGTTAGATGCATATACACATAGGAATTTCAAATTTTTTTATTTGTTCAGTTAAATGAAAATTCAAATCGAACAAAAAACTGAAAATTGAATATTAATATTTTTAAAAATAAGAGCCTAACATATCGAGTTTGATCAAATAATGCACACCTCTACTGATGATGGGATTGGACATAATGATAGCCCCAATCGCTCCTTTCAAATTCTTAAATATCACCCTAGCTTGATAACATTCTTATGAGTTGTGGACGGATCACTCATTTTCGTTCACAAAACAAGAAGATCCATTCTAACATTCTCCGAAGTGGTCGGGATTTTCTTCGCAAGAGAATGCTAGAAAACAAGTTGTAAACGACAAGGGAAATGACCACTTTTGGCCACCGTTGGATGTAAGTTTGTAGCCGCTCAATTTTCCAATATGAATATAAATACATAGTCCCATGTGTAATCCCGCTTCCCATACTTTATTTGTAAAAGGGTTTGGTTGGATTTAATGTTTACTTAGAAGTAACAATTTCAACCACAAACTAGTGCAATAACCCATCAGAAGTGATGTTGTTAGGATGAAGCTTAACAAAAGAAATTATAGTGATCTTGATACGCATCAATGCATCTGTTAGGTAGTTCAAAAAAATCACTTGATTTGTGAATATTATTATTTCGAGCGCTCTATATCTAATTATTCCTTTCCTTTAAGGTTGAAACATTGCTTGATTTGTAAACATTACTATTTTGGTTGCTCTGTATGTAGTTATTCCAAGTGGTTGTAAGAAAGTAAATGGTAAAGTAGGCATCACCTCGATGCTGCCAATGAGAAGAACAAAGATATCCAAAGCCAAGTCACGAAATACATGAGAGATTCTCCTAGAATGGTCTGTTACTTTAATTAGTTATCGAAGAAACATCTCATCGATAAGAGGGTGATTCGGTGATTAGGCAATTGCTCCCGCACCGAAAGATTTTATATATTCAAAGTTTACCGACCTCAAGAAATAAATAATAATAATAATAATAAAATTTTTGCTTTGCATTCTGTCTGACAAATCAACGGCGTTTCCACGAGCATTAAACTCCATAGCATAGAATTCCTAATAGCAGGACATTAACGATTTCAAAGCTGGAGAGGTATGGATTGAGCAGTAGACTCTTGACAAGTTTGAAAACTATAGATCCAAAATTGGGGACGAGCCAATGCAACCAGCGGCAGAACCAGTCTCTTTCGCGAGGAGGGCAAACTTCCCCTACACCCAATATGGGAGGGGTCAGAATAACAAAGTGCAAAGTGATATTTAAGAAGAGGCAAAATTAATATTGTAAGAGGGGCGGAATATCAAATTATCCTCTCATATAAGTAGAATCTGAATTTAAGGAGGGGAATTGGCCCCTCTCGACCCTTCCTGGATCCGTCTCTGAATGCAATTGCTTGCAAAGCTCAAAAGAGTTTGATTCGATGCAGGAACTAACGACAAAGCCAAATTAGAGGAAACTGAGAGAGAAAATAGATTATGGAGTAGTATTTATGGTGTGTTAAGTTGGTCAGGTGTTAGAAATGTAAAAAGAAAACATACCACTCAATTCCTATATATTTACTTATTTAATAGCTAAACTTTAATTTTTATACATGTCGTCTTACCTTATGCATGAAAATATACATTTCAGTTTTTAAGAGTTAAAATAATAATAATTTTAATGTGATATGAAATATTTGGGTGATATAAATGTACAAGGTAAAGTTTAATATTACATATTTAAGTATAACATATATAAAAAGAGATGTATTGAGTGAATTGCAAGTAAATCCCCCCAAATTTTAACATAATAAGTCATAAAGTTACAAGTATTACATTCAACCTCTAAACATATCATTTCTAGGTTGATTCAATATCACTCTAATCAAATGTTGTCTCATTTACAACAATATCCTATAACTTCTCTTCTACATTTAATTTTTCATTTGATTCACCCTATGAAAGATATTTTGATTTTCTTAGGTTTGAGTTTTAAAAAAAATATTAAAAAAACCAATTCAATCGAACAAAAGATAGAAGAAATTATAGTTCAAAATGAGATATATTCAATTTGATTCTATAAAATTATTTCAAGCATAGAATCAAATAACTAATGATAGAAATATTGATTATATTAAAACATATGTTTTAACATTAAATCGATTCAAAAATAAAATGCGAAAATTAATTTATGGAAATAACATACCTCTAACCAATCCTTTGATCTCGTTTATCATTAATTTTAAAATCTTCTAAATATTTTTACTTTTCAATTGATCATGTATGTGTATGCAGACCCTCAAATTCATTTTATTATTTTTGTTAAGGTAAAGGATACTTGAAACTACTACGCGTTTCGTCAAAAAAAGGAAATTATAAAACGCAGAAAGAGGTTCTATCTAACTCCACACATACAACTCACACAAAAATAGGATTCTAATACCCTCTTTCCAAAAAAACAAAAAATACAACGCACACGACTCAACCATACACAACAACATCAACACAAATTCATTCTATTACTTGTATGAGAGAACAATTTGACATTTTGCATCTCCTGAAATATCAGCCCCTCCTAAATATTGCTTTGCACTTTTGTTGCCCTAGACTCTCCCATATTGGTTATAAGAAGAGATTTCACCCCTTCTAAAAAAAAAGTCAGTTCCGCTCCTACGTGTATGTTTTCTTAATTTGGAGTATAAATTCAGAGACCTCAAAACTTTACTATATAATTTTATTTCCCATTTAACTGTTGTCCAACAAAGCAATTTATTAAAAACTATAAAATAACAGTTTTAAAAGTGTTCACGGAAATTAAAATTTGGCAATTCTTCATTACGGGTATTAGTTACATAAATTAATATTCCCTCGCTCAGTTTAGTTGTTTATCTTATATTAACAAATGAATTCATGGATCAAGACGATGGATTCTCTATATTCCATATGTCATAATGTTTATATTTCTTATGCATATATAAATAATTATTAATAAATAAGCTCAACGTATATTCTAGGTCAAACCTAAATGAAATTCATCATACCACTAATGTGTACACATAAATAGCTTAACATGAATATCACAACCATATAGAGTTCAATTAATAATATTCATCTTTATAATGAAATCAATCAAAATAACGATTATTCATACAATCTACATGATGCTTAAATTTCTGTGGTGGCATGCATTTAATCAAATCATTAATTATCGTCAATTCAGTACTGATGTGCTCAATAACTACTATATTTGACTTAACACATTCCTTTATGAATAAGTACTTAATGTTGATATGTTTATTTCAACTACCACATTTATTATTCTTGTAGAAAGACATTGCAGGTGAGTTATCACAATAACATATCATTAATAGCAATGACAAAAACCACAAGTCTAAGCCCGGAAAGAGTTATCACAATAACATATCATTAATAGCAATGACAAAAATCACAAGTCTAAGCCCAGAAATAAAACTCTTTAAACATACATCGTACAATATATCCACAAAATAAAACACAAACTTAGACCTCCATAGTAGAAAATAAAGTATACTTTATGCTTTGTCGGAACATAACTCACCAAAAAACATAATGATGTATCTAGATGTTAATTTACTAGAATCAACAAATTCGGGACAACCCTTCATTTATTTATAAAGAGACCAAATATGTTGATATAGAATATAATCTTGATCAAGAGAGTGGAGAAAGAAGAAATGTTCAATCAGAAGAAGCATAAGTTCCTCAATCACTTGCTACTAAAGTCAAGAGGTTCAAGAGAGATATCCGACTGACATAAAGGCATTCTCCTTCTTTATACTTATTTCTAACATATAGTCATGAAAAAAAGTGCTATGACAAGCCCACTCAAGTTGAAGAATCAAAGGAGTAAGCGCTTGCCATGGATGATGATATGTATTCCTTGGAGCCAAATCAGACTAAGGATTTGACTATATTACCAGATGGCAAACATGCACTTCACAATAAGTGGGTATATGGGCCGAAAGAGGAATGATATGGTAACGAAGCTACAAAACAAGACTTATTCGAAGAGTTTTCAACAGAAGGAACGAGCGGATAACCTTGAAAATTTTTCTATTGTGGTGAAGATGACAACCATCGGAGATGTATTGAGTTTAATAGTAGAGAAAGATATACATACGAAACAAATGAATTTAAAAATAACTTTCTTACATTGAGATTTGGAGGAGGAATTATATATGGTGCAACTACAGGGTTACGAGATTTTAGAAAAAGAAGATTTGGTGTACATATTGAAGAAAAACTTCTATGACTTGAAGAAGGCTCCGAGATACTGGTATAGAATTTTGACAAGTTCATGTCAAACTGTGGGTACAATTAGTATTAGAGAGACCTTATTGCTTCATCAAACACTTTGATAATGATTATATCTTGCTCCTTTTGTATGTTGATAACATATTGATTGTATGAGCATATATAAAATAAATCGGAGACTGAAAGTAGTGGTTATCAAGCAAGTTTGCGATGAGAGAGTTAGGTTCAATTAAGAAGATCATTGATATCATAATCAACATGGACATGAGTACATATATATATCAAAGTTATCGAAGCCAGAGTATGTTGATAATATCTCACAAACATTCAACATGGGTGCGACAAAATTAGTTTATACCACCTTGGGTAGTCACTTTAACTTATCTAAGAAATTATTGTCCAAGAACAAGCACAAATTAAGAGAACTCGGTATATTTCAACAGTTGGAAGTCTGATGTATGTTATAATTTATATGAGACCAAATATTGCACTTATAATTAGAGTTGTCAGCAGGTACATAGGCCATCTACGCAAGCGTCATTAGGAGATAGTTAATTGGATTCTGAGGTATTTAAAGAGAACAATTAATAGGGAACTTTGTTATGGAATGGATGAATCTATGGGGATTTGTAGATTAATACATAGTAGGATATTTGGATGGTAGCATGAGTACAATAGGGTATATCTTCACTTTGGGGAACATAAGAATGAGTTGGGCTTCTAGGCTAGAGAAGATTGTTGCACTTTTAACTACGGATGTCGAATATATTGTTATCACCTGAAGTTAGTAAGGCGATGATTTGGGTGCAAGGCTTTATCGTAGAAATGAGCAAGGAACAAGGGATTTGAAAGCTTCATAGTGATAATATCAATGTTATTTATTTATTTATTTTCCTAAGAGCGTTATTTTTCATGTGATGACAAAAAATATTCAGTTGAGGTATAACTTATTTGTTTTCTCCTTGAAGATGCGCGAGTTACTTTTGGAGAAGATGCGCATAGCTCAGAATCTTGTGGACATATTGATGAAAGTGGTGACTATCGAGAAATTGGAGCTATGCTTGGCTTCAATTGGATCCAAGAAGGTTTAGACCAAGTGTGAGCTACACCGCAGTACGTGACTAGAAAAACTGTACAGATGGAGGTACAGATCTAGAGGACAATTGTAGGGCACAATCAGTCTCAAAGTGGGAGATTGCTAAATATTAAGAATATTGTCGAGGTGTGCCTACACCTAAAATTGGTGTATCTACGTCGAGCAGTATAACTACACTACAAGCTGGTCGCGGCTACATACGTGACTCACTCATTCCGGGAGATGATAATTAAGCAATCACAATATTGCACATTTTCTCAGCGTGAATCCAACTTTTAGATGATTCTCCATAGTCAAGTTCTTAAGTTCATGATTCGAGGGATGAGGGAATTTTTGCGTGTGGTGTTTCTTGATAAAGTTTTTCGTGTAGTGAAAAAGAGCAAATGGGAGGATTTCGGTGAGAGCACTCTATTGTGAGATTGAGAGAGAGAGAGTTTGAGTGAAGTTCAGTAAGTTTAAATTTTTGTAGAGTTAGATCTGAGTGAGTAATTTTGTATATTTCTAGCTTTTTATAGTAAAAAATTTTTGATGAAGTGACTTCATAGTTTTAGTGTGTATGTGTGTGTGTGTGTTTTTTTTTTCTTTTTTTTTTTGAAATTATTGTTGCGCTTATGTTTGATCTTTACTTCGGATATCCCGAATCGGTGCGATCTAATTTGCGATTTGATTTTGATTTCTAATAGTTTGAAGCCCTAAATTTATATTTCATCCCAATAGACAATATACTCCAACTTTTGGAAGACAATGGAATGCTCGCTTGCAAACCCTCAAAACTTCCAATGAACATCAACAATAAGCTACATGCTGCTAAATAAGACCTTTTACAAGACGTGTCATAATATAGTCGTTTGTTAGAGAGACATATTTACTTAATTTATCTTCCCGATATCACTTTTGTTGTTCACATGTTAAGTCAACTTTTGTCTCAACCATAGACCTCATATTTGACAACAATATATATATCAAACACAGTATAGATCAAGGTATCTTCTGTTCTAATTCTTTCAACTTACAACTACCGACCTTTGTCGATGTAGATTGTGGATCCTGTATTGACATTAGACATTATATTAGTGAATGTTGTATCTTTTTGGGTGAGTCCGTGATTTCTTGGAAAAATAAAATAAAATCATGGTTAATTGGCCGAAATAGTGAGCAACTAATTTGGCTTCACCAACTATTACAAGACTTCTAAGCATCAACAACCCTCTTGATCCTTCTCTTTTATGACAATCAGAGTGACATCCATATTGTTATTAATCGTAGCCTCATGAAAATACAAAATGCATTGTCATTACATACATGTTCATTTAGCTAGTTACATAACCAAATATATTCTCAATTCTATCTAAAATGGACATTAGTGCATACTACAAAATTCTCCACAATAGAGAAATTTTATGTCTTAGCACAATATAAATTTCCAGAACGCACTTAGATATAGATATCAGATAATCATATTTTTTAAATCAAATTCCTAGAAAGAAAAAAAAATCAAGGATTCGAGCAATTCAAAGTAATCCACAAAAAAGTTGAAAGCATATTGATTTGCTTTCCTCTCGAATTAGAGAAGATGAGATTACAAAAAATTAACAATCATAATTTTATAATATTATTTTGTGTACAAAAGTCATAAAATTGGACTAAAAAAATTATAATTTATGGCTAAAATTATAGTGCTTAGCTACAAAAGCTATAGTTGGTAGTTATAATTGACGTATTTAGCCACAAAAATTATAATTGATAATTAAACTAATCAAAATTTGCTATAATAATTATTGGTGGTAGTCATTCACTTACACTTATATCAAAGAAGATCATTTTAATAAATTGAGTCAATCCATCATACGGTTACATACTAATTCCTCGATTATAAGTCATTTTTTCAATAATTACGGGCATTACCACTGCAAAATTGAAATCTCTTCGACTCATTTGATTTATCTCGTCGAGCTGCTCTATTTGACTAAACTTGTCAAAATTTGGTATTGTTTCATCTTTGAGCCAAAATTTCTAAATACACTAACTGATTTATTTGAACTTAATTTGGACTCTTAGACTAGTGTTTATTTTTAATTATAAACTGGTTAGAATTGGAGCCCCACATAATCATAAATTTGAATATATAATGTTTAAGATAATATATATATATATATATATATATATATATATATATATATATATATATATATATATATATATATATATATATATATATATATATATATATATATATATATATATATATATATATATAGATTTTATCCAAAATGTTACGAGCTTTTTCTTTATTTGTGATACCACAGTTTTACCTAATATTGCACAATCAATCATAAATTTGAGTCAAATCAAAATTTTAATTACCACTAAAATAAAATTTTCTTCTTCCAATTTTAATTGTAGGCTAAAAATGTAAAATATAAATACAAAGCAGAAATTGTTTAAGAAAAATGACAATCACAGACAAGTCATAAATGCACTCTGGCGTAAAGTACTTGACTTGCACATTATTTTACTTATTTTATACATGAAGTTAAACAACATTACCTGCCTGTTCTTGCTTTCCCTCTCCAGAAACCGCTGATTCACGCACCACTCGAGTCAATTCCTCCACCATCCGCCCAACATCCGCGTAGGAAGACCCACCCACCTCCATAGCCGCCTTTGCCGACGCCGCAAACTCCCTCGCCCGCCTTCGAAACCCCTCCGCCTCTTCACCATCACCCATCACTCTCCTTACCGCCCCCACCACCTCCGCCGCCTTCACGTCCATCGCCCCCTTTCTCACCCTCACACCCACCTTCAACACATCCGTAATCAATCTCTCGTTCACAAACTGCTCGTACATCAACGGCCACGCCACCAATGGTAACCCCGCCGCCAAACCCTCAAGCGTGGAGTTCCACCCGCAGTGCGTCACGAAAGCACCCACCGCCACGTGTCCGAGTATCGCTATTTGTGGGGCCCATCCCCTCACCACCCACCCCTTTCCCTCCACCCTCTCCTCGAACCCCTCCGGCAGCCACTCCATCGTCTCCGCCGCCGCCCCTTGCCAATCCTTCACGGCCCATATAAACCGGTGCCCGCTCTCCTCAAGCCCGATCGCCGTCTCCCGCATCTGAGCCACGTCGAATTGGCAGAGACTACCAAAGCAGGTGTATACGACGGATGCTGGGCGGCTGGGCGTCCAGCCAACTCATCAGTCGGGCCGTGTCCCGGTGTGCACTGGCTGCCACGGTTCGCCAGGCCGATTTTATCATCCTCCGCGTCAGATAATGATACCGGACCGACGAACCAAGCCCGACGTCCCGCCCGGCCACGACGAAAAATATCTGCATAAGCCGGTTCCAGCTCGTAGAAAGAATTAACCACCACTCCGAAGCTCTTCTCCTCAGTCTCCTTCATCAATTGGACCACCTGAGGAAAATTGAAGATTTTGGAAATCTCCGGTTTCGTTAACTCGATGGGGTTCGGGAGATCGTCGATGAGAACTGAAGATACGCCATCGTCGGAGAAGTGCTGGAGAGGGTTAATGAGGGATAGACTCTCATGGACGCAGAGTGGGAAGGCGCCGTGGCCGCTGAAGATTATGAGGGGGATGCCGAGTTCGGCTGCCATGTCGGCGGTCCAGAAAAGGATGGCGTCGGAGATCAAAAAGTCGGCTCTTTGTTGTAGAAGAAGATCGTGGAGAAAAGGGCGGAGGGCGGGGATAGCGGCCATGAGGTGATGGAAATCGGAGGGTTCGAGTTTAGTGAGATTTTCGCGGTTGCCAGCGGGGAGGAGCTCGGCGGCGGAGGGAGGGAAAGGGAGGAGGATGAGATCAATGGGGAGGGCGACTGTGTTGGAAGAGTTCGAATTGGCGCGGTCGATGGCCGGGCGGGCAAGGGGTTCATTGCCGGGGGTGGTGACGATGGTGGCAGAGACGCCGCGGCGGGAGAGAAGTATGGCGATGTCGATGAGAGGGATCATGTGACCTGGGCTTAGCAGAGGGAAGATGAAGCCGCGGAGTGGTGGCTGCTGCGTTGTTTCCTGGCTGTTTGCAGTTTCCATGGCTGCCGTGGTTGCAGTGGAAAGGGTTGCGGGACTCTACGGAGTCGACTGAACAGACCTTTAAAGAAAGACTCGGACTGGCAGAAATGTCAGTTGAAGACGACGTCATGGGGATTTTACAGGCGTTCTAAGAACGAAAAAAAGACAATATTACATTGGGAGTGCTTACCTAGAGCTACGTAACGACTCTCATCTCAACCACATATAAATAAATCATGTATGAGAGTGAGTCTCAATTTATTTATTTTTTTATCTAAAAAAGATTGTTTTGAGACGTGAATCCGTACGTAGCTCTACTTGCGAACTCCGTATGTAATATTTTACCTGAAAAAAGTGAGAGAAAGGTTGTGAAGAGGATCATAGGCTTAGAATGAATAAAATAAAATGAAGGGAATTTACATCCACAGAACTATATTTTCTTTTTTTTTTCAATAAAAATGTATTTTACTTTATGACTTTTAAATCAAAATATTTATTTGTATATTTTTTTATTTAGCACAGCATGATTGTACTATAAAAAATCAAAAAAATACAATAATGTTGTAATCTATGTCGAGTTATATGCGGATCTCGGATGTAATATTCTCCCCTATCATACACATATAAATTATAATCGAACTGTGTAAGATCTTTAATATAAGTACTGAAGCTTTGGTTTATGTTTTCGTCAAACCAACAAAGCCGCCACCACCAAAAATATTGTCGTATGAGTTGTCACTAAAACCTACAATCGGGTCGATTGGCCACAACCGACCCACCTCACTAATCGGCCCACATCCGACCCGCCTCATTGATTGGCCAACCAGTCGGCCACCTGAAGAAGAGCAACCAACCGCCTGGGTCGACCACACTCCTACTGATTGGCCACCTAAAGAAGGATTGGTCGACCACTTGGACTGGCCAACCTCGAATGATCGACCACCTCAATCGACCACTTGGCTTTTATCATGCATCACCCCCCCCCCCCCCCCCCACCCCCGGCGTTTATCTAGGCTTCCTTTCTCCCCTTCATGTAGAGAGTTTGCTCCTCTTTTCCGCACTTTGTAACCTAAATTTATGTGGAATAAAATGGGTCCCTCCACTACGACAGTGTAACCCTCTCTCTCTTCTTCGTTCCCTCTCATTCTCCACCTCCTAAATCAGGCTCTATTTTTTAAGCACCATCCTAAGGACAATTTTTGACTCAACATCTATATATACCTTACTCATGTAATGCTACAGTAAGAAATGGAATGGAGTAGATGAATCTCATTTCCCATAATTTTCCCTTCAAGCTGCTCTCTGCTGTTCTGCATCCTATAAGCACCTTCATTATAGTATCAAATCATTTTCTGAGGAAAAAGCTTTCCATTTGGATAGGGTTGTAAATGAACCAATGCACTCAATGAACAACTCAAATTCGACTCGATTAAGACTCGATCATGTTCATTCAAATTAATAAAAGAATTTTATAGCTCGAATCCTAAATAAATTAAACATGAATATAGTCGATCTTGCTCATTTTTGTTCACAAACAAACTCATCTGTTGTTCAGCATACAATTTGTTAAATACTCTATATGAAGTTTGAAAATAGCTCCTATAATATATGATATATTAGTTAAATAAAAATTTGCTTTGCTAGTTTATTTAATTATAAATTTAATAATAATACATTATTATATAATTACACCAAGTCTCTTTGCTAGCAGGGCTCTCCGACCCTTCGCATTCATGCTTACGCCAGGCCAAGATGTCTCCTAGCGAAGCTTTCTAGACGACTATCCCTCCATGTCATGAGGCGAGTTGACCAGATCGATAGCTACAAGTTCGGGGCTTCACCCTTGTTTGTCTTCCATTGTTATCTTTTTCTTCTTTGTAGGAGCGGCAGCATGATAGCTCGCCAAGGCCAAGAATTCAAAATTTACCCCACTTTGACTCGCACCCTCAACCATGGTTTGCCTTGGTTACCAAGGAAGGATTGCCAATAAAAAGTGTGAATCCCAATCCTGTGGTCCTATTTATAGGATCCACAGAACACAAAAATTTTCAAGGGAATTTTATTATAGAAATGAAATTTATTGATTTTTGTTCAGATATTGTTTAATAGTTTTCATGTCCATATTGTAGTTGTTGCTATCAATAAGTAGAAAAACTAGGAGAAACTGATATGTATGCACAAAAACAGTCGGCATGGATCTCAAAGCGATCTTACAATCATGGATGATGACCAGACAATCAGAATATATGACTAAAGGGACATGATCCGAGTCGATCATTCGACGAATAGACCACTCGGTCGAAGTTAATCAGAACATAGTGTTGATGGATCCTGTCAGCGAGCCACTCTTATGGTCCTAGGAGCATCTGGTCGTAACTGGATGATCAACCGACGTTGCCTTGACAGGAACGACAACCATTCAACCAATCACCCTGGTCGATTGAACTAAAACACATCGACCAACTGATAGTTGCATTATTCAAATTCAAATTATGAAACAAATCGAGAATTAAATCACCCAAATCTTGTATTAAATTGACGTATTAACTGCATTAAAAGCAGCTTACATGATCACTCTCTCTTTCGTAATTAATGACGATTTCCATAATCATCTCTCTTTTTTATAATTGCATAAAAATATTTCCTAATCTCCAGACTATTCTCTCCATAATTATTTGTGGGTCTCTGCTAATATGGGACTCTTAACACACAAACATAAAGAAATAAATAAATAAATATATATATATATATATATATATATATATATATATATATATATGTATGTATGTATGTATGTATATATGATGAAAATGAAATGCTTAATTTAAATAAGTAAAATTAACATGAATAAAAGAAAATTGTGTTATTACCGTTTCGGCTCGACCCTCGACGAAAGTACTAGCGAGCAAGCTCTACTTTTTAACGCAAATGGGGGAAGATGAAGGTCGATTGAGATTCGCGTGAGAGGGAGCAAAGCTGGAAAGCATCGAAGCAGCTGGCCTAGCTCTCCGGATCTCTTCGTCCCATGATATTGACGCAGTGAACTCTTGAGCATTGTCTTCGACCTCTTCACTGACTGTTTCTCCTGCTCCAGATGTCTTCTTGCACATCCTCCATCTCGTCTCCATTTGTTCTCCGCAGGTGCTGTATTCTCGTATGATTTGGCTTATACGATGTTCTCCATTTGTCGGTTTCTTGATTCTCCATGCATATGTAAGATATAATTGATTTCATGGCTTTTAACTAAATCTAGTTTGGAGTTGGGAAAATTGCAAACTTAGTACTGTTATTTTTTCTGTTGAATTATTTTAAATCCATTTTAGAGTCCGATTTACTAAATCCGGATTTACCTTCGAATATAGACGGAATGCGGGAAGAAAAATCAGAATGCGAAAAATTTTGATTCAACGGAGCGTTGAATTTAATTTTATTTTTAAAATTTTTTATTTTATTTATTTTTTTATGTTTGGCTTGATTTAAGCTAAATTCATGACTAAATCAACTTTAAATAATGCTACCAGACACCCCCTAAAATTAATCCTAACACATGACCTTTCAGTTTTAAACTTTGGTAATTTACAGCATGTGTTACGCTTCTGTTATTTCTGTAAAGGGAACTTATGGGAATTCTCCGTTTGCTATGCAAGTTCTGTTGATTTATCCAGCTATATGGTTTCTGTCCAGAACTAAACTGAGCTTCAAGCACCAAGATATTTGGAGGTTCCAAAAAACTTATCATCATTCATACTTAATGCGTGTCAAAAGGTCCGTAGTGTTAGAGTAATGATTATTGTCTTAGCGTTACATAAAATCCAAGACACGCCTCAATAACTAAAGAAAAATAAGCGAGGAAGAGACACCTCAATTTTTATGTGTAAAACCTTAGAAATGGGGAAAAAGCGCGAGACTTAGCCTAGTTGAAATAATTTTTTATGAATAGCGACTACACAAAGCTCGTCATAAATTACGAAACATGGAGTTACAAAGTTGAACATTGTAAATGTAGAATAGTAGTTCATCAATAATAGTCATAGTCGACTATCTCGAATGTAATTCTCGATGGTCGCTGATCGCTAACGACCGTAGTTGATTTCTACGAAGACAGTAGTCTGCCGTGAATTTTTTAGACGGTGGTTGTACTTCGAACTTATTCTATAAGCCTTAGTTGAAAGTCATTATAGTAATGGTCATGTGGCGGCAGGTGGTTACTTCAGGTGCTTCAGTCAGCTATAGAGGTCATAGTAGGAAGCTGCATTAGCTGTGAATCACATAAATAGTAGTTGGTCGTGTAGGCCATAATTGTGAGTTGTGATAATGTCGGTAGGTCATAGAAGCCGGATGTGGGAATTATATGAGATGTGGGCCGCATAGGCCGCAGTGGTGAATTGTGATGATGTTCATGAGTCGCAAAGGCGGGAGTGAGAAGCTATACGAGCTGTAAGCCACTTAAGCTGTAGTTGGTCACATAGGTCGTAGTAGTGAGCTGTGATGATGTCTGTAAACTGCAAATGCAAGAGTCGGGAACTTTACAAGTTGTGGATCACACAGGCCATAGTTGGTCACATAAGTCATAGTGTATAATTGCGATGACGTTTATAAGCAATATGGGCTTTAGTCTGGGGCTTCACGAGTTGTAAGCTATGTAAGTTGTAGTTGTTCATATAGGTCATAGTGGTGAGTTGTGATGATGTTCGTAGGCCGCAATGGTTGGAGTCGGGAGCTGCATAAACTGTGGACCATGCAGATTGTGGTTGATCACATAGGTCATAGTGGTGGTCTGCGATGAAGTCGCTATACTGCAAAGACAGGAGTTGGGAGCTACACGAGTTATGGACCATATAGGGCATGTTGGTTACGTAGGCCTTAATTATGAGTTGTGATGACTTCCCTAAGCTGCATTGGTCGGAGTTGGGAGCTGCACAAGTTGTGGACCAAGTATGCTGTGGTTAGTCACATATATAGTAGTGGTGAGCTTCGATGACGTCCGCAGGCCGCATAGGTAGGAGTGGGAAATTACACGAGTTGTGGATCATGTAGGTCATAGTTGGCCACTTAACTTACAATGTTGGGCTACAAAGAGAGAGCTTAAGGAGTCTGAAGAAATTCACCGTCATCAGGGCGCATTGTTACACCGTCTTCGGGGTGTCATTGCATTATATGTGAGGTGTGTTGTTACATTATCATCGGAGTGTGTTGTTGCACTATATTCTCGGTGCGTTGTTACACTGTCTTTAGGATGCGTCATTGCACCATATTCAGAGTGCGTTGTTACACCATTTTTGAGATATATTGTTGCATAGTCATCAGGGTTTGTCTTTGCATTGTATTTGAGGTGCATTGTTACACCTTAAGGATGCATCGCTGTATTGTGTATTGGACGACATATTGCACCGCTGGGTGCTTCGTTGTCCGTAGTGTACGCTGGGATTACGCAACGCACTTTGTGGCTCTACGAGGGACATAGGCTGCTGTAGAAGCAAGTGATGGCCGATAGTAGTCGATCGTGGTCAGCGCGGTGATGATTGATAATGGTTGGCGAGCTACGGGAGTGAGAATTATTCGTTGGATTTGTGGTGTAGAAGAGATTTTGGACTTCAACTCCTCCTCCAAGCTTCAATCTTCTTCGACTCGATGACTCGATGACTCTCTTCACTCAAGAGGGTGGTAGGACAATATTTATAGAGCCTTGGTGAGACTTCTCTGCAAATAAGAAAAGAATTCAGATTATTCTATAAGATAATGTTCAATGAATATTTGAGTGTCTTAATGATGCCTGAATTGAGTGATCTTGGGCTTTTTGGATTCATCTTATCGAAACACTCGATTTGGCTATAAGCTTGTTAGATTTGAAATTTATTTGACATTCCAATTTAACACCAAAGGCTTTCAGAAATGATTTAACGGCTCAATCTAGGCTTGATTTGACTCGGATTGGACCAACTTTGGTATCATTGGGTCCATCTCATTGAAATGATCAGTCTGACTATAAAGTTTGCTGAAATCAGAGTTTTAGATGATTTTTAATCGAAGTTTGAATATCTCTCACTCAAAAAGTTACATCGAGATTCGTGTTATGCCCTGAGATTTGTGCTAGATGATTAATTTGTTGATGGCGTATCCGTGTTGAAGCAGAAGATAGAATTTGCTTGAAGTAAATGTTTGAACTACATATGGTTCATTGGACACAGCTCTGAATGACTCAAGTTCCTGCTGGGATAAGAGTTAGGTCAAGAAAGAAAACAAAGGTTGATTTCAGCAAGCACTTAAATATATCTATCTCATGAACTCGAAACATGCAAAGTTTTTATGCTCACGCTAAGCGTGCCTGATTATTAAACACTTGGGTTATGTTGTACTAGCTATATCGTGGAGGTTTTAAGGATTTGTAGAATTATGAAAGGGATCTCTGTTAAGAATTGGACTAGCAGAAAGAGTTAGGCTCCATAAACCATCAACATGGGGATGGCTGGAAGAATCACATAAAAATTAACTAAACAGCAAAAATTAAGTCAACATTATGGATTAAAACATGATTTGCTTGCAATGTAGATTGTCCCATATTTTTTCAAGAGCCGTCATTTATCTGCCCATCATCTCAAATTACTTTTGAATTCCTTTTCAAGAATATCAACTAAAATAATTTGTGTTTTACATTTTTGGAGTTATATATGTTAACTTGAATTGTTTGCTTGATCATAGCTAAGAAGACAAGCACCATGTTTCGAATGAAGCAACCTTCTCATACTGTGGAGAATGATGGCATGCACCAAAAAGCTAAGGTACATAATTGAACTGCGGCCATTCTTTAGTTTGTGCACAGTTTGCAATTTTGAATAACTAGTCATTCTATTTGTCCTTGACTTGACAAACTTTATCATGGTTTAAAACTTTTAATAAATGGATCAGATATTGAACCTAAACGTGAAAAAATTCGATTGGGTTTTGACCAGGGTTGGAATTATAATGACATTGGGTAAAAAAATATAACAGTAATTCATTAATTTGTATGATATGATGCATATAGTTTTGGTTCAAATAGCTGCTAAAATTAAAAACAATTACTAAAATATAAAAATTGTGAATTTACAGGAATGCAGTTCAATGTCATATTCATGCCTTGTAGTTCGAGGAGTGTCCATGCTTTTTGAGTTAGATAATAAGCCTGAGAATTTGACGAAGACTATTTGGTTTTCATTTTAAAGAACCACTTGGTTTTTTAAAAAATTCTGTCAGGTTCAACGGATGCTATTTCAACAAGTTAGTGCAATTTGGCTGTTTTTTTTTTATTTTTCTGGAGCATTTATGAAACTACTCACAATCTGACAAGTTCAACCGATCTATTTGATTCAATTTTAAAATGCTGAAATTAAAATAATTTTTACACATTCATCCTTATTCTCTTTAATCTTTAATCATTGATTAATTAATAATTTTAAAGGTTTAACAAAGAATTAATGACTAAATTTTGTCTGTAATGCAGCTATGATGTTCTTCCTTTCTTTCTCGCCACTATTAAATCTATCATATTATAAATATTTTCTTATCAATATCGATATATGTCATCATTTCATGATCATTTTGTACTTGAAGATAGAAATTGTGTCAAGTTTGTACAATGAATTGATATTAACATATGCATAACAAATGATCCATGTCATGCTAATGCCAACATTAGGGAGATGTTGATGTATGAATTCTTAACACCATGATTATATATTATTTTCATGACTCGAACATTTGGAACTTTGGTTTATACTAAAGATAATTTAATTACTTGGTCAGTTTTATTTTTGATACAATGAAATTATTCACATAAATAATGCAATGAATATTCTCATTATTTTTTCGGAGAGAATCAATTAATTTATCTTTTGAAAAGGAATTTGACTAGATTGACTAATATATGTGAGAGTTTGACAATAATATTTATCCCCTATGTTCGCACTATAATATCTATTATGTTTTTTGTTTTTTGATGATAATTCAACTATTAAATTGCTATTTCACTTTGTTTTTATTGTCTTGCTAGCATTTAGTATCAATACTTTTAAGTTGATTGTTCAAATTTTTCAAATATTATGTCATACCTTCAGTTTTATCATCTTTCTAATAAACTAGTCCCAAATTATTGGGTATGATCTTAATAGTTGTTATTTATCATTTTTTTTATTAAAAGTTGAATTTTGCGTGGATTGTTATCTAGATTGATATTGGTTATAAATTTTTAGGAATTTTAATTCTTTCGATCACTCATTTGAATGTTTAGGTGTTAAACATGTAAATAGATATGAATTAAGTGGTATATATGAAAATCTTCTTAAATTTTACAACCAATAAAAATAAATCGGAGCAAGACATGCATTTGAGCATAAATGCTAAACAACTAGTATGACTTCCAAATGAGTGATCGAAGTACAAAGAATTCTCGAAGATTTGTGACCAATATACATGTCTAGGCAACAGTTCACATAAAACTCAACTTTTAATAAATAAGAATGATAAATAATAACTTCTAAAACATACTCGACAATCCAAGATTAGCTTATTAGGAAAATGATCAAAATAGTGAATGTTTAACACAATTTGTGAAAAACGTAAACAGTTATCTTGAAAGTATTTATCTAAATGTTCTTAGGACAATAAAAACAAAGTGAATAACAAATTAATTAGTTGAATCATCATCATAATAAAAAAGCCTAATAGATTTTATTGTGCTAACATGCCAGAATAAATATTATTGTCAAACTTTCACATATATAAGCTATTCTAGTTTTCCTTTTTTCTTTTTAAAAATTAAACTGATTGATTCTCTCCAAAAAAAATTATGAGACAATTGGAGGCCGAAAAGGTGGTGGTTTTTGGGGTTTTTGCGTGGTTGTTGTTGTGATCTGTGAGTCTAGTGAGTGTCTAATGTGTTGTCGGCCGGCTTTTTTTTTTTATTTTTAAAAGAATATAAAAATTTGGTGATTTAGTTTAATATAAAAGATATATGATTTTGAAAAGTAGTTTTGAAAGTAGTGTATTTTAATTTTGAAAAATGAGACCGCCTGGATCTCATTTGTCCAGTAATTTGTATAATCGTGCCTGATGTCACAAATGATACTCCTTCTCGAAAGAGTAACGTATCTTGCGACGGTAGACCCAATCATACGAACTAAAGGACTAGTGACATCCGTTTGATCTGCGAACCTTTATGTGTGACCGACAAGTTCCCCTACCTAATAGAAAGACTAGGTAGGGTTTATTTTACCTGGGTTTCGAGTTCCGCATGAGGCAATGCCCACATAGTTAATTACATCTCAAATGACTGGTGTCGACCGAGAAAACTCTCGATAATGATCGGTGGTTCCGTCTTCGAGAATTCGAGGTTTAGGTTTTCACGGTAGGACGTGGAAAAGCAAATGGGAGTGGCTCGAATGGGAACGGTTATTTCAGCGAGTCCAAAGAAGAGAAAAGGTAGGAGATGTCGCGGATGCGAGGCGAATCCCGATGACTTCCCAACTATCCTCTTGTCTGGTTGCGTTTTGGAGACGATGTTAATTAAATGTTTAATCTCGTCGATTTTATTATTTGGGACTTACAGCTCGCATAATACCCAATTATGCAAATAGCCTAGAGATATGAGGATTTATGTCATACCGTACGACAACCTCGGAACCTAAAACGTGTTAGGACTTACGCTGTGCAACATGGTTACACAGAAGCCTAAAAAGGAGAGTGAGGGTTTACGCCGCGCGGGGCGAACTACCTCGAAGTCCTATGCGTTGTCATTTAAACTAGGAAAGAGTTTTGCTGAAGAAGATCCTTTTGTTGCTCAATCCAAGCTCCTCGCTGTCGTTTGCCCGCGAGTCGGCTCCGAGTTTCTTCTTGAGGTAGCGATCCTAAGGTCTAAGGTTCGAACGGTTTGCGAATGTGTTTCGATGTTTCAAGTTTTGTTGTTGTTTTCGGTTTTGCATGCGGAGTAAAAGTAAATTCTTTGTGAAATAAAAGTCTTGGAAAGTAAAGTGCGATGAAAGTAGACAAACGAAATTACGATTTAAAATGTAAATGTGTACTGCAGGCATCTACTTCTAGTCGTATGATTTGTATTACGAAGCATGTATGATTTGCGGTGGATTTAAATAAACTTGCAGAGAAGTAAGCGAGCAAGAAAACCCGACACGAAAGTCGGAAAATAAAGAAAACAAGTCGTAGAAATCGTGAGCAAAGCTCGTAGTCACATATGAAAGATCGGAGCCGGTATAAGACATCGATAGGTGGGGCTCGTAGTTGGATTGTGTCTCTATCCTACGCTTGGATAAGAGTTACTAACCCGACGATCTAGGGAGGGTAGTCGCTTAACCCGATCCAGTGACTAACCATGGACCTTTACATATTTTATAAGAAAAAATCTTCGATTTTCAGTGCAAAAGTTATTGTTTAAGTTTTCTTATGCAGAGTTCTTTTTTTTTTTAACAAGTAAAAGAGGTTTTTGTTTTATTTATTTATTTATTTATTTATTTTATTTTTTTTTTAAAATAATAGTCAGCGAGCTAGTCAGCTCTAATCGTCTTGGGACTACTAATGACCTCAAGATCGTCGGGAAACGATCTCGTCAGTCGGCGAATAAGTATCATCGGTCCTTTCCTCTCCGCTTATGAAGGTCGCGAGGTAGGGGATACTATCCTAATTATCTCACATCGTATCCCTCGTATAAGCACACATAAGCATTATCATCATCGCCTCGCCACCTAAACTCTCGAACTTCTAGCAGTCCGATGATCCATATGTGGCAAAACAAATGTCCCCAATTGCCAGGAGGATTTGAGTGTATGTTCAAGCTCAAATCCCGATGTATTGGGTTTCATTATTGGTTAAGTCATTTTGGGGAATTCCACAATTGATTTAATTAGAGAAGTGTGAACCATGCCTCGGTGCGTCCCCGTGTCTAGTGTCTTAATCGACCAGTGAATTAGGGTCGGTGCTAGATTTGCTTGTGTATTCGAGGATTAGGTTAATGGGTTCTTACCATGGGGAGTGCTCCTAAGGTCTAGGAAGTCTGTGTTTAAGATTAGGTGGATGACTCACCTAAGGCGTGCACCTAAGGTTTAGGAAGTCTATGCTGTGGGTTAGGTAAAGAAGGTTTCGCCTAAGGCGTGCACCTAAGGTTTATAAAGTTTATGTTGTGGGTTAGGTAAAGGAGATTTCACCTAAGGCGTGCACCTAAGGTTTATGAAGTTTATGTTATGGGTTAGATAAAGGAGGTTTCACCTAAGGCGTGCACCTAAGGTTTAGGAAGTTTACACTCTAACTTGTGCTTGAAGTGGCTAAGAGTGACTTATCTTTCCTCAAATTAAATCAGAAATTCCTCTTTTTGTGACTTAACCGTTAAAAATAAATCAAGAAAACAGAGGAGGCCGACACACTTTCAAAACTAGCAAAGCCAAAAAAGTGGGGAAAGCAAGTGAATCGGGCCTAAAAGCTTTTAAATAATAATCGAATGAAACCCAAATCAGTGGGCAAAAGAGCTTCTTACAACTCCGGACAGCGGGACTGATGCTTCCTACGGTATTCTACGGTGATTTGCAACTCCAAACAACGAGTTCTGATGCTTCCTACGACATCCTACGTGATTTGCAACTCCAAATAGCGGTTTCAATATTTCCTACGACATCCTACGGTGATTTGCAACTCCGAATAGCGAGTTTCAATGTTTCATACGACATCTTACGGTGATTTGCAACTCCAAACAGCACTCCCTAGCACCAAACAAGCTGTTTCAAGCTTCCAAACAGCACTCCCACCACTAGACAGCACTTCTAAACATCAAATAGCAGCTATTGGGCACCTAACAACACTTATTTAGCTCAAACAACAGCTATTAATTACAAAGCCCAAACAACACTTATAAAACAGGAAACAGCTTTTAAAACTTCCCACAGCACCTCCAAACACTAGGCAGCAGCTTTCCAGCACTAAACAGCATTAGGCAGCAGCTACAACGGCTTTCTAATCCTCAAACAGCAATTTCGATGCTTCCTACGGCATCCTACGGTGATTTACAACTTCAAACACTAGTATGCAACACTACATAGCATTTTTAAACTTCAAATACTCCAACAACTGTCCTAAACTTCCAAACAACACCAAACTGCAATTAATAGCTCCAAACAACAATCTACAGCAATTAATAGCTCCCAAACAACAGATAAAACAACCCCCAAAGGAGGCATTCAAAAATAAAAGAACCTAGACCCGCAAAGAAGCATTCAAGCCACTGGAATAACGGTCATCCCGAGCCTCTAGTGCTCTCGTCTGAGTGATTGAAGCACCAAATCAGCAAATGAGTATCTAAAATCAGCAAGAAACTGTCATTGAAAGCTCACAATATTCGCATTTGAGTGCCCGGAAGATAAAACCAGAAACGGAGCATTTAAAATCAGCAAGTAAATGGCCATTAAACCTCACAATATTTGTATTTGAGTGCTTGAAACATAAAACCAGTAATAACATATAATCGAAATAGTGTTTATAGTTCTCCAAAATCAGTAAGAATGTATGGCCAAAGCAACATTTACAATTCTCCTCCAAAGATCGATGCCAAACACATGAATATACAAGGACGATTAGCACTCGCAGAGTGGCTTTATAATACTTCAGTAACCCGCATAAGTTATGGGTAGAAAAAAAAAAAAAAATTGCAAAATTAGGAACTAATGCTGAGACACAAAAAGTAATTTCATTGGTTGTGGGCTTCTCGACGATTGAGCTTATCAAATCCCATTTAGCAAATAAAATGAAAATCATCGTAACTTTAATTCGTGCTTTAAACGGTTTAATCGAATAAATGGTCACCGGAGATGAGGTAAATATCAAAATGAAGAAGCATATTCGGAATACCTCGGGCGTTCAAGAGTGAGGAAGGCGGAGAGGAGGCGAGGCCTTTGGTGCGGAATAGGATGCGAGGCCTTCGGTGAAGAGATTAACGGGCGTGGGTTTCGATTGAGCGAGGAAGGGTGCAACGGGGAGCGGGTAGAGGCGAAGGTTTCGGTTCGCGCGGGAGAAGCGGAGTCGAGCGGCGTCGGGTCGTGAGGGAGAGGCGGGATTGAGAACTTCGGTGCGAGAGGAGGAAGGCCCGACGGGCGAGCTTTTGGCACGAGTAGGATGCGAGTGGGGTACGTCGCGAGTGAGAGGGGAGGTCGAGCGGGCTTCGTCGAGCGAGGAAGGGGCGAGCGGGAGAGAGCGGAGGCAGTTCGGTGCAGGGAGGAGTAGACGGGATCGAGCAGGCGAGCGGCCTCTGCCGCGCGCAAGAGCGTCGATCGGGAGAGGGGCTGGTTTCGATCAGGAGGAGCGGGATCGAGGGATAGCAGGCGAGGATTTCTGGAGAAGGAATCGCACTAGCGGGGGAATTTCTCTCGAGGAATAAAGCTCCCGCTCGATCTATAGCCGCGCCCTTCCGTCGTTGAGCGCCGAATTGATTACTTTCCATGCGAGGGAGGTTTATTTGGTAAAGGATTAATTTGAAATCGAGTACTAATTAATGTCGAATTAATTGATTTAATTGAAATTCAAAATTTGAATTTTAAAATCAAATGGCTGAGGTGATTAGCCCGAATTCGACCTGCTCGAACCCGAATTGAACCTGAGTCGAGCTTGGACCCGTCTCCCGCAAATTAAAAAAAAATGTGCATCGATTTTCGTGCCGATTGCGCGCGTGCGAAACCATGTCAATATGGGTGTCCTTCCTAGCTAAAGTCGATGTTCCGGACGCATCCGTGTGGTCCGTTTCGTCATCCGGGATCGTCCGGACAAGTTCGGCGATGGTCGAGCCAAAAAAGTGTCAAGTTGTGGTGCGTCGAGTGCTCGAGCATTAAGGGTTTACCTAAGGCCGTCTGCCCCTATGGGAACTCATTTTCGAGCCCTCTACATGTTAGTCCTTAGCCCTTGCAACAAGGAGTCGAGTGCTTGGGACTACTCATGCGAGGTCTTACAAAAATGGGTCTAGAAGTGGCTCGAAGCTCTATGTGAGGTGGGCTCCATGACTAGTCCGCTAGGATGGTCAATAAGGAACTCCTAAAGCTAGATCCTAGGGTCTAAGAGGAATATCCTAAGACCTCACTAAAATGAGGTCAACAAAAGGACCCCCAATAGGTGTGGTGTGCAGGACATGCACACCGCGCGTATTGGTGTTGACCGAAGCGATCAACGAAACGTCGAACCGGGTCCGAAAAAGGAATTTGAGTTGAGGTTCCCACTTGGGAAAACCAAACTCAAGGAAGGATTTGAGTGGTAGAATTTAAGAGTTTCTGCTGGGGATGAAAGGATTTGCATTATGATGTGTTGTTTGGTTGAATTGTTGTCTTGCAGAGATTATTGTGATTGTAAGGAGTGTCGTGGTTGTAACTGAAATGATTAGAATTGAAAATATCATAAATGTGCAAATATGCTGAGAAAGGATGAGGGTTAAACCTCTCCCAAATGTGCTGAGAAGGAATAGGCATGAGCATATTCCCAAATGTGCCGAGAAAGAATAGGGTTGAACCTTATCCCAAATGTGCTGAGTGCTGAGTGTTGGGCTTTCAAATTTGAATGTCGTTTTGACTTGTTTTGTGTTGATATTGTTTTATGGAATTTGAATGAGTCGGAATCCCTGCACCGACCCTGAAATTTGAATTTGAAGGATTCGGAAGCCTTAACATCCATCAAAGGGGGTCTTACTCCTATCCTCAGAACTTTTTTTTTTTTTTTTGAAATTGTGGAAAATTTGTAAAATTTAAAGGAATCGGAATCCCTGCACCGATCCCGAAATTTGAATTTGAAGGATTCGGAAGCCTTAACATCCACACGGGGGGCCTCACACCGATCTTCAGAGGTTTGAATTTGAGGGACCAGAAGCCTTAACATCCGTATAGGGGGCCTCACACTGATCCTCGAAGATTTGAATTTGAAGAAATAAAAAAGGATTTGAATTTGAAGGAATCAGAAGCCTTAACATCCGTATAGGGGGACTCACACTGATCCTCGAAGATTTGAATTTGAAGAAATAAAAAAAAATAATAATTTGAATTTATTACATTAGGAAGGAAAGCCTTAATATCCGCTGAAGGGGGGACTAATATCCAACCTAAGAGGTAACGAAGGAATCGGAAGCCTTAACATCCATTGAAGGGGGTCTTATACCGATCCAAGAGGAAGATTTGAATTTGTTACATTAGGAAAGAAAGCCTTAACATCCGTTGAAGGGGGGACTCACATCCAACCTAAGAGGTAACGAAAGAATCGGAAGCCTTAACATCCATTAGAGGGGGACTTATACCGATCCAAGATGAAATTTGAATTTATGAAAGACCACATTAGGAAGGAAAACCTTAACATCCACTTGGGGGGTTTTACATCCATCCTAAGAGGCAAGAAGGAGTTGGAAGCCTTAACATCCATTGAAGGGGGTCTTACTCCACTCCACAAAGATTTGAAAAGACCACATTAGGAAGGAAAACCTTAACATCCACTTGGGGGGGTCTTACATCCATCCTAAGAGGCAAGAAGGAGTTGGAAGCCTTAACATCCATTTAAGGAGGTCTTACTCCACTCCACAAAGATTTGAAAAGACCACATTAGGAAGGAAAACCTTAACATCCACTTTGGGGGTTTTGCATCCATCCTAAGAGGCAAGAAGGAGTTGGAAGCCTTAACATCCATTTAAGGGGGTCTTACTCCACTCCACAAAGATTTGAAAAGACCACATTAGGAAGGAAAACCTTAACATCCACTTTGGGGTTTTTACATCCATCCTAAGAGGCAAGAAGGAGTTGGAAGCCTTAACATCCATTTAAGGGGGTCTTACTCCACTCCACAAAGATTTGAAAAGACCACATTAGGAAGGAAAACCTTAACATCCACTTGGGGGTTTTACATCCATCCTAAGAGGCAAGAAGGAGTTGGAAGCCTTAACATCCATTAAAGGGGTCTTACTCCACTCCACAAAGATTTGAAAAGACCACATTAGGAAGGAAAACCTTAACATCCACTTGGGGGTTTTACATCCATCCTAAGAGGCAAGAAGGAGTTGGAAGCCTTAACATCCATTAAAGGGGTCTTACTCCACTCCACGAAGATTTGAAAAGACCACATTAGGAAGGAAAACCTTAACATCCACTTTGGGGGTTTTACATCCATCTAGAGGCAAGAAGGAGTTGGAAGCCTTAACATCCATTAAAGGGGTCTTACTCCACTCCACAAAGATTTGAAAAGACCACATTAGGAAGGAAAACCTTAACATCCACTTGGGGGGTTTTACATCCATCCTAAGAGGCAAGAAGGAGTTGGAAGCCTTAACATCCATTAAAGGGGGTCTTACTCCACTCCACAAAGATTTGAAAAGACCACATTAGGAAGGAAAACCTTAACATCCACTTGGGGGGTTTTACATCCATCCTAAGAGGCAAGAAGGAGTTGGAAGCCTTAACATCCATTAAAGGGGGTCTTACTCCACTCCACAAAGATTTGAAATTATGAATTTGTGAGAAATTTGTGGAAATCTTATGAAACTTGTGGAATTGAGGAGAGTTGTGTAAAAAAATGTCAACTGAAAGAAATCAGATTGAGGAGGAATGCCAAGGGACTCACATCCAACTCAATGGCTGATCGAAGAAATGTCTGTGTGAAAAGAGATGCAGTTCCAATAGAACCAGCCAAATCTCATGCATACCAGACAAAAGGCATGGAAGAGCGCGGTTCTATGTAGATAGAGCCAGCTAGCCTCTTCTGTACGGAAAATAGGACCCAGAGTTCTTGTGGAAGGAAACTTCGGGCCGAGAGAAGCGACGCTAGGGATGGGTCGAGGAAACTCAACATACCCAGGTCAGAATTTGAAATTTGAAATTTTGATTTTGATTTTGAATTTTTGATTGTTTTGATTTGATGCTGAGTTTATTTCTTTTGTTTTGTTATGGTAGGATGTGATTTTCATTCAAGTTTTGTGAGTTTGAATTGTTGTTAGGATTTGGACCCAGTTCTAGACAAGTATGACATCGGTGCTCCTAGAAACAAGACTGTCTTTAGAACACCATGATGTGCAGTACTTCTTGAGGTACTATCCATTGACTGAAGACATGTGCAAAAATAACCCATTCTTTAAGGTACTATCGAATTGTATTCTTTCAAGTACACATAAAGATGTCTATTTATAGAGACATCACGACTCGAAAGGTCGAAGCTTTGTAGATCCGTTGTGGCGATGCCTTTTCTTTATCACCGATTTTGTAAAGATGTTCACACTATCTTTGGGCAGGAGACATGTGTAAAAACAACCCATTCTTTATGGTACTATCAAAATTGTATTCTTTCAAGTACACATAAAGATGTGCTATTTCGAAGGACATCATAGCTTGAAAGGCTGCACTTTGTAGCTTCGTTCATAGCAGTCGTCGCTTCTTTATCACAGATTTTGTAAAGATGTTCACAGTGTTTGAGAAACCATTTTGATACTCTTCGAATTGAAGCTGGAGTAGAATCTTCTGAGCATTGAAAGATATGACTTCAGGGTAGAATTTTCATTAATTTGCTAATAACATAAGCCTTTCTTTAGTCCTTTCTTTCCAGGCTTAAGCAGATTCGAATTTAGTTCATGTGATTTAAATATTTTTCATCTCCCAAGGATATTTCGAGACAATTAATAGTCGACCAAAAGACACAAGATCACTTAACTCTTTCCCGAGTATAATATCTGAAGAATTTCCTTAAGTGACTTTTCAAGTTTTATTAATTCGGGGAGAATTCAAACACCAATTTTTGATTGCTCACCTCAAGCTTCTTCCCAGGGAGTCCCTTTTCTCTTTTTTTCTTCTTTTTTTTTTGTTTTTTTTTGTTTTTTTTTTTGAGCACATGTTAATGATTTTGAATGTCTGAATTGAGACACCAATTTTTTTTATTTTGTATCCACCTCAAGCTTCTTCCCAAGGAGTCTTTTTTTTTTTTTTTGCTCCCTTTGTTTTTTTGAGAATTACTATATCTGGTAGAGCATTTTTAAAGATTTTGAATGTCTGAACTCCTCGATTAACAATTCTCGAATATCTCTTAAGATAAATCCCGGGATATTATAACTCATTCGAAAGTCAGGACCCAGTCACTTGACAGAGAATTAAAAGTCTCGTGATATCCTTGGTCAATTACTCGTATTATGATCACACTGACTTATTTTGAATTTCACTTAGGACCCCGTCCGAAATTTTTAAAGTGAAGGACCCAGTCATTAGGGTATTAATTTTATTTTCCCCTGAAATCATAATTTCATCACAACGCCGAAATTTTTTATCTTTGATTACCCCTTTTTCAGTTGTCTTCCTGCTGAGCTTTGAACATTTTGTTAACCATGCTTTCCAAACATTGAACAGTTTTGCAAAAAAACAACAAGTTCTTTATTAATTTTATTGCGGTGGGAGGGAAGGGACGTACAAATATTGATATCATTAACATCCATTTCAAAAACAAAAGTAGTACAATAGTAATCAAGAGATGTTTCATCCTTTGTCAGCTGCATCGGAGTCAATCGAAACACTGGGATCGACCGAAATCATATTGATAGAACCTTTTTCAGGTTCTTTTCAAATATTCTTCCGGGATCGTTATGCTCCCATTCTTGACGTTCTCCTCAAGCCAATCTTTGAAAGTGAAACAATCTTTTATGGTGTGTCCGATCAGCCTGTGATATGGGCAATATCTTGGATGATCTTTTTTATCAACTTCGTCTGGTTTCTTCGGTTCAGGGAGCTTGAAGTCGGGTTTCTTTATCAGACTCTGGAACATTTGTTCTACTGCTTCATCCTTGAAAGGATATACTTTGTTCAAACGATTCTTTATGTTCGGGGGTCTCCCCATCCGTCGGATAAGACTACTGCCGAAACGATTCACGATCGTTCTGCCGAGGACGTTGGTAGATCCGCTGAGATCGTTCGGCTCGTATATGCAACTGTCGTTCGCCCTTACCAACCACCGCTATCGTCCCGAATTTCTTCTCGGATATCTTCGATGGTTCTAACTTCCCAACTTTCTCAAGAAAACCAAGTTGCTTAGCTTCTTCGGAGATTTCCGACCTTTTTAAGCTGCCTTCTCGAATGTCTTGATGGTGAATCCCTTGAGTAAGAAACCCACTGGACCATGAAGGCTCTTTAGAAGTATTTCAACTGCATGTTGCTCTTGGAGTTGTGGCTCACATTTCATGCTCAAATTTCTCCATCGCAGAATATAGTCCATCAATGTTTCGGATGGCTTCTGTCGTTCCACCACGAGATCAACGATGGTGATATGGTGTTTAGCTCCAGCGAACCGCTTAACAAAGAGTTCTTCCAATTCTGCAAACGTTTTCACTGAGTCATTGGGTAGTTCGGCGTACGTCCAAAAGCAATTCCCGAAAGACTGCTCACAAATTGACGACACAACAACGCATCACTACCCCCCGCGTTGCAGCAACTTGCTCGGAAGTGTGCAACATGCTGTCGGGGGTTTCCCATCCCATCAAATGTCTTGAACGACGGTGGTACGAAGCCCTTTGGGTATTGCACAACATCAAATTCTTCTGGGTAAGGTCTACCCTTAAAAACCAATGCTCCTCTTTTAGACTGAGTTAAGGCTTCTCTCACCTGCTGCTCAACTATTTGCCTGATATCCTTTTCCGGTATTGTGTTATGGGTTGACTCTTTGTTTTCATTTGTAACATGAATGATTTCTGGCTGGCCCGCCTCTAAAAGCGCTGCCCTGGGTGACCGAGGTCTGTTTTGTAGTTCGGTCATGACAACCCTCATTTCCTCCATTTCCTTTTCCATTTGCCTGATTTGTTCATCTCTTTGTTGAATGACACATTGCCACTCATCAGCAGTGTTCTCCTCGACGGGTGATGGAGCATCACGCAGTGATAATGAGGCTCTAGTCTCAACAACAAGGATTTCTGCGAAATCTTCCATCACATAATCTGACGGATCGTAGGGTTCATCGCCTATATCTTTTCTTTGTTCTTCAGACAGCCGTGCAATGTCGGCTCGAAGCCTTTCCAACTTAGCCTCAATCGAGTTTCCTTTGATAACTTTAAGGTCAGTTGGAAGTGTTTTATCAACATCATATTTTTCGTCGAGTACTGGAGTAGTTGTGTGAAGTCATTCGAAACAATTGGCTCAATCGAAATCATATTGATGAAACCTTTTTCAGGTTCTCTCAAATATTCTTTCGGGATAGTTATCCTCCCATTCTTAAAGTTCTTCTCGAGCCATTCTTTGAAGCTGATACAGTTCTCTATAGTGTGTCCGAGCAGTCTGTGGTAGGGGCAGTAGTTGGGATGGTCTTTCTTGTCAACTTCCTCCGGCCTCTTTGGCTCTCTTAATCTGAATTTGGGATTCTTGATCAAATCCCCGAACATCTTTGCTACAGCTTCTTCTTTGAAAGAATATACTTTGTTCAACCGCTCACTATAGATGGACCCCGTCTTTCATCCATCCTGTCCGGCCTCTCGCCGGAATGATTGTCGATCGTATTGCCGAGAAGGTCGGGAAATCCCGCTCGACTGATTGTCTTTGTCAACTCCTCGTCATCGTATCAGATTGCTCTTGGAATGTCATCATCGACCTTGGACCATTATGGAGAGATGGTGATGGTAACGTTGTGGCAACCTCATAGACTCCATCCTCTCCGTAGGTAGCAAGTAACCGGTGAAACCTACTCCCCCGAGTAGAGGTGAGGCCTCACGTAATCTCGCCTCATCCAATGGGAGGACGGTGTCGATAGTAGCTAGCTCCGCGGCTTTCACCTTCTCGGCCTTCGGAATCTTCCCGTCGTGCCTCTTTTCTCGTGTCTTAGTCGAGCCGTACGAACTTCGAATTGGACCCAATCTCAAATACGGAAGACGGTGGGACAAAAGCATCGATCGACACTTCTTCATGTAGAATCTCCTTCCCTTCGTTTAGCGGAGCAACTAGTGCAAGAGCGGTGAATCCGGTGGTAGAAGGAAAAACAAGCTCCGGAGCAATTCCAACATTTATAGCGGCAGACTTTACAAAGAATGGTAGGGTTCTTTTCCATCAACACCCTTCGGAGCTGGGAATTCCTTAGCAGATTTCGTGTCGAATTCCACAACAAAGCTCGACTCGACTTATCTGTTTCGATTTCCTTACCGCGACGGCGACATCCCCAAACTCGCTTCAATATCTTCGAATCCTCGTCCAAACTTTATGACCGCCAAGTCGAAAGTACTCGCTCTCGCTAACAACAAACTTCATTCCGTGGCGAAAGAAAAGATCAACTTCTGGTGAAGACATTGTTCCCGTCATTCGAAGAATTTACAAAGGTCGAGATGTCCCATGTTTTTTTTTTTATTTTTTTTTTTCACGTAGGTACCTCGCAAGAACACACTCGTCTTGATGAACCGGGTAGCCCGTGAATTTATTCATGTGGATTTTGTCTCAAATTTTTGTGTTTTGTTTGGAGTTTAAATGGAGGATCGTGAGAGAGAAGTTTCAATTTAACTTGTTCACAACAAGTCAAACTCAAAGGAGAGAAGAAGCGTAGGACCCGGTCCGAGATTGGAAGGAATTTAACATCGCATCGAACTCACTTCGATAAACCGCTCCTAACCTACCACACCTATCGGGGTCCACCCCACTAAACCCTAAGGATTCCCGAACCACTCGTTTAACGGTGATTAAACGGATGGCTCCGTAATCCAAAAGAGTTGACTTATACCGGCTCAAGGAAGAAATGAGCACAAGATGTCAACGAAGAACACACGAGCCAGCCCACGAGGGACATGGGCATACCGCCGATGTATGAAGACAAAACCTCCTGATCAAAATGAAGAGAGGAACCAGTCCCCAGCGGAGTCGCCAGAAATTTGTCGGCCGGCTTTTTTTTTTTATTTTTAAAAGAATATAAAAATTTGGTGATTTAGTTTAATATAAAAGATATATGATTTTGAAAGTAGCTTGAAAGTAATGTATTTTAATTTCAAAAATGAGACCGCCCGGATCTCATTTGTCCAAGAATTTGCATAATCGTGCTCGATGTCACAAACGATACACCTTCTCGAAAGAGTAACGTATCTTGCGACGGTAGACCCAATCATACGAACTAAAGGACTCGTGACATCCGTTCGATTCGCGAACCTTTATGTGCGATCGACGACAAGTTCCCCTACCTAATAGTAAAAACTAGTAGAGGCTTATTTTACCCTGTTCCAAGCTTCCCTATGTAGGCAAGCCCTCATAGTTAATTACATCTCAAATGACCGGTGTCACTCGAGAAAACTCTCGATAATGATCGGCGGTCTCGTCTTCAAGAATTCAGCGGTTTAGGTTTTCACTAAGAGACGTGGAAAAGCAAGTGGGAGTGACTCAAATGGGAACAGTTATTTCCGAGAGTCTAAAGGAAAGAAAAGGTAGGAGATGTCGCGTATCCGAGGCGAACCCCAACGACTTCCCAACTATCCTACCGTGCGGTCGCGTTTTCGAGACGACGTTAATTAAATGTTTAATCCCGTCAATTTTATTATTCTGAGACTTCACACTCGCATAATACCCAATTACGCAAATAAATTCGCAGAGATATGAGGATTTATGTCATACCGTACGACAACCTCGAACCTAAAACGTGTTAGGACTTACGCCGCGCAACATGCTACACGTAGTTCTGAAAAGCGAGAGTGAGGGTTTACGCCGCGGCGGCGAACTACCACGGCTCCCATGCGTCATCATTTAAATCTATGAAAGAGTTTTCGTCGAAGAAGATCCTTTTGTTGCTCAATCCAAGCTCCTGCCGTGCTGCCTCACGGAGTCAGGCTCCGAGTTTCTGTCTGAGGTAGTTGACCCCACAGGTCTAAGGTTCGAACAGTTTTGCCAAATGTGTTTCAATGTTTCAAGTTTTGTTGTTGTTTTCAGTTTTGCATGCAGAGTAAAGTAAATTGCTGGCAAATAAAAGTGCTGGAAAGTAAAGTGCAGTAAAGTAGACAAATGAAATTGCAGTACTTAAAATGTAAATGTGTACCTGGGCATCTGCTACCGTCGTATGATTTGTATTGCAAGCATGTATGATTTGCAGTGGATTTAAATAAACTTGCAGAGGAAGTAAGCAGAGCAAGAAAACCCGACACGAAAGTCAGAAAATAAAGAAAACAAGTCGTAGAAATCGTGAGCAAAGCTCGTAGTCACATATGAAAGATCGGAGCCAGGTATAAGGCATCTGATAAGGTGGGGAGCTCGTAGCCGATTGTGTCTTTATCCTACCTCGTGGATAAGAGTTACCAGCCCGACAGATCTGAGGAGGGTAGTCGCTTAACCCGATCCAGTGACTAACCATGGACCTTTACGTATTTTATAAGAAAAATTATGCTGATTTTTCATGCAAAAGTTATTGTTTAAGTTTTCTTATGCAGAGTTCTTTTTTTTTTTAACAAGTAAAAGAGGTTTTTGTTTTATTTATTTATTTTATTTTTTTTTTAAAATAATAGTCCACAGGCTAGTCACTCTAATCGTGCTAGGACTACTAACGACCTAAGATCGTCGGGGGAAACGATCTCATCAAGGGTCGGCGAATAGTATCATCGATCCCTTTCCTCTCCGCTTATTGAAGGTCATCGAGGTAGGGGATACTTATCACCAATTATCTCACATCGTATCCTCGTATAGCACACATAAGCGTTATCATCATCGCCCTCGCCACACTAGACCTCGGACTTACCCAGTCCGATGATCCATATGTGGCAAAACAAATGTCCCCACTGCATGGAGGATTTGAGTGTATGTTCGAGCTCAAATCCCGAGTGTATGGGTTTCATTATTAGTTACGTCATTTTGAGATTAACGATTGATTTAATTAGAGAAGTGTGAATCATGTCTCGGTGCGTCCCCGTGTCTAGTGTCTTAATCGCGCCATGAATTAGGGTCGGGTGCTGGATTGTCTTGTGTATTCGAGGATTAGGTTAATGGGTTCTTACCATGGGGAGTGCTCCTAAGGTCTAGGAAGTCTGTGTTTAAGATTAGGTGGATGACTCACTTAAGGCGTGCACCTAAGGTTTAGGAAGTCTATGCTGTGGGTTAGGTAAAGAAGGTTTCGCCTAAGGCGTGCACCTAAGGTTTATAAAGTTTATGTTGTGGGTTAGGTAAAGGAGATTTCACCTAAGCGCGTGCACCTAAGGTTTATGAAGTTTATGTTATGGGTTAGATAAAGGAGGTTTCACCTGAGCGTGCACCTAAGGTTTAGGAAGTTTACACTCTAACTCGTGCTTGAAGTGCGTAAGAGTGACTTATCTTTCCTCAAATTAAATCAGAAATTCCTCTTTTGTATCTTAACAGTTAAAAATAAATCAAGAAAACAGAGGAGGCCGACACACTTTCAAAACTAGCAAAGCCAAAAAAGTGGGGAAAGCAAAGCTGAATCTGAGCCTAAAAGCTTTTAAATAATAATCGAATGAAACCCAAATCGAGTGGGCGAAAAGAGCTTCTTACAACTCCGGACAGTGGGACCGATGCTTCCTACGGTATTCTACGAGTGATTTGCAACTCAAACAACAGTTCCGATGCTTCCTACGACATCCTACTGCGATTTGCAACTCCAAATAGCAGTTTCAATATTTCCTACGACATCCTACGGTGATTTGCAACTCCGAATAGCAGTTTCAATGTTTCATACGACATCTTACGAGTGATTTGCAACTCCAAACAGCACTCCCTAGCACCAAACAACTGTTTCAAGCTTCCAAACAGCACTCCCACCACTAGACAGCACTTCTAAACATCAAATAGCAGCTATTGGGCACCTAACAACACTTATTTAGCTCAAACAGCAGCTATTAATTACAAAGCCCAAACAACACTTATAAAACAGGAAACAGCTTTTAAAACTTCCCACAGCACCTCCAAACACTAGGCAGCAGCTTTCCAGCACTAAACAGCATTAGGCAGCAGCTACAACGGCTTTCTAATCCTCAAACAGCAATTTCGATGCTTCCTACGGCATCCTACGGTGATTTACAACTTCAAACACTAGTATGCAACACTACATAGCATTTTTAAACTTCAAATACTCCAACAACTGTCCTAAACTTCCAAACAACACCAAACTGCAATTAATAGCTCCAAACAACAATCTACAGCAATTAATAGCTCCCAAACAACAGATAAAACAACCCCCAAAGGAGGCATTCAAAAATAAAAGAACCTAGACCCGCAAAGAAGCATTCAAGCCCTGGAATAACGGTCATCCCGAGCCTCTAGTGCTCTCGTCTGAGTGATTGAAGCACCAAATCAGCAAATGAGTATCTAAAATCAGCAAGAAACTGTCATTGAAAGCTCACAATATTCGCATTTGAGTGCCCGGAAGATAAAACCAGAAACGGAGCATTTAAAATCAGCAAGTAAATGGCCATTAAACCTCACAATATTTGTATTTGAGTGCTTGAAACATAAAACCAGTAATAACATATAATCGAAATAGTGTTTATAGTTCTCCAAAATCAGTAAGAATGTATGGCCAAAGCAACATTTACAATTCTCCTCCAAAGATCGATGCCAAACACATGAATATACAAGGACGATTAGCACTCGCAGAATTGGCTTTATAATACTTCAGTAACCCGCATAAGTTATGGGTAGAAAAAAAAGTTGCAAAATTAGGAACTAATGCTGAGACACAAAAAGTAATTTCATTGGTTGTGGGCTTCTCAACGATTGAGCTTATCAAATCCCATTTAGCAAATAAAAATGAAAATCATCTGTAACTTTAATTCGTGCTTTAAACAGTTTAATCAGAATAAATGGTCACCGGAGATGAGGTAAATATCAAAATGAAGAAGCATATTCGGAATACCTCGGGCGTTCAAGAGTGAGGAAGGCAGAGAGGAGGCGAGGCCTTTGGTGCAGATAGGATGCGAGGCCTTCGGTGAAGAGATTAACAGGCGTGGGTTTCGATTGAGCAGGAAAGGGTGCAACAGGAGCAGGTAGAGGCGAAGGTTTCAGTTCTGCGCGGGAGAACTGGAGTCGAGCGGCGTCAGGTCGTGAGGGAGAGGCGGGATTGAGAACTTCGGTGCAGAGGAGGAAGGCCCAACAGGCGAGCTTTTGGCACGAGTAGGATGCGAGTGGGGTCTGTCGCGAGTGAGAGGGGAGGTCGAGCGGGCTTCTGTCGAGCAAGGAAGGGGCGAGCGGGAGAGAGCGGAGGCAGTTCGGTGCAGGGAGGAGTAGACGGGATCGAGCAGGCGAGCGGCCTCTGTCGCGCGCAGGAGCGTCGATCGGGAGAGGGGCTGGTTTCGATCAGGAGGAGCGGGATCGAGGGCTAGCAGGCGAGGATTTCGGGAGAAGGAATCGCACGAGCGGGGGAATTTCTCTCGAGGAATAAAGCTCCCGCTCGATCCTATAGCCGCGCCCTTCCGTCGTTGAGCGCCAAATTGATTACTTTCCATGCGAGGGAGGTTTATTTGGTAAAGGATTAATTTCGAAATCGAAGTCTAATTAATGTCAAATTAATTGATTTAATTGAAAATTCAAAATTTGAATTTTAAAATCAAATGGCTGAGGTGATTAGCCCGAATTCAACCCTGCTCGAACCCGAATTGAACCTGAGTCGAGCTTGGACCCGTCTCCCGCAAATTAAAAAAAAAATGTGCATCGATTTTCGTGCCGATTGCGCGCGTGCGAAACCATGTCAATATGGGTGTCCTTCCTAGCTAAAGTCGATGTTCCGGACGCATCCGTGTGGTCCGTTTCGTCATCCGGGATCGTCCGGACAAGTTCGGCGATGGTCGAGCCGAAAAGTGTCGAGTTGTGGTGCGTCGAGTGCTTCGAGCGTGGGGTTTCACCAGGCCGTCTGCACTATGGTAACTCATTTCGAGCCTCTACGTGGTAGTCCTTAGCCCTTGCAACGAGGAGTCGAGTGCTTGGGACTACTCATGCGAGGTCTTACAAAAATGGGTCAGAAGTGGCTCGAAGTTCTACATGTGAGGTGGGCTCAATGATTGGTCCGCTAGGATGGTCGATAAGGAACTCCTAAAGCTAGATCCTGTAGATGCTAAGAGGAATATCCTAAGACACTCACTCAAAACGAGTCGACATGTGTCTGTTAGTTTAATTAGTGAGATTGTGAGGAATTTTTCGAGAGATTGTAAGAGTGGAAGGAAAGTGAGAGATTTTTTCCTCCTTGCCGCTTCGAAGGCGAATTCTGTGTGTTGTAAAGAAAAGAAGAGATTCAGAGGAATTTCAAGGAGTTTGCTTTAGGAGGAATTCGAGATAAGTTGTATTTACTTATTGTAGTTTGTATGACTTGTCTTTTATATATGGAATCTAAGTTTTGTCGCATCTTCTCCATGATATCTGAGTACTTTCTTTGTCTTTCTCCTTGTTTTAGGATTTTGTGAAATAGTGATTTGAATTAGTTGTGCCAACAGAATGTTAAAGAAGTTGTGATGATCTTTCCACTTCAATCTTAATTTATTTTCAATCTCGCCAATTGATTTGTTAAAATATGTTGAGTTTTACAACTAAAATGAAGATTACATCCAAGATTCAGGGATGTCAAAGTCCTTGAAAGTAGGGTGCAAATAAATTGTGAAATATTATTTATCGGGTGTAGAATTGGAGATTTTAAAGTGATGGATTAAAATCTTCAATTCGGTCCTATCTTTTGGGTGCTGAAGTGTAGATGTTAGTCCTCAGGCGAGCGAAACGTGGGAGCTTCGAAGTGAGCGCGGTATCCTCTCTGCAAACTAGCAGATTCAATAACCAAGCATAGGATTAGTCAATGTTCTTTATGTCTGGACTAAAGGGTAAAGAATAGTTATGCTCTTATTTGACACAACACAATTTGAACTAATTTAATTTATCCATTCACTTAAATTTCTTGACAAGGAGAACGATGCTTTCTTATATATTAAACCTCACATTACAAACTTTATTGGTAAAATTAGTTAATTATTAGTAGAATTAGTTTATTAAAATTACATCTTATTTACGATTGCATATTAGCGACAAACATGCAATTTAAACTACGAGGTTGTGATTCTGTTTTGGTTTTTAAAATCCTAGTTCGTAGCCTCTAATATATTCCATGTGGGATCGATAACCGGGACTCACCGTGAGCCTTGTATTACTTCGAGCAATACGTATACTTGCGTTGATAAGAGTAACTTTGCGATTATTGAATATTTTATACACTTCTTTATCAAATTTATAATCACGGTCAAGTTTTTGGTGTCATTGCTAGAGATTCAACCCTTTTAGCGAGCGATATTAAATTCTTGCAATATTAAGCTTACGCAAAATAGCAGGTTCTCCATACCTATTGTTTGCGACAACGATGAGAACACTCGCAGTGTCATCATTTTGCGTCTTAAACTAGAAAACATGGAGAAACTAGTTTGTTGACTAGTAATGGCCCCCAACACGGCGTACATAATGACCGCCGTCACACTCGCCATATGGTTGGGTTTATACGTGCAAGAACAAGCCCAAAGAAGTTCAAGATGTTGATTAGTTCCGCACACAATGGAAATCACAAACCAGAACGAAATTGTTTGTATTAAAAACCATATTTAATGATCATATACCGGCTTTCGGAGTTACGACATTATAAAAAACATGATCTATGCCCACGTCACATGACCATCTTCCGCTCGAGAACTTCTTTGAAGCTTTGTTTGTGGGAGAGACCTTCATTTCTTTCCAAAACCAGACAACATCAAAGTTTCTTGAAGAAAGGGTACGTATTGAGATGCTTCAGAGCAACAAGAAAATTAATTGTCTTCTTTTTAATAAATGCAACAAAGAGCCTAGCTAATATGGATTCCAAAGGAACCATCAATTATGAAACATTAAGAAGAAATATGATGATCAAAACAAGTTGTCATCTAACGAGGCATAAAATCATTATATTCGAAAAATGGTTGAATATATATTCGACATAAAAAAAGAAGAAAAAATTATTTTTGATATCATCTACATTTATGGTCCATGAATGGAGGAAGCTTCGGAGTACCATTCGATCACCAACCATGTAATTATCGTGGTTCCCTAATTCTAAACGCTTCGCTTGATAAACATCACTTTAGCCTCCATAGCTTTTATCTTTTGGAGGGATTCGATCATTTCCTCCTCATGTTGCCGGCGTAGGGCTGATTCAATCCTCCAACTCTTGGAGAATCAAGGAATCTCTCTTTCAAAATCTATCCTCTATTCATGGAAATTCAGATTAGTAAATAGCTCCCTAGTGTTCAGCTTGAGCCTTCGCCAATCCGCTCTCCAGCTCGATGAGGTAATCATTTGACATTCTTTGATCCCCAAAAATAGAAAGAAGATCGATTGTGCGACCGTGGCTTGGCAAGACCTCCATTCATTTCTCCAGTATCCTAAATATCTTCAATTGAATCACCCGTTCCGAGTGGATCCACGATCTCGATCTTATCCATCTCGAGCTCTATCACATCTCCGATCCATCTATGCGTGTGAAAGCAACAAAATAATCATATTCGTTAAGAAAAGAAGCTCAGCATCTATAGCTCGCGCTACATTACCTTCAAGAGACAAGAACATTATCATTACGGTTTGAAATTTTATCATTGGCAACATGTCTTAGGGGAGATAACCCCCATTTGTACATGATCCTCTAGAATCCGATTCAAATAAGGAGTTTAACAATTAAATTCACCCGCAACATCGTAATCTAAGCAAAAGAAAGTATTTATAAAGTCTAAAAGCACGAAAACAATGAATACACGTTTAGTATCTTCTCGCTCGAAGAGTTTGGATCAATCAATGCCACAACAAAATGTTGCTTCGACGCTTCAGACACTTTAGAAAGATGCACCTCCACCAGATCATTCAAATCGAGGGGTACTTTCTTCAATAAAAAACCTCTGGTTCAGCAGAGCATTCCTCTTCCATCAAACTTTCCCTTCGAAAGGCTGCCTCAAAAGGGTTAAAAGAAGTTGTTTCCTTCTTCAACGGACCTATAGAGGAATCTCCCTCAAGGATTCATTTATCCCAGATGTTTTTACTATCTTTCAAGGTTTTGCCTCTAATTTCAGTTGCGTCTTTTCGTCCGCCTTCAAACGAGTCTCTTGCTTCCTACGACGAGGAGTCTCATTCACACAGACAAGTGAGATCCTCATCTCTTCCAAAAAAAAAAAAAACTTGTTTTCCCTTCAAAGGAAAAAACTTCGGTTGGAATACACAAGGATACACATTTGTTCCTATGTAAACATAGAAAAATCCTAGGTGGAGTATACTCATTTAAATTTAAATAAAAATCACAATTAATATTATTTATGATCTCCAACTTAACTTTTTTACTTATTTCTTGAAGAAGTTCAAACGATGTAAAAAATAAGACACCCTGATGCAGAGTATTCTTGAACTTGCTTCTTCAAAGCATGATCATCTAAGCGAATAGAAATGGGACAGCTAGCATATCTCAATAGGTAGCATAGGTGAATCGGAATGAACCATTTCCACATGAGAGCTAAGGCACTTGAGGAAAGAGCGGATCTTAATCATCAATATAAATCCAAAGACTACTCCCTGCAGGAGAAGCACAGAGTGGGCAATCCTAAAATTTAATTGATAACAGGGAAGTTCAATTCCTCGTAGGACAAACCGATAAGCCCCCAAGGATAAATGGACTCATTCCCGAGATAAGCCTCATTCTTGCTTCAAAGATGTCAAAGAGATAAAAAGATCTTAATTCTCTCATTCTTCTCGTGAAAATCCGATCAATGAGTCCGAGAGAATTCGATAACTAATTGTATATACAAATATGAGTATACAAAATTTTTTGCTTATTGAATCGAGTCCACTTGTCGAAGTTGCTGAATCGGGCCCACCCATTGAAGTGGCTGAAACAGACCCACCTGTTGAAGTGGCTGAATCGGGCCCACCTGCCGAAATGGTTGAATTAGGCTCTGTTGACCTCATTTTAGTGAGGTCTTAGGCTATTCCTCCTAGGCCCTAGGATCTAGCCTTAAGAGTTCTGTATTGACCATCCTAGCGGACTAGTAATGGAGCCCCACCTCACATAGAGCTTCGAGCCACTTCGAACCCATTTTTGTAAGGCACTCGCACGAGTAGTCCCAAGCACTCGACTCTTTGTTGCAAAGCGGCTGACTAACATGTAGAGGGCTCGAAAATGAGTTCCCATAGGATCAGACGGCCTCAGGTAAACTCTTAATGACGTTCGAATTCGTGCACACCATAATTTGACACTTTTTTTTTGGCCCGACCATCGGCGAACTTGTCCGGACGACCTCGGATGACGAAACGGACCACACGGATGCGTCCGGGACGTCGAATTTAGCTAGGAAGGACACCCATATTGATATGGTTCCACGCGCGCGCAAACGACACGAAAATTGATGCGCATTTTTTTTTAATTAGCGGGGCACGGGTTCGGACTCAGCCCGGGTTCAATTAGACCCGACATAGCCGAACACGAGCCGGGCCATTTCGCATTTCAAATTTTAAATTTCAAATCAGCCACTTAATATCATATTAATTAGGTTTAATTGGAGGATCCTAATCTTCCTATTAAAACTCATCCTTACTTGGAAGCTAATTAATCTCCCGCTCATTGAAAACTTAACGTGCATGGGAGAGGCGCGGGAGACAAAATCCAGCCTCAACCGGACAAATCGAGAGAGAGCCTTCATCTTCCTCTCCGTTCCTCTCACCCGCCGGCTCTCGATAGATCGCCCCGTCTCCCTCGCGCTCGACACGGAATTCGACCCGCTCGTCCTCCCCGCTCGCTAGCCCGCTCGCTCCCGATCGACGCTCGACGCCGGACCGAAGCGCCGCTCGATCCCGCTCCTCCCGTTCGAAACCGGCCCCGCTCGCTCCCGATCGACGCTCGGACCGTCCGGCACCGAAGCGCCGCTCTCTCCCGCTCGCCCCTTGCTCGACGAAGCCCGCTCGACCTCCCCTCTCACACGCGACGAAGTCCACTCGCCATCCACGCCGAGTCCCGTCGCCTCCTCTGCGAGAACCCACTCGCCCGCTCGCGAACCTCCTCGCTCGATCCGTTCCTCCCCGAAACCATCGATTGAGGTAAGGCCGCATGTGTCTCGTTTTCCTACGTTTTAAAACAAATCCTTGTTGTGAAGAAGTCAGAGTTTTACTAGTCGGGAACCTAAATATTGCTCGGACTCGATTAATTAATGCTCCTTTAATCGATTGGGTACTGGATTGAGGGTGAGCATGGATTGATTTATTTACTTTCCTTTATGTTTGGAGAATTTTTTAAGCATGCTTTCCCCGAGCTTTTGAAGAGTATGTTATGTTAATTTTGAGTGTTTTAAGATTGGTTGTTTCGAGTAGCTCATCATCCATGGCACATGTTTCTCTTTTTAATTATCTTGTGTGCTTTGACAATTCAACGATCCTTTAATTGAACTAGCCATGTTTGCTTGCCATTATCTAGGAATCATCTTAAATGCTAGTGTTAAAATGATCTTTTGTGAGCATGGGGAATGAAAGCTGATCTCCATTAAATTTAGGATAATGTTTGTTAGGTCGTTAAAATGATACGCTTACTTGTTTCAATTATGAATTATTGGATGCGAATCATTTTCTAATTGAGTCCTCCCTCTACTTATTATTCCGATAGTCTTTCTCGAAACTTGTTTTTTTTAGAAGGATTTACATGTGTACCACACAATTCTCATGTATTCACATATTTAGCACTTAAACTTTCATATTTACACACATAACACTTAAACCTTTGATGTTACACAAAAATGTTATTATCACCAACTTCTCAAAAAAAAAAAATAAATAAATAAATAAATAAATAAATAAAACAAAAAAATCTCTTTTGCTTGTTAAAAAAAAAAAAAGAACTCTGCATAAAAACTTAAACAACAACTTTTGCATGAAAATTAGAGAATCTTTCTTATAAAATATGTAAAGGTCCGTGGTTAGTCACTTGGATTGGGTTAAGGACTACCCTCCTTAGATCGTCGGGTTGGTAACTCTCATCCAAGGTCGGATAGCACACAGTCCAGCTCTGAGCCCCCACCTCTACTGATGTCTTATACCCAGTTCCGATCTTTCATATGTGACTACGAGTTTTGCTCATGATTTCTACGACTTGTTTTCTTTATTTTCTGACTTTCGTGTCGGGTTTTCTTGCTCTGCTTACTTCCTCTGCAAGTTTATTTAAATCCACTGCAAATCATACATGCTTGCAATACAAATCATACGACGGTAGCAGATGCCCAGGTACACATTTACATTTTAAGTACTGCAATTTCATTTGTCTACTTTACTGCACTTTACTTTCCAGCACTTTTATTTGCCAAGCAGTTACTTTACTGCGTCATGCAGACCGAAAACAACAACAAAACACGAAACGTTGAAACACATTTCGTAAAACCGCTCGAACCGTACATTAGGATTGTTACTTCAGCAAGAAGCTTGGAGCCGACTCCGTGGGCAGCATAACGAGGAGCTTGGATCGAGAAGCAAGAGGATCTTCTTCAGCAAAACTCTCTCCAGTTTAAATAACATATAGGACTTCGAGGTAGTTCGCTCCTCGCGGCGTAAACCCTCACTCTTCTCTTTAGGCTTCTGTGCAACCGTGTTGCGCAGCGTAAGTCCTAACTCGCTTTAGGTTCCGAGGTTGTCGTACGGATGACGTAAACCCTCATATCTCTCGCTGCATATTTGCATGATTGGGTATTATGCAAGTGTAAGTCCCAAATAATAAAATTGACAGGATTAAACAATTAAATAAAATCTTTTCCAAAACGCAGCCGCACCATAGGATAGTTGGGAAGTCACCGGGGTTTGCCTCAGATCTGTGACATCCCCTACCTTTTCTTTCTTTGGACTCCCGGAAATAACTGTTCCTATTTGAGCCACTCCCACTTGTTTTTCCAGTGTCCTGCCGTGAAAACCTAAACCCTCGAATTCTCGAAGACGAACCACTCGATCGTTATCGAGAGTTTTCTCGAAGTGACACCGTCATTCGAGATGTGATTAACTATGAGGGCTTGCCTGCATAGGGAGCTCGAAACCAGGTAAAATAAACCCTACCTAGTCTTTCTATTAGGTAGGAGAACTTGTCAATCCACATAAAGGTTCGCGAATCAAACGGATGTCACGAGTTCTTTAATTCGTATGATTGGGTCTACAGTCGCAAGATACATTACTCTTTCGAGAACGTGTATCATTTGTGACATCAGGCACGATTATGCAAATTATTGGACAAATGAGATCCAGGAGGTCTCATTTTTCAAAATTAAACTACTTTCAAAATTATTTTCAAAATCATATATCTTTTATATTAAACTAAATCACTTAAATTTTTATATTCTTTTAAAAGCAAAAAAAGCTGGCCGACAAATTCTGGCGACTCCGCTGGGGACTAGTTCCTCTCTCCATTTTGATTAGGAGGTTTTGTTTTCATACATCGGCAGTGTGCCCATGTCCCTCGTGGGCCAGACTGTTGTTCTTCTGTTGACATACTGTGCCCATTTCTTCCTTGAGCCAGTATAGTCAACTCTTCTTGGATTCCAGGAACCGCCTGTTTAATCATCCTTAAGCAGGAGGTTCGGGAATCCTTAGGGTTTAGTAGGGTGGACCTCCAATAGGTGTGGTAGGTTAGAATAGGAGTACGTTCGGTGTGGAATGAGTCCTTTCTAATTTTGGACTGGGTCCTTTACCTCTTGGTCGCTTCACCTCTTCCCCAAGTTTGACTTGTTCTTTTTACAAATCACGTGAAATTATCTCCCTGAAAATTTCCTCGGTAATATCAAACTTCATGAGTTCACACCAAAAAAAAAAAAAAATAACATTCACAACAAAGCAACATTGAAAACAAATTCAATTCAAAATCATTTGGATAAGTTTCGAAAGAAACGCCCAGTTTGACAATTTCGTCAACTTTTGTACTTGCAATAAAATAATTCTTTACCCGAAGATTGAGTGTGGGATTCCTCTAACGCCCAACAATCTTTTTTCAACTGCCAGGAAAGAAAGATGTCGTCCCCAACTTTGACATTCTCGTGCGACTTGCTTACCAGCGGGGATGCCCGCCAGGTGGGGTCCAAGATTAAATTTGGATCCGGTTTTGACGGATTTGAAGGAACACTCGGAAAGACCCCGTTCTTCGTGAAGAAAGTCGCTGGCTCAGATGTCCAGGAGCCGTCCGCTGAATTCAACTTGAACTGTGACCGAGACTTCCCTTCTCTCAAGAAGGCGAAGGTCACTGCTACCCCCATGAAGTTTGCTGCTCCTGTTACGAGTAAAGCTTCATCTACTCCCCTTGGACTTACCGCTACCACGCTCGTCGCTCCGCCGATGTCGAAAGGAAAGGGAATCTTATATGAGGACAAGTCGACTCATGCCCTCACCCCGTTACCATCTGTGTTTGAGATTGGATCTAGCTCGAAGTCCGGTAAGCTTACCCGAACGCAACGAAGGAATAGAAATCGCAAGATCTTAATGGCCGAATGGGCAAACACCTCGAAAAGCTCGTTCCAACCGCGGAGATTCCTCAACAAGAAGAAACTCGGATGGGTCGAGACCGCACCTCTCCTTAGAGGAAGCGAGGTTTCACCCATTGTCCGCCGCTCTTGGAGAAGAGAGTGCTCACAAGGTTGTCGCTAAATTACCGCCCTCGCCTCGTCGTCGGGTTGAAAAGAGAAAGAGGCTCGAGCCTCTTCCTCGCGTTCGTTGGGTGTTTGAAAAATTGGCTCGAGAGGAGCGTTGCTCCGTTGCTCGAGATAATAAGAAGGATGGGGTGTGCCGTGTCGCCCCGAGTCCGAGCAGAAATTTTGAAAAGGATGAAACCGCTAGCCAATTTCATGGATCTACCCAGGAAGGAAGAGCACCGCAGTCTCGTATTCCCTTTAAGCTTCGTCTGGGAGAACGTGTAGATACTGGTGCTAACCATACGAGTCTTCGTCGTCGCCTCTCGAAACCTCGCAGCGCCGACCGATTCAGTCTCGACTGGGTCCGAGAACACGGTTTGCCACCACGAGGGGAGATTCCCACAATGGATCACTAGTTACTGCATCCGGACCGCGCATTAGGGACCACGATTTATCCAGGAAAGTCGAGGCCCCCAAAGAGACGTCTAGTCTCCCGGCCTTGGTTCCGAAGGAGAAGTTGCAGAGTCTTAAGGTCGCTGGACCGGTGCCTCAACAGAGATCAAAAAGACGTCTCCCCGCAAAGGATTCTAAGTCTGATGCTCCAATCATTAGTGTTCCGGCCACGCCAGAACCAGTGTTGATGGAAGGTGTACAACAACAATCCCCAGGTTGATCTCAAGATCATTAAAGGGAAGTCGATCGAGGAAAGATTAGAGAAGCTCGGTGCGTACATCGCCGGACCGTCAAAAGAACAAAGTGGAAGTATCAATGATGAAGAACACGATTTGTCATTTCATACGGATGAAGATTTTGCAGAGATCTTTATGGTTGAAACTAGAGCCTCTGCGTCATCGCGCGGTGCTCCTTTGCCTACCGAGGAGAACGCCGAGGATGAGTCGCAAAGGGCCATCCGACAGAGGGATGAGCTTATCATCCGCATGGAGAAAAGGATGGAGGAGATGGCGGCCGTTATAGCCTCATTTCAAAATCAACCTCAATCTCCGAGAGCAGCCTCTCCAGAAATAAACCGGCCAGAGACCATTCATGTCGCAGATGAACTATACCGGAAAAGGACATCAAACAAATGGTTGAACAACAAGTAAAGGAGGCCTTAGCCCAATCCGAAGGAGGAGCATTGATTCCAAAGGGTAGACCATATCCGGAGGAATTCGATGCGATGCACATACCCGAAGGGCTTCGTGCCACCTACCTTCAAAACGTTCGATGGAACGAGAAACCCTCGTCGACATGTTGCACACTTCGGGCAAGATTCTTTGCAACGCGGGGGTAGTGAAGCACTATTATTTCGCCGGCTTGTGAAGCGGTCTCCGGGGTTGCATTCGATTGGTATGCGGGAGTACCGAATGGGTCGATAAAGACATTCGCGAAGCCGGAGAACATGTTCGTTAAGAGGTTCTTGTGGAGCTCGGCATCATATCACCGTGGGTGATCTTGTAGTAGAAAGACGAAGCCGACGAAACTCTAGTGGAGTACATTCTACGGTGGAGGAATCTAAGTATGAAATGCGAGCCACAATTGCAGGGAACAACATGCGATTGAGATCTTACTCAAGAAGCATTCATGGTCCGATGAGCTTTTCTACTCAAAGGATTTACGATCAAAACTTTTGAAAAGCTACTTAGTAAAGCTGCGAGCCAGCAAGAGGAGGCTAAGCAACTCGGATTCTGGAGAAAACCGATAAGCCAAAGCCAGTAAAGACATTCGAGAAGAGATCTGGAACAGTGGCAGCAGTTGATAAAGGTAAGCAGCCGATGCAGATTCAGGTTGAACAACCTCGACAGACATACCAACGTCAACAACACACCCAACAGTTTGGCCAACAAGACAACCAACAGTACCATCAGCCACAGTACCAACAAGGAACTTACCGCACGGACGAGAGGCGAGGGTCCAACCATGGGCGACGGAGCGAGCGAGTTTACTCCTTCGAGGATGAGGCGATGGGAAAGATGTTCGAAATTTGATCGAAAGCCCGAGTTCGGGTTGCGGAGCCGAAGAAACCAGATGAGGTCGATAAGACGGATCACCCCACGTCTTGCCCATACCACAGAATGCTCGGACACACAATAGAGGATTGCTTCAGTTTCAAAGGTTGGCTTGAGAGGAACTACGAGCACGGGAATATCACAATTCCAAAGGAATATTTGAAAGAACCTGAAAAAGGTTCGATCAATGTGATTTCGGCCCGGGCCCATAGTTTCGATCAACCCCTATGTAACAGAAGCTAGATGGAACACGATCTGGACTAGATCATCTCAGAAAACTCTGGAGCAGATACATGCAGCCTCAACACAAGCCTCCGCTCAGAGTCTACAGTCCACTTGGCCAACACTGTCGAGCACACCTGGAAAGTCATCATCGCCGGAGATACAGGATGAAAGTGTCAAAGATGTAAAGGATGATAGCGCGAAGAGTAGACTAGGGGCTGCTTTTTCACGGTTGGTTGCTTCAGATTCGAGGAGAAATTCCTCGAACCATTCACGGGTATGATTTCTTTGTCCCTCCGGGATCACGTAATGCGAGAGAATTCTAATTTTGACTACGTTTTTACTATTTCGATGATTGCATAACTAACAACCAATCTAATACGAATTTCGATTTCCTCGACGATCCTCGAATCGTACAAAATTCGATGAACTTATTAACATGACCAAAGAAGATATTAACAACACAAAATATGACGGTTCGGATAGCGAAGCGCCCGTTTTTAATTTCAAGGAACGCCGAGTTACAATTGAATTAGAGTTTTCGGATTCGGAGATAACAGTGAAGAGCCGGTCGAGCACTCCGGAAGATAATCCTCTTGGTCCAACCCAAATGGCGGAAGAAATAACGGAGGTGTATTTGAGAAGAGGAAAGGTGTTACCCCCGACAACGGGTCCAGCGATAGAAGGAAAAACAAACACCTACCTCTGCAGAAACAACCCCACCAACGGAAGAGACACATGTTCAGGAGGAATCGGGGAGCTCGAATAACAAAGTGGAGTATAACGTTCTAGCCCATCTACGAAAGTTGCCAGCCAAACTAAGCATTCTCGACGCCCTGATACTGTCAAAAGAGATGAGAGAGGCTGCGGTTAAGGCTTTGCTCGACCCGAGAGATTTGCTTAGCTCATTTGGCGGCGACTCGATGAGACGAGGTTTGTTCGTTAAAGGAACGATGCGAGTATCACTTTCACGGATGATGACTTGTTGCTTGGTACGGCCGATCACGACCGACCCCTATATATTTCCGTGAACATCGACGGATTCACACTCTCCGGGGTATTGGTTGATCCGGGAGCATCGATTAACATAATGAATCTACGGACGTTAGACTACTTAGACATCGATACCCGCGAGCTTTCTGCGACAAAATGATGTTAAGAGGCTTCAACCAAAAAGGAGAAAGGGCTCTCGGATCGATAACCACCGTCCACCGAGAATTGGTGAATTAGTAACGACTGCAAAATTCCACATCATAGATTCGAGAGACTTCGTTCGATGCCCTATCGGGTCGACCACGGATCCATGAGTACAAAATGGTTCCATCTTCCCTACACCGGTGCATAAAATACTGCATGAAAGAGGTCGAGAACGGTGCATCGGGGAGATCTACAACCTTTTGCGGTACATGAGATAGGCCTTCATGAAGATGCCGCCTACTACGCGCCACCAAAGAAGACGAGTTTTCTCCGGAGACGTCGTTCCGAAGAAATTTGAAGAGTCGAAAGAATTGCAAGAACGAGGCCAGCCGGCTCCGATTCAACGATCTCCCATCACTCCTTCACAGCGAAATGGTGGCAACTCTTTTGGCCCTCGTGTCCGAGATCAAGGCCGGGGACGAGGGCGAGGAAGAGTTAACAAGATTGTTGAACGGAGAGATCCGGTCATCAACATTGAATTGGAAGACAGCTCCGAGGAAGAAAAGATGACAAAAATAGCGAGGACGAGAAATCGAAAAGATACCTCGGTTGAGATTTCCTTGGAAGAAGAAAAGAAAAAAGAATATGAATCGATGTACGACCGGATCAACCACTATGTACAAGCCATAGCCTTTAACCCCGATTCATTCCAATAAAGTTGAGGGGTTGGAGGTTAAGGAAGTACGAGTGTTGGCATGAAGCGCGATAAAGTTTTACCGTGGTTCTTCTTCTTCCGAGTTCGAAAACAATGTAAAATTGGAAGAAAATACTTTTAATGAACTAATGGAATTGCCTCTTGATTATTACTCTCCTTATGTGCAAAGATTAATTCGGCGTGGTTTTGTACACAGTAAATTATCAAAAGAAAGGATGCACCTCTTCGAGGAATTGTGGAATAATAAAAATCAAGCCTCTAAATCCAAAGAGGCGTTGGATTCGGCACGGTAGGGCTGGTCCATGACTACCGAATTTTGCTTGGTCGTTACTAGCCGGTTAGAGGAAAAGCGCCTTGAAGCGGAAGAGGATTCGAAGAATCTCGAATAGAGGACGCCCGCCGGAGTTTGAGGAGGAAATCAAATCTACGATTGATGAATTGAAGGAGATCAATCTAGGGACCGAAGATGCCCTTAGACCTACTTTCATTAGCTCACTGCTAAGCGATGAAGAGTCTTCAGAGTTAATCAAACTATTGTCAGAATTCAGAGATTGTTTCGCATGGAGCTACGACGAGATGCCCGGGTTAACACCGGAGGTCGCAGTCCACAGACTTGGAGTAGACCCGACCATGACCCCGGTTAAGTAAGCCCCCCGAAGGATGCGTCTTGAAATAGAGCAACATGTCATCTACGAAGTGAAGAAGTTAATAGATGCCGATTTTGTAAGAGAAGAACAATACCGACATGGTTGGCTAATATTGTGCAGGTTAGAAAGAAAAATGGACAAGTTCGAATTTGTGTCGACTTCGGAGATTTAAACAAGGCTTGCCGAAGGACGAATCCTCGTTACCCATCCCGTAACTAATGGTGGACATCGCATCTTCACACGAAATTTTCTCATTCATGGATGGATCTTCGGGATATAATCGGATTAAGATGGCACCGAGAAGACGCGACACTTCTCGCTTTCGAGACACCGATCGGAATTTATTGCTACACGGTAATGCCGTTTGGACTCAAAAATGCCGGAGCAACATACCAACGAGCACATGACAAGGATTTTCGACGACCTTATCCATAACGAGTTGAATGCTTACGTGGATGATTTGGTCATCGAAAGCAAACGAAGGAAAGACCACTTGTACGATTTGAGGATTGTCTCTTGAACGGTTGCGACGATTTAATCTTAAAATGAACCCCTTAAAGTGCGCCTTCGGTGTCACCTCGGGAAAATTTTAGGATTTGTTGTCCGACAACCGAGAATGAAATCGATCCGAGAAAAGATTAAAGCCATCTCGGAAATGCCACCCCACTAAAACCTTAAAGCAATTACGATCCTTTCAAGGAAATTGGCGTATCTACGACGCTTTATATCTAATTTGTCGGGACGGTGTCAGCCCTTTTCCGCGTTAATAAAAAAAGATGCCAAGTTTACTTGGGACGAAAAATGTCAGCAGGCCTTCGAAAGTATTAAGCAATACTTAATGACACCTCCGTTTTAGCGGCCCAGTCTCGAGCCGGCCGTTGATACTTTATACCGCGGCTCTAGACGATTCCTCGGAGCCTGCTAGCTCGGGTCGATGAAGAGGGTAAAGAAAATGCCCTTTACTACCTTAGTCGTCGTCTCAATACCTGCGGAGGTAAAGTATCCTCCCATTGAGAAGCATTGTCTAGCCTTGATTTTCGCCGCTCAAAAGCTTAGACACTATATGCTTAGCTCGTCAGGTCAGCCTAATCTCGAAAGTTAATCCGTTGCGATATCCGATGACCGTAGCCGACCTTTTCCGTAGATTGGCGCGATGGTCGATGATCTTGCTGCAATTCGATATAACTTTCGTACCTCTTCGCACCGTCAAAAGACAAATTTTAGCGGACTTTCTCGCAGCACACCCGTTGCCAGCTGATTCTCCCCTCAACGATGACTTGCCTGACGAACAAGTAATGAACTGTCGGCCGCTTTTGGGGGGGGCTTTGAGCTCGAGGATTTAATTTAATTTATATATATGTATTGATTTTTGAAAATAAAGTTTTAAGTTTTAAAATATGAGAATGAGAAAGGACGAATCTCATTCGTTTGGTAGTTTGAATGAACGAGTGTAATATCGCGAGTAACGCATCTATTCCGAAGAATGGACACCCTACTCGACAATATCGCTCGATCGAATAAACCACAAAATTCATGACATCCGTTCTGGTCTGCGAACCTTTATGTGGACCGACAAATTCCCCTATTTAATACAAAAGAATTAAATAGGGTTTATATTATCTGGGGTCTTTAAAACTCCCTATAGAGGCAAGCTCCTATAGTTAATTACCCCTCAGATGACCGAAATCACCTGAGAGAACTCTCGATTTAGATCTCAGGTTTCTATCTTCACGAAGTCAAAAGGTAGGGTTTTCCAACGAAATTTAAGAGTAGGAAATCCAATAGGTGAAGGGCGCGAGGAGGAACGGTTATTTCAGAGTCGAAAGGAAAGAAGGGTAAGGGGATGTCACGAGATCTCGAGGAGGACCTCGAGGACGTCCGCGTACTATCCTAAGGTCAGGGTTTTAAATTTCGGAAAGAGATTTTATTTTGATTTCAATCCCGCAAATTTAATTATAGGGATTACGTTTGCATAATGCTCGCTATGCAAACTACCCGAAAGACAGGAGGGTTTACGTCGTATAAGGCGACAACCTCGGAAAACCTAAGCAGATTAGGGCTTATATTGCACAGAAGGGGTGTGCAAAGGCCTAAAAGAGAAAGGTGAGGGTTTATGTCGCACGGGGCGGACTACCTCGAAACCTAAGGCTTGTTGTTTAAACTAAGGAATGGGTTTTGCTGATGTCGACACAGGTTTTGCTGAAGAAGATGGTCGTGCTGCCCACCGTGCTCCAGGCTCCACGTTGTAGCAGGAATCACGATTTAAGTTTTAAGTTCAAGTGAACATACAAGTCATTTATTTATTTTTATCTGCAATGAATGAGTGTATGTAACGATGGCATAAGTGGCAAAAAAACAGCAAGAACAGGAGCATGCTAAGCTATGCGAGAGGTAACATTCTATAACGAGGTAAGATATGCTGAAGCGAGAGAAAGTACGGGAAGTGTCGAACATGCTAAGCAAGTATATGTACTGAAAGTAAAACTGAAATTTAGCAAGGGAGTATATGCTTTGAAAAGTAAAACATGCTAAGCAAGTATAACAGTAAGGAAAGTAAAGACTGTCACAGGAGTACCGTATGCTTTGCTTATCCTCATACTATTACATTGCTTATTATCATTTTTTATTTCTGCAACGGACTTGTCGGTACTAAAAGAGCGAGAGTAGTAAGTAGTAAGTGAAAACAACCTAGCCAAACGAGGTGCTTATGGTAAGTACAAAGAAAGTAAAGTCGAAAACTCGAGTAAAAACGAAGGAAAACGCCGAGAAAGCGAGAAAAATCGCGAGAGAAAAAGGAACAAAGTAAAACCGTAGGAAACCATGAGAAAATGCGAGAGAAACCTACAGTAAAGCTCTGCAGTGTCCCGTAAGCACGGTGGTGTTTCGGACTCGTAGGCGTGCTAATATCCGGACTTCAGGTGCCGACCTACTATCCCAACTTTCGCGCAGTGCACTCTAATCCGACTCGAGTAGTCAGTAGCGGACTTTATAAGTTTTCACACATTTCATTTTTTTTTGTTTTCATGCCAATGCTAGTAGTCGTAGGTAGAGTGTCGTGTAGCAGATGGAGGTAATTTTGTATTTTCAAACATATGTATTTTTGTTTTAAAGTATTTCGGTCACGAGCCGACTACCTAATAAGACTGTGACTACGAACTTTGGACCGTCAGCGATAGAAACCCCAGGACGGCCGAATGGTTCGTGACTCTCGCTCTACTCTCTACGCAGTCTCCGAGACGAGCGGCCCGCGTTCTATGGCTCTCGTAATTTTTCTCGTTTTGCAACCGTATCATCCGTCCCCACCGCACTTACGACGCATTGCTGATGGCCATATATAACCCAAGGAGGTTATATATGCACACCTACATGTCCCCCGTATGTGTGTGGGTTAAGCCAGAAACAAGGTGAAAACTAGGGACGAGGGGTCAAGGAAAAGGAGAGAAAAGACAAGTAAATCGCCCCGGACTCCCGACCGACCTCACATGTTCTATGAAAAGGACTAAAGGCACCCCGACACTCTCGGAGAAGGTAAGGACTAGACCCCTAAGAACACACTCCCTGTTTCCTAAACTACGGTAAAATCATGAATAAAAAAATAAAACGAAAATAAGATAAAATAAAAGAAAAGAATTGCTGCCCGGGTGCTGAACCTGGGTCACTAAACTAGGAGGGCTATCACAAAAGTCCAAGGCCTAGCCCCTTTTCACTTTCTTCCTTTCTTCTTCTTTTTTTTATTTTTTTTTCAATTTCATAGAACTCGAGGCCCTATACAAGTGTGGAACAAGGCCTACCAATTCTGATATCAATTTATCACATGATTGTCACAATTCCAACTTTGCATAACTTCATCAATTTCAACATTTAACTCCCAAACATTAAAGCCAATAAGAGATGCTCTTAAATTCTTCCAAACCAACTTCATAAGCAAGTGTAGCAAGAGGCGAGAATAACATTACCACATCCACTAAGGCTCTCGGCCAAGACAAGCACAAAGAGGAGGCCCACGGCCAAAGCCACAAACGGGGAGGCAACTGAGGCCCCCAACAAGCTCAAACTACCATCATGAAGCTCACGGCCAAGCCCAACAAAAAGACAATAAGGTAAGGTTTCTCATGCTCATCACACCACAAATGAGGCTCACGGCTAAGCCCCCAACAAGCCACTCATACTAGCTCAAATTCATCACAATGCATAGGAGTAAATTCATTAAATAGTCAAATGATTCAGCCCCTCTCTAGCCCACAAGAAGCACAAACCCGAGCCACCTGCAGACTCCAAACAAGGGTGCAGCCAGGCCACCACAAAGTCAAGACCCGAGCCCCAAACATCACCTTAAATTGAGCTTAAAACACAGCTTCAGCAAGCCTCAACATTGAAATTTCAAGAATTAATTGAAGCAAATAAGAGATGCCTCCAAATTCGTCCAACCAATTTATAAGCTCAACAGTGGCCAAACGGACATAGCCCAACTCCAAGGCCTAGATGAATGCTCACCACGGGGACCAAATCCGGCCTCATACAAAGTCAAACCCGAGCCACTACACCGGCCGTGAGGATCGATCCCGACCATGAGCCAAAATGCACCAAAACCGAGAGCAAGAAAAAAAACAGAAAACTCAAAATAGATTCGCGAGAAAATGACAAGGGGTTCACTCCAATAACTTGAAAAGAACCAAAACCCAACTATAGTGAGAGGCTAAAGACGATTTAAAACCGAAAAGATAGCAAGATGGGGGCAAATCGGCCCAAATTTTGAATCAAAACAAGAGAGGCAACAAGGAGTTTAAAAACCGAGAAAATAAAGCCACCGAGAGCGACACCTCGAACTTTTTTTAACATGAAACAAGATTTACTTTCAATCGAGCTCACGATGAGCCCGGATAAAAATATAGCTAAACATGAAGCTTAAACAAAGCATTTCCATTCATCCAACATATCAAATATAAGCCTTCAACATATTTCAAACGAAAGTAGGCATAAGGGTTCTCCAAATCAACTTAAAGTCTCCTTAACATGCTTTCTTTTCCTTTTTTTTAAAAAAAAAACAGAGAAGTAGGAGGAGCAAAAAGAAAGAGCAAGCTCCTTATGAATTTAACTACACAAATCATTCCATGCTTCACATTAGATTAGGACAAGTATGCAAAATAAGTAAAGAAGAGCAAGAAGCAACCCCATGCCATTTTGAATGTATAACCACACCCAACTCAAGCATAGCAATATGTAAATAGCCTCACATGTAAAAATCTGAGCCAAAGAAAATCATACCTCGGTGTGTATCCTAGCAAAGCACCCCAAAATCCAACAACAGAGACCAAAGGGCGTAAACCAAGCCAAAAAACCGATCAGCCAACTTCCAGAAATTTCAAAGAGCAAGGCCAACAGCACCTCTGCCTTACTCGAACACAAGCTCAGGGAAAACCGTGAGCAACGGAGGAAGAGAAAGAAGAGGAGGAGAGGTGAGGCAATGACAACACACAACACCAGCCAACAAAAAATAAGAGCCAACCTTAAACCCTAATCCAAAAGAGGCTTTTATAGCCGGCCTCAAGAAGAAGAGCCAGCAGAAGCCGTCCCACTTACCTGGGCGTCTCGGCTGCGAGGAAAAGGGGCGGGAGAGAGTGGCGACAAAGTCGCCGAAAAGAGGCGACAGGGCGAGAGTGGCGGCGAGGAAGGCCGAAAGAGGCCTCGTCGTGAAGCGGTCGCCGTGGGAAGTGGCGAGAAGGTACAGGGACCAAGGTCGGAGCTCGCGCAGGAGCCAGAGAAACGGGATCGGGACCGGGAGAAAAAAAAAAAGAAAAAAGGCGAGGTCCACGCGGGTAAGGGAAGAGAGGGGAGAAAATTAGGGTTTAAAATAGGATTTTTAAATAGGAAAAATAAGGATTTATTTAATAAAAATCGGTAAAATTTCGCGTCGCGGGTCCGCGCTCCAAACACGACAAGTTATATGCCTCTTCCTAGCAAATTCGACGTCCGCGACGCAATGGCGCGATCCGTTTCGCGATCCGAGGTCGTTCGGAGAACGCCGTCGCCGGTCGAGTCGAAAGTGCGTCAAATTCGATTTCGTCGAAGTTCGACCTTGATGGCGCTCGTTCGGCATTCGACTTCGATCTTGATCCGTCGCGGAGAATTTGAAGACGTCGAGGCGGGGCTCGGCGAATTTGTGCTCCGGTGGTGCAAAGTGTGCACAAGGCTACCCTGAGGTCCGAAGTGGTCCTATAGGAACTCGATTTGGAGTCCTAACGCTAATTCCGACCTACCGGTTGTGAGAGAGGTCGGGAATTCGTCCGGGATTCAAAAGAGTGTCGAAGTGGTTTCAAGCACTCTAAGACGAGGTGGGTCCAGTGCTAGGAATCTAAGATCGTCGGGGAAGCTCCTAAAGCTAGAACCCTAAATCCTAGGAGGAAAACTAAACCTCGACAAAAGTGAGGTCAACATGAAAGTAGGACATCCCAATGCTCAACGTTGGGAGATGTACTTCGACGGAGCTTCGTCAGCCAGTAGAGATAAAGATTCGCAAACAATAATTCCGACGGAGCAGAATTGGCTCAATTTTCATTACACCGAGATCGAGGAATGTTAAGATACTCTTACCACTTGGCCAGAGCCGTGTACGAATAACGAGGCGAATATGAGGCTCTAATAACGGGGTTAGGTTTGGCAATTTTAATGGAAATAACGGACCTCGCTATCTACGGAGATTCTCGACTTGTTATCCGACGAGGTAGCTGGACAGTACAAGATCTTGAAACCCAGGCTAGAACAGTACCACCGCTACACGATGAAGTTGTTGGAACAGATTCCCAATGTGACGTTGTATAGAATTCCCCGAGGTGACAATTCTCATGCAGATGCTTTAGCCAAATTAGCTAAGGAGTTTGCATGCCCGCCGGAAGATTCTATCGACGTTACAATACAAGGATGTCAAGTCCTATCTCAAATCGACATGGATATCGTGCATAAGCAGGGAAGTGAGAACACAGTTGTTGCAGTAGCTGTAGGTGAGAATGATTGGCGTCGACCGCTTGTCGAATACTTGCGAGCAGGGACACTGCGGCAGGACGGATCGACGAGCACATCAGATTAAGAGGAGGGCATTGTCATACGCCCTAGTTGACAACGTGTTATACAAAAGATCATTCGATTAGATGTGGTTAAGATGTCTGAGCGAGACAGAAGCGCAGAATATCGTCAAGAAAGTACATGCAGGACTATGTGGTGCCCACCAGTCAGGTCCGAAAATGAAAATGAAAATCAAGAGAATGGGATACTATTGGCCATCAATGTTGAATGACTGCATGGAAATTGCCAGAAGCTGCCATCAGTGTCAGGTGCACGGAGTGGTCTTGCATCAACCGCCGAATGTCTTACACCCGACGATTGCGTCGTGGCCATTCGAGTGTTGGGGCACAGATATAGTGGGTCCGATAGACCCTCCGTCATCTAAAGGACACCGGTTCATACTAGCAGCGACAGACTACTTTTCGAAATGGGCAGAGGCAGTGCCGTTGAAGGAAGTCACAGCACATCATGTTCTTCAGTTTTTCAAGACCCAAATTGTCTACCGCTTTGGTGTTCCCCGCAGGGTTATTTCAGACAACGGTACAACATTCAAAAGCACTAAAATCAACAGTTTGGTCAAACGGCATGGGATAGATTGGAGATATTCTACGATCTACTACCCGAAAGCGAACGGTCTAGCGGAGGCCTTCAATAAGACTCTCATGCAAATTCTGAAAAAGACATTAGACAATAATAAAAGAGGGTGGCACGAGCGATTACTCGAGGCATTATGGGCGTACAGGACGACGTTCGAACCCCGACTCAATCTACACCTTACGCCTGGTGTATGGGTCCGAGGCTGTGCTTCCTTTGGAAGTGCAATTACCATCCCTCAGAATCGCCGTAGCTAACAAAATCACAACGGAGGAGAATGCCAAGCTCTGGCTCGAAGAGCTAGAAAGTCTCGAAGGGAAGCGACTCGTAGCACAACAGAACCTTGAATTATACCAAGCGAGGATGACACAAGCCCACGACAAGCTGGTCCGCCCAAGAACGTTTAAAGTTGGTGACTTAGTCCTCGTACTCCGAAGGCCTATTCTTGCGCACCGTAAGATGGGAGGAAAATTTGAACCGACTTGGGAGGGACCGTTCGTGGTTGAAAAAGTCTACTCCGGAGGAGCCTACCAGCTGATAGATTGCCAGGGTGAAAGGCCCATGCTACCAATTAATGGGCGATATCTGAAAAAGTACTATGCATCGTGACGTTTCGAAGGGCTTGATTACGAGTCCTAAGATATGCCGATGTGACAATTGTCTGTAACTGGGTCCAATAAATGAAATAAAAAAATGTGTGTCTGTAATGAAAATGATAAGTTGACTTCTCCTGAATAAAATTACATTTCTTTCATATTGAAATCTGAAATGCCACAAATTCCACATTCTTTCATAAATTTACATGCTTGAAATGAAATAAAAACATGACTTTGTAAAATATATTCAACAATAAACTAGTATTGTTCCTGTTCGGTTTGAATTTTAGCACGCTGACGTTTTTCCTATTTTTTTTGCAGGAAAATGTCGAGCAAGAGGCTGATTTTCTCATTTAAAAATGGCATCAAACTCGCACTCGACGAGGAAGAGGCGGCACAGGGCGCCGTCATAGAATTTGACCTGGACTTTGAACAGGTGAAGATGGATTATGAGGGTCACATGCTAAAGGTAGTCAATCCAGATGAAGCGTAAAACCCGAAGACGATACTCGGCTTCAAGAGCGAGAGAACACACTCGCGGCGATAAATAAGAGAAAGTTCGAGGATGACAAAGATGAGATACAGGGAGCTGACAACCCGATTGTGAATGCCATACAGGGGAACCCCATTAGTGTTCCATTACAGGTGGTACCAGCAGATGCATCTAGGAAGATTCCACTTTCACGCACACGCCGTAATTTGAAGCGTCGCGAACTCCTGATGCAAGCATCGCTCGGAGAAAAGGGTAGCCCGAGAGTCACTGCAGCAGATGCCCCGAGTAGCACAGTGGAAAGAACGAAGTGCGAACCGACTGGTAGGGGATGTCATCCCCAGCCTTCGCTAAAGAAGAGAAAGACCAAGCCGATTCAGAAGCCTTCCTTACCGTAAAACGTGCCGACTGAATCCCACGAGGATCACATCATAGGCCCAGCGACTCAAAGTCATGAAAATCAACAGGAAATCGTGCCTTACATTTCACGAACTGTTAAATCAAAGCTACTGCCGACAATTTCAGAGGATGAACCAGAGAAATTTCAAAGGGTTCGAAAGCAAAATTTTGAGCACTTTGAAAGAATTCGAGGAAATATGTTAACATTCCGGAAGGACCGGAATTGCATACGGATGTGTTCTCGGGTAGCGAACGAGGAGGGCATAATTGATTATGTCTTTTACCTCAGGGACTTAGGCCGGGCAGGCCGTTTAAGGGAGAAGACGTATTCTGAATCCCGAAGATGGATACGAGGCAAGGGACGAGTTACTATTCAGTTTGGTTGTTGCTACAACTACGCCCATGACAGCAAAGGGAATCCGCCGGGCATCATAAGACACGACAAGGTAGACCCGATGCCCTCGATATTAAAGAGTATGATTAAAAGGATGGTTTCTTGGCACATATTGCCAGCGGATTGTGTGCCGAATAGTTGCATTATAAATATCTACAAAGAGGGGAACTGCATTCCACCCCATATAGATCACCATGATTTTCTGAGACCATTCTGCACAGTCTCCTTCCTCAGCAGGTGCGATATTATGTTTGGGAGAGAGTTGCGGGTCATTGGCCCAGGTGAATTCAGTGGGCCAGTAAAGATCCCTCTTCCAGTTGGATCAGTGCTTGTGCTTAAAGGAAATGGAGCCGATCTGGCAAAGCACTGCGTTCCAGGAGTACCGCAAAGGAGAGTGTCCATCACTTTCAGGAAAATGGACGACAGGAAAGCACCATTCGGATATCGCCCGACCCGGACTCGAAGGGTTGCGGCCTCTAGAGTTGTGAGACAAGACACCTCTAAGAGTGTACGAGGGACTTTCGTCTCGAAGTACGTCTTGAGAGGAGGGTTAGTCTCTACATAATTCCGGATGGCTCGAAAGAGACTTGACGAAGAAATCACCGATAGCTTATGATCGAAGATTGCATTCTACGTACGGATATTACTCATATGTATCTCTTTATATTTATCGACGTTGCGTATTCAGACTATGTTTCATCTTATCTGATTTCGAAGTATTAATAAAGTTTGCTTTTGCTACGTCGTGCGATTGGTTTAATGTCGTTAAGCTGAATGTTTGATTCGGCTTTGCAAATGCTAACGAATCGGGAACGATACGAAAGATACTTGCAATAAAAATTAAAAAAAAAAATGTCAACGTCATGAAATTAAATAAACTTCACAATCATAAATTGAAACAGTGACAAAACTCGACGAATGAAATAATAATCTAACTTCATACGACTCTGCACTTGTCCATAAAACAATTGAAATTAAAATGGCATTCGAAATCAAAACGATCAAAATCAACCAATTTCAAATCCAAATTTCGACCCAGCTGGGTTGAACCTTCTCAATATGTCGCTATCATTATCCCTTTCCTCGGGCCAAAATCTCATCCCACGAGAACACTGGGTCCTTAATTCCTGGTAGAAGAGTTTAGCTGGTTTTACTTGCATAGAACTGCACTCTTCTCAGTTCTCTATCTTTTTCGACGTAAATCCCTGGGTGGTGGTCTCTTTTGGCGTAAATTCCCTAGTTGGTGGTCTTCCTTTAGCGTAAACTCCCTAGTTGGTGGCTATCTTTTTCGACGTAAATCCCTGGGTGGTGGTCTCTTTTGGCGTAAATTCCCTTGTTGGTGGCCTTCCTTTAGCTTAAATTCCCTAGTTGGTGGCCTTCCTTTAGCGTAAATTCCCTAGTTGGTGGCTATTTCTTTTGACGTAAATCCCTAGGAGGTGGTCTCTTTTGGCGTAAATTCCCTAGTTGGTGGCTTTCTTTTAGCGTAAACTCCCTAGTTGGTGGCTATTTCTTTTGACGTAAATCCTCAGGTGGTGGTCTTCTTTGGCGTAAATTCCCTAGTTGGTGGCCTTCCTTTAGCGTAATTCCCTAGTTGGTGGCTATCTCTTTTGACGTAAATCCCTAGGTGGTGGTCTCTTTTGGCGTAAAATCCCTAGTTGGTGGCCTTCCTTTAGCGTAATTCCCTAGTTGGTGGCTATTTCTTTTGACGTAAATCCCTAGGTGGTGGTCTCTTTTGGCGTAAAATCCCTAGTTGGTGGCCTTCCTTTAGCGTAAATTCCCTAGTTTGTGGCTATTTCTTTTGACGTAAATCCCTAGGTGGTGGTCTCTTTTGGCGTAAATTCCCTAGTTAGTGGCCCTCTTTTAGCATAAACCTCTTCTTGGTGACTATTTTCGGCATAAATCTCGTGTTAGTGGCCTCGTACTTTTCTGCCCAAATTGATTTCCTCATTTAATCAAATTTACATCACTCAAACAAAACTTACAACAAAATAACCAAACAACACATCATATTGCAATTCTTTCATCCCCAGCAGAAACTTTTAAAGATCTTCAATTGCTCTTGTCTCTGGGTTGGGGTCCCCAGTGGAAAGCCCCAACTCAAATTTACTCCGACTCCGAGGCAATTTGTTCTGAGTGTGACATGCTTACATAGTCTCCTAGTCGTGTTGATTGTTTCGGTCAACACCAATACGCGCGGTGTGCCTGACCTGCACACCACACCTATTGGGGGTCCTTTTGTTGACCTCATTTTAGTGAGGTCTTAGGCTATTCCTCCTAGGCCCTAGGATCTAGCCTTAAGAGTTCTGTATTGACCATCCTAGCGGACTAATAATGGAGCCCCACCTCACATAGAGCTTCGAGCCACTTCTAGACCCATTTTTGTAAGACCTCGCATGAGTAGTCCCAAGCACTCGACTCTTTGTTGCAAGGGCTAAGGACTAACATGTAGAGGGCTCGAAAATGAGTTCCCATAGGATCAGACGGCCTCAGGTAAACTCTTAATGACGTTCGAATTCGTGCACACCATAATTTGACACTTTTTTTGGCCCGACCATCGGCGAACTTGTCTGGACGATCCTCGGATGACGAAACGGACCACACCGGATGCGTCCGGACGTCGAATTTAGCTAGGAAGGACACCCATATTGATATGGTTCCACGCGTGCGCAAACGACACGAAAATTGATGCGCATTTTTTTTTAATTAGCGGGGCACGGGTTCGGACTCAGCCCGGGTTCAATTAGACCCGACATAGGCTGAACACGAGCCGGGGCCATTTCACATTTCAAATTTTAAATTTCAAATCGCCCACTTAATATCATATTAATTAGGTTTAATTGGAGGATCCTAATCTTCCTATTAAAACTCATCCTTACTTGGAAGCTAATTAATCTCCCGCTCATTGAAAACTTAACGAGCTATGGGAGAGGCGCGGGAGACAAAATCCAGCTCAACCGGACAAATCGAGAGAGAGCCTTCATCTTCCTCTCCGTTCCTCTCACCCGCTGGCTCTCGATAGATCGCCCCGTCTCCCTCACGCTCGACACAGAAATTCGACCCGCTCGTCCTCCCCGCCTGCTAGCCCGCTCGCTCCCGATCGACGCTCGACGCCAGACCGAAGCGCTGCTCGATCCCGCTCCTCCTGTTCGAAACCAGCCCGCTCGCTCCCGATCGACGCTCGACGCCAGACCGAAGCGCCGCTCTCTCCCGCTCGCCCCTTCCTTGCTCGACAGAAGCCCGCTCGACCTCCCCTCTCACACGCGACAGAAGTCCACTCGCCATCCACGCCGAGTCCCGTCGCCTCCTCTGCGAGAACCCACTCGCCCGTCGCCGAACCTCCTCGCTCGATCCGTTCCTCCCCGAAACCATCGATTGAGGTAAGTCGCATGTGTCTCGTTTTCCCTACGTTTTAAAACAAATCCTTGTTGTGAAGAAGTCGAGTTTTACTAGTCGGGAACCTAAATATTGCTCGGACTCGATTAATTAATGCTCCTTTAATCGATTGGAGTACTTGGATTGAGGGTGAGCATGGATTGATTTATTTACTTTCCTTTATGTTTGGAGAATTTTTTAAGCATGCTTTCCCCGAGCTTTTGAAGAGTATGTTATGTTAATTTTGAGTGTTTTAAGATTGGTTGTTTCGAGTAGCTCATCATCCATGGCACATGTTTCTCTTTTTAATTATCTTGTGTGCTTTGACAATTCACTGATCCTTTAATTGAACTAGCCATGTTTGTTTGCCATTATCTAGGAATCATCTTAAATGCTAGTGTTAAAATGATCTTTTGTGAGCATGGGGAATGAAACTGATCTCCATTAAATTTAGGATAATGTTTGTTAGCTGTTAAAATGATACGCTTACTTGTTTCAATTATGAATTATTGGATGCGAATCATTTTCTAATTGAGTCCTCCCTCTACTATTATTCCGATAGTCTTTATCGAAACTTGTTTTTTTTTAGAAGGATTTACATGTGTACCACACAATTCTCATGTATTCACATATTTAGCACTTAAACTTTCATATTTACACACATAACACTTAAACCTTTGATGTTACACAAAAATGTTATTATCACCAACTTCTCAAAAAAAAAAAATAAATAAATAAATAAATAAATAAATAAAACAAAAAAATCTCTTTTGCTTGTTAAAAAAAAAAAAAAAAAGAACTCTGCATAAAAACTTAAACAACAACTTTTGCATGAAAATTAGAGAATCTTTCTTATAAAATATGTAAAGGTCCGTGGTTAGTCACTTGGATTGGGTTAAGGACTACCCTCCTTAGATCGTCGGGTTAGTAACCTCATCCAAGGTCGGATAAGACTACGCGATCCAGCTCCGAGCCCCCACCTCTACCGATGTCTTATACCTGGCTCCGATCTTTCATATGTGACTACGAGTTTTGCTCATGATTTCTACGACTTGTTTTCTTTATTTTCCGACTTTCGTGTCGGGTTTTCTGCTCGTACTTCTCTGCAAGTTTATTTAAATCCACTCGCAAATCATACATGCTTGCAATACTAAATCATACGACGGTAGCAGATGCCTGTCGTACACATTTACATTTTAAGTACTTGCAATTTCATTTGTCTACTTTACTCGCACTTTACTTTCAAAGACTTTTATTCGTGCCAATTTACTTTACTTCCGCATGCAAAGCCGAAAACAACAACAAAACCCGAAACATTAAAACACATTTGCAAAACCGCTCGAACCTTAGACATTAGGATTATTACTTCAGTGAAGAGCTTGGAGCCGACTCCGTGGGCAGCATAACGAGGAGCTTGGATCGAGAAGCAAGAGGATCTTCTTCGACAAAACTCTCCGAGCTTTAAATAACATATAGTGACTTCGAGTAGTTCGCTCCTCGCGGCGTAAACCCTCACTCTTATTATATTAAACTATCAAAATTATTTTCAAAATCATATATCTTTTATATTAAACTAAATCACTTAAATTTTTATATTCTTTTAAAAGCAAAAAAAGCTGGCCGACAGGCTCACATACCAAAATGGGCCGCTTCGAGTCTTCCTCTCAAAGGGACAACCCAGCCCTCTTGTGTAGAGTCATCAAAAAGCTCGTTGTTCGCGAACAGTTCGTGTTCGGTTCGCCAAAAGTTTGTGTTTGATTCGTTCGATAAGCAAACGAGACGAACACGAACAATTTTTTTCGTTCGGTTTGTTAAACGAACCAAACATGAACAGTGATGTGTTCGTTCGTGTTCGGTTCGTTATTTTTCGAAATATAAAATAATTTAAAATAATTATATATAAAAAATTTATGATATTTTAAAAATAATTATATATTATAAAAATTTATCGTATTTTAAATAATTAAACTTACTATAAATTATAATATATGATAAATTATTAATAACGATAATAATATTATAGTATTAATTATATTAATATAAATGTTATAATATTATAATTAATATACTATATCTTATATATTAAAATAAAACCTTAATCATAACCCTAAACGCCTTATTCGGTTTGCTTCATTTTGAGGAAGTATGGGTTCCACGATGTGTACGGAATACCCGATCGATTTGCTTCATTTTGAGGAAGTATCTTATCAAAGCTAGAGGTCGTCGAAAAAGCTCTTTGTTCGCGAACGGTTCGTGTTCGGTTCGCCAGGAAGTTCGTGTTCGTTCGATAAGCAAACAAACCAAACACGAACAGTGATGTGTTCGAACATTTCAAACACGAACACTAGCTCTGTTCGTTCGTGTTCGGTTCGTTTACACCCCTACTCTTGTGCAAGGCCGGCTATCGTAGGAGACCATCTGACTAGTAAGGTCATTTTTTTAATCCATTATTAAAAATCACGCTCTACACTTGGGACTTGATTTTCTCACCTAGGTTCCAGGGATGGGCATTGTACTGGCAACACCCGACACTCACATCACGGACTTTTCATCAGACACCGAGGAAGGTCGTTGTACAGTGCGAGATGTACTATGTTGATTATTTCATTGACTTTCTCCTTTGTGTATAAAGTGGAGGGAAAATGAGAGGAAAGTGTGTTTAGATCTTACTCTCGCGCTTGCTCGCTTGCCCGCTCTCCCTCAAGGAACTTACGAAGAGCCTGGCTTTTCCGACTTTCCAGAGATAAGAATTTAATTTATTTCCTAAGGTTCCCTCTCAAGTCTCCAATTCATCTCTCTCTCTCTCTCTCTCTCTACTTTTACAATACAAGGTCTTTCTTGGTTTTATGCACTCACAAACAATATGAGACTCTACATCTCAAAAGGATTAACAAAAGCCATATTATTCTTTAGTATTCGTGCTCAAATGCACGCGTTGCTTGGATTTATTTATATTAGCTGGACAATTTAGGAAGATTTACATACCACACAATTCTTATGTATTTACATATCTAACACCTAAACTTCCAACTTTTACATGCATGCCACCTTACCTTTGCATGAAGGTGTATAATTCACTTTTTAAAAGTTAAAAAGGTGGCACTTTTGATGTGATATGAAAGATTTGGGTGTTATAAATGTAAAAAGTAAAATCTAGATGTTCAATATGTAATTGATGGATTGGGTGGTATGTAAAACCCCTACAATTTAATGCATTGATGAATTAATATGTGCAGAAATTACCTAACTGGTAGTAATGTGTCATGGAGTCAAACGTTTTGACTTGTTTCCAAAGGTGTTCAAAGTAGAAAATTTGATGCATTTCAATGAAACAGGCATCCTATCATTTAGTTACTGTATTAATCATCTCATGCTCATGTAAATAGATTATGCCATCTGGTGTGTTGTCATATCCTTTAATAACACAGATCAGTGAGTTAAAATCTGCAATTGGCCCCATAACTGGAAGAAGCGAGCAGTTTTGCTCCGATGCATGCTTTCGAAGATACTTGGTTGCTCGTAGCTGGAATGTTGAGAAGTCGAAGAAAATGCTGGAAGATACTCTGAAGTGGAGATCACTATATAAGCCTGAGGAAATTCGTTGGGTAATTTCCTTAGTCTAATACCCTCGTTCATACGAAAATGCTGGAATCTGTCAATATTATTCGCCATTGTTATTTAAATGTTTTAGCAAGATGTTGCTATGGAAGGCGAGACTGGAAAGTTGTACAGAGCCAATTTTCAGGACAGGGATGGCAGGACTGTTCTTGTGATGAAACCAGGAAAACAGGTAAAAATCTCTTTTTCATGGAAGATAATCCATTTATTCATGGCCTAAGGGGAAAATATTTACGAATTTGCAGAACACGTCATCGCCTAATAATCAACTCCGTCATCTGGTTTATCTCTTTGAGAATGCAATTCTCAATTTACCTGAGGGTCAAGAGCAGATGGTGTGGCTGATAGATTTTGGAGGATGGTCTCTAAGCAACTCAGTCCCGTTAAAGATGGCAAGAGAAACAATACATGTCTTGCAAAATCACTATCCTGAGAGGCTTGCTGTTGCTTTTCTTTATAATCCTCCGAGAATCTTTGAAACATTTTGGAAGGTAAATACTTCTCTCTCTCTTATATTATTATGGTTTGCATTCATACCTGTTTGGTTGCTCGAGTAACTAAGTGGCACAAATATTATTTATTTATTTATTTATTGGTTTGCAGCCAATATAGTGAAATAACTACCAAAAGATTGCAGCTTTCCCCATTGGAATTTGCTCTATCATCTGGTCTCAAGTTATTTCAATGCAGGAAAAGCATCTCTTTCATTTGCAAGCATCCAGGCAGACCATAAGTTAATTTGTTTATAACATATCGTTTCTTATTTAATTTGAGTTACCTTATCTTGAAATCCATTAATTAGAGTTCTTGAATAATAAATTTTCCTTGTAATTTGGTCAAAGTGTAGTATGCATATCATATATCAATAGCACGATTGCTCCATGAGATGAATTTGACTTACAGAAAAAAAAAAGAGAGGAGAAAAGAGAGAGTTGGTTTCATACCCAAAATCTTATCTTTGAATGCCATGATCTGTTAACTCTCAAGCCTAGTTTTCCTTTATTAAGCCCAAGAATCTCTTCTTTTATGTTTAATGTGCTAGGGAATGGAGTTCATTAAATCAGAAGTTTAAGCTAGTGGTTAAGTTTAGGAAAGCGCAAATCCCTATTATGAAGGAATTTATTTCCTGCTATCAACATATATTCCACTAATATTGTTCCTTTTTATTTATATTTTCTATTTCCTATTTTCCCTTTTCAGAGGGATTCTTTTTTTTTTTTTTTTTTTTTGCTATTATAGATATGCACAGGATTGTAGTGCTTTAGAAGACGCAGGAATAATCTTTCTCAAAATTTCCATATGGTATCTGAGATCTTAGAAATTTCTTTCCTTCTCAAGGCTACAACCCTGTTCTACCTCTGTTTTGTCTTTGAGGTCAAAGATGCAAGAAATTTATTTCCTTCGCAAGGCTACAACCTTGTTCTGCCTCTGTTTTGTCTTTGAGGTCAAAGTTGCAAGAAATAAAATTCATAGAGGAATTTATTTCCTCTGCAAGGTCAAAGAATGTAGTACCAAATTCCTCATAGCTGAGATATGAGGAATTTATTTCCTCTGCAAGGTCAAAGAATGTCGTACCAAACTTGCTCGTCACTATCGACAATGAAGGATCCAAAAAAATCTCTGTCCTTGTCGTTCTAACCGTCAGCTCTGACGGTCACATAAGCTCGATTGTTGTCATTCGAACATCTCCTTCGACACTCACATACGCTCGATCACCGCTTCATCTCTGGCTCCTCGTCCGACTCTTCCAACTCTTCTAATCAAGGTCTTTGCTTCATCTTCTCACAATTGAGATTGCAGTGAAATTTTCGTTCGCCTTACTCTTCCAATCTAATTGGTAACCACATTTCATCTCAGAAACTGTTCGTTCGAATAGTCTAAGTATATCATACTGCAAAATTGTTCTTCCTCTTCAATTTGCTCAAGTAGAGGATGATACACTCCTATGATCAATTCTACTTGCCGAACTTGTGAAAATTGAGAGTTGTGCACATTCCTCTAGTTCCTATTCACTCTTTTAGCCAAGCAATCAAACTAGGGGTTCTTTTCTTGCTTTTTTTCGAGCAACAGATCTTCTCGATTCGAGCCTCATAATTTTATCATAGTCAAACACGGCATGGCCTCACAATCTTCTTCAGCTAAAATCACCTCTTGCCCTAAGCCTATATATTCAATGCCCAATGTACCGAATTACTCATCCCATCTATTTAAAACCATAAAATGCATGGTCGTAATTTTCTTCAATGGTCTTAGTCCTTCTTCATAACACTGCCGTTGCCGGTCCCAAGCCCGGATGTGAAAAGTGGAGGGTTGCGTTAGGTAGTCGACAGCCAGCGTAAAACTTGTCGAAAAAAAATCATGACATGAATCCTTTTGATCATTGTGTAAGTCTTGGGGCGTCCCACGGAAGCGACGCGTCGTATGGCTGAATACGGTGGAAAGTGTGCAGAGGCCGCTACACCGGCGCCGGGTGTAGTGTCAAGTAAGCGAGGGTTCCCACATTACGGACGGATGCGGGTAAAGAAGTTAGTCCGTGATACTTAGTATTAGGATAGGATCCTCGGAATATATGTACTCTCGATGGTAAACTAATGGAATTGGTTGATATTATGATCCATAGAAAGATAAATATCCTATGTATTCAAGAAACTAAATGGGTTGGAGAAAAAGCTAAGGAGATTGATAACTTAGGTTTTAAACTATGGTATTCAGTAAGAGTCGTACTAGAAATGGTGTAGGTGTAATTATAGATAAGAGTTTGAAAGATAATGTTGTCAAAATTAATAGAGTTGGAGATAGAATTATAACACTTAAAATTATTATTGATACTTAAGATTTTTAATATTATAAGTCTTTATGCTTTCCTCAAGTTGGTTTAGATATAGTGTCTAAAGATAAATTACGGAATGATCTGAAGACTTAATACACTCGATACCCTTGAAGAAAAAATTTTTATTGGAGGAGATTTAAATGGACATGTCGGTAAAGTGGTAGAAGATTTCATAAATATTCATGGTGGCTACGGTTATGGAGCGATTAATGAAGAAGGTAGAGTCATTTTAGATTTTGCTTTAGCGTATGATATGATTATTACTAATACTTTATTCAAGAAAGAGATGAGCATCTTATTACTTATAAGAATGGATCTAATAAAACACAAATTGATTATTTTCTTATGAGAAGAAGAGATCGTCGAGATTGTAAGGATTGTAGGGTTATTCTAAGTGAGCAATTAAGATCCAACATCGATTATTAGTTCTAGATTTTAAGATGAAGAGTTGTAAAATAAAGAATACTAGGATTCAACATCGTAGAATAAGATGGGAGCACCTAAAAGACACAAATAAAATTATTTTTATGAGTAAAATTCAAGATTTAAATATTTGGGATGTTCATGAAGACGCGAATGTTATGTGGGAAAAATTAACTAATACTTATTAAACAAGCTGACTAAAGATGTACTTGAAGAATCAAAAGAAAAAGTTTCTATAAATAAAAATAGTTGGTGGTGGAATAATAATGTGCAAGAAAAGATAAAATATAAGAAGTTGTGCTATAAAAATTGGTTTAAATGTAAAAGCGTAGAGAACTGGGTAAAATATAAAACGGTCCACGAGGAGTGTAAAAGAATAATCTGTGACGCTAAAAATTCGCTTTTAGTGATCTTTATAACATGTTAGATACTTAAGGAAGGTGAAAAATATATGTATAAACTAGCCAAACAAAGAGAAAGAAATGTAAAGATTTAACTCAAGTAAAATGTATTAAAGCATTGAAAATCAAAAAGTCTTTTCTTAGAAAAAGATATTCAACATAAAGGTGGGTTAGTTATTTTGATAAACTTTTTAATGATGATGCTGAAAATACGATTGACCTTAGTGATCTTAATATCGTTAATAATAATAAAACTTTTCATTTTTACCGTCGCATTAGTAAAAAAGAAATTGATGAGGCTTTAAAGAAAACCAAGGGGGGAAAGTCTGTAGGACCTGATGATATCCCAATTGAAGTGTGGAAATGTTTAGGTGATTTGGGGGTTTCTCGCTTGCTAAACTTTTTAATATTATTTTAAAAACTAAAAGGATGCCCGAGGAGTGGAGAAAGAGCATTTTGGTCCCCATTTTTAAGAATAAAGGAGATGCACAAGAGTGTGCAAATTATAGAGGAATTAAATTGATGTGTCATACTTTAAAATTATGGGAGAGGGTAATTGAACATAGGTTAAGACGTATTACGAAGATTTCTCATAATCAATTTGGATTTATGCCTAGGTGTCTACCATGGAAGCTATATATTTATTGAGAGGTTTGATGGAGAAGTACATAGATAATAAGGAGGATCTACATTTGATTTTTATCGATTTAGAAAAAGCTTACGATAAGGTTCCTAGAGATGTTCTTTGGAGAATCCTCGAGAAGAAAGGTGTTGATATGACTTATATTCAAGTCATTAAAGATATGTATGCTAGAGCCGTTACATGTGTTCGAACCGAAGGAGGATCGACCAAGTATTTTACTATTTCCGTTGGTTTACATCAAGGATCGGCCTTAAGCCCATATCTTTTTGCTTTATTTATGGATGGTCTTACTGGGCATTTACAAGAGGATGTACCTCGGTGTATGCTTTTTGCCGATGATATCCTCATTGTGGATAAGACAAGAGAAAAAGTCCAGGAAAAACTTGAATTATGGAGGTCTACATTGGAGTCTAAAGGTCTTCGTTTGAGTAGAACTAAAGCCGAATACATGGAATGTAATTTTAGTAATAGTAGGTCTAGTGACAAGCAGTGTAACTTTGGGTGATCAAATTATTAAAAGGTGTGAACGATTTAGATATCTCGGGTCCATTGTTCAAAGCGATGGTGATATAGATGGGGATGTTAATAGTAGAATTCAGAGTTGGTTGGTTGAAGTGGAGGAATGCGTCCGGCCTATTGTGTGATAGAAAAGTACCGCTTGGATCGAAAGGAAAATTTTATAAGATGGTGGTGAGACCTTCAATGCTCTATGGTGCTCGAATGTTGGCCTTTAAAAGAGAAGCATAATGTTAAGTTAAGTGTTGCCGAGATGAGAATGATTAGGTGGATGAGTGGCTTTACACTTAGAGACAAAATGCGAAATGAATATATCCGTAAAAGGGTTGGAGTTGCACCGGCGACGGATAAAATTAGAGAGAGTCGCCTTAGATGGTTTGGTCACATTAGACGTCGACCACTCGATGATCCGATTAGGAGAGTAGATGTTTTAAATACATCTTATGTTAAGAAAGGCAGAGCGCGTACCTAGGAAAACTTGGGCTTATTGCATAAAAAATGATCTTAATTTATTAGAATTAAACGAAAATTTGACACTAAATAGGACGCAATGGAGAAAAAGGATTCATGTAGCCGACCCCACTTAGTGGGGTTAAGGCTTTGTTGTTGTTGTTGTTGTTGTTGGTCTTAGTCCGTCTTCATGTACGTTTGTGATATAGGAAAAGATGTGCATCTCACAGGTAAAATTTTGGCTCCATAAATGACATTCTAAATACTAGGTTTGGAATACTTACGACCATGTAGTTATGCCATGGTTGATAACTTTCATGACCACGAAGATTTGAGAAAATATTCTACTACATAGGACAACAAAGAAAATATGGGAGGCTGAAAAATCTTATTCTAGCATTGAAAAATCTTCAAAGTTATTTGAGATTGAGACCAGACTACATGAGCCACGATGAGGGGAATTAAGTGTTACTCAATATTTTAACTCTCACAAGTTGTTGGCTGCATATAGACATGTACGAGGTTTATTCGTAGAAATGCCCTGACGACTTTGCCTTATATAGGAAGATTAATCAACAAAAGAGGACCATCAAATTTCTTCTTGGCCTCAATAAAGACTTGGATGAAGTCAAGGGAGAATCATGGGAATTAAATGCCTTCTTACCATCTGGAAGGAATTCGTAAAAGTTCGAAGGGAGGGCAGCAGAAAGAAGTTAATGATGACAGACCATCTATTAAAGGGTCATCCTTGTACATTCACAAATCTTCGTAGAATAATAAGCCCAAGAAAAGGATGATCGTGATGCAATCATTGTAAGAAACCTGGTCATGCAAAGGAAACATGTTGGAAATTACACAACAAAACTACATATTGGAAGCCATCTATTGATAGACAAGATTGGGAGAATCGTGCAAATGTTACTAACACAACCAACAACAATGCAAAATTCAGTCTATTCACATGTAGCAATTTGGGAAACTTGTCGGTCGCCAGATGTGAATTCGTCGGTTGCTTTTGAAAAACGAGACCAAATAGATCTCATATATTTAGTAGTTTAGATGGTTGAGCATGATGCCACAATAATATACTACTCTAAGGGATAAGCATATAACTTGTTAGTAGGCTCAACATTTAACCTAAAGAGTTTATGACATCTGTTTGGTTTGCGAAACTTTTATGTGTGACCGAAAGTTTCCTTACCCGATATTAAAGATTAGATAGAGTTTATTTTATCTAGGTTCTTAGTTCCTTATAGAGCAAACCTCCATAGTTAATTACATCTTAAATGACCGAAATCACTTAAGAAAATTCTCAATTAAGATCAATAGTTTTGTCTTCGAGATTTCAAAGTTTAGTTTTTAAGATTTGACATGAAAATTCAGGGGGAAATGACCAAATAGGAGCAGTTATTTCAGAGTCAGGCACATCTAAATATTACCTATTTATTTTATACATTCCATGCTCATTTTTAATGATATTGCACTTTAAAAGAATGTATTTTGCATGTTTTTGGCTTCAGATTCAAAAAATGAACTTTTAGAGAAAATGAAGCAAAAACAATGTAATTTTAAGTCAAATCAAGCAAGGAAAAATTTTCAGATCTAGCGCATTTTGATACATCTTTCTTTGTTTAATCTCCTTCACTTTTATGACATGTTTTTGAATGAAATTACAGTTTAAAGAAATATTTTTTCTTGTAAGTATACACTAGGAGCAGATTGGAGCTGCAATGGGGCAAAACGTAGCGAAATAGGTGTGTTGCCCGTTAAGTGGCGCCTAAGCGCCAGTCTCGACCAGATAACGGGGCCTAGGCGCCGAAATTTGCACCTAGACGCCAGAGATAGTTTTGGACAGCTTCTAGACGCCCCAAAGAGTTATAAGGCAACTTTTGGCACTTGGGAAGGCACCTTTTGTCATTTTAAACTGTTAGAACCTCCAGGAATGTATTGAGGTCATAGATAAGAGTAGGAGACTTAGATTTCTATCTTTTTATGGAGAGATTGATGAGAGATTTTGAGAGACATCTGTAAGAAATTGTATAAGCATTGCATGGATTAACATGAGACTTTGTTGAAGAGATTTTCATCTTCATTTCAGAGGGAAAAAGCTATGTATTGTGTTATTCATTATTTTATAATTGTTGTAAATACTTTTATAGTTAATTTGCTTTGATTTAAACGAAGTTTTCTGTAGTGTTTTCTCCATGCTTAATATGTAGTTATCTTCTTATGATGAGAACTAATCATGTGTGGGATTAGAATGGTTTGAAGATTTCTTTTATTAAAAAAATTGTCATGGTATTTTCTCTGATTCTTCATTTACTTTACAAATTGACCACTTATGAGGTTAAAATCCATTGCGAAACATAATGACCCAGAAGGGCTATAATTTCACAAAACTAGTGAATACCACATTAACATTAAGATGAGAGGTTGACTCCGTTCACTGGTTAGTGCAAATAAATAGGGACATGAGTTTTGATGGGCGTATAATTGACGTTTCTAGGGTGACAGACTAGATTCCCAATCGATTAGATCTTGAGTTTGGAACCTGAGGCCCTGGTTGGTCCTATAGCGAGGGCATGGTGAGTAATTTAGAAGTGAGAGACTAAAACCTACTCAACATTACCATACAATCAGAGAACAAACTTTAGGATTAATCAGTATTCTTTATGCACTTGGAAGAGAATAAATAATATGCATGCTTCTATTTATCACAAAACTATATTTTAACCTTTAAACATTTGATTCCTACACTTATTTTAATTTCATTGCAAGGAGGAAGGGGATTTTAATTATATAAAAACTTTTCAAAATTTAACCTGTCTCCTTAGATTAGGTTTTTATTTAATTTAGTTAAACTTAATTTTTATAGTAAATTTAGGAAACCAAACTTTTACAAAAATTTCAAACTAAGACCTGATAGTTGTAGACTAGAATTAGCCTAAGAGATTTCTTACATCGCTTCTCAGTGAGATCGATATTTGGGTTTTTAAAGAAAGTTTTATATTACTTGAAACGATACGTGCACTTACGTGGAACCCCTAGTGTGTGAAGTATAAATCAAATTATAAACTATAAATCATATCTATTTTGCATACTAGCTGCTAAATAGAACTTGAGTTAAATTTTTTGTCATCTTTGAGAACTTAAATAACTGCGTACTTGCGGATTGGGTTAGAGTCCAAAAGTGAGAAATGTATGGGATGTCATAGATTCCGATGAGAATCTAAATAATTTCACAAGCTATCCCAATGTTTGACTTTATGTCTTGGAATGATGTCATTTAATGTTTACTCTTGTCAATTATTTAAAATTAGGGCTTACACTTGCACGATATACGATTATACAAATAGCTTAAGAAGATTGGAGGATTTACACCATACTGAACGACGACCTTAGAATTCTAAAAGATTTATGACTTATTGACTTATACTGCACAACATGATTGTGCAAGAACATAGAAAATAAAGTGAGAACTTATACTGTTTTAGGGAGACAGTCTCGAAATCCTAAGAGTTTATGTTATTCAAGTTTAAAGAAAGTTTTTTTTTGCTGAAGTAGATCCACTTCATGTCATATCTTGATTCATCCTCTGAAATTGTCATTTGTTTTGCTTGCATCCTCGTCGTCCTGCCCGCAAGGTTTGCTTCAAGTTTCATGATGTAGCGGCTTTAGGTTTAGGGTTCTATATGTGAACACGCAATTGTTGAATCATGATCTGCCGCAGTGTACCTCCTAGCCGATTTCCTGCCGTTCTCTACCCTAGGTGCTTTGCAAGTCTTGTAAATAAATGCACAAGTAAAAGAACAGTAAAACGCAGTAAAGTGCAGTAAAGAATAAAAACCTGAGATTCCTGCAGCTGCTGCAAAAGGGTTACCATAATAAACATATCATAGTAATGTATAAGAAATTAAAAGCAAATCATAGAAAAAAAACAAGAACGAGTAAAACATAACACGATACCACATATAGAAGATCAAGAGTTGGTGTAAAGATTTAGTTTTGGGGAAGCTCAAAATCAGGACCATGCACTAACAATTCTTCCCAAAGAAACTCTGTAAGCAACTGTAAGCTTCATGTATGTGAGACCCAACATAGGGTAAAAGGTTACCGACTAGGCAATCATACGAGGGCAATCCTCAAATCGGTCTACGTGACTGACACATGAATTTATCTCAAGTAACATTTCAAATGTTGAATTTTAAGTTATGCAAAAATAGTTGTGTACATTTTGGCATGCAAAATATGAGTTTCATTCAGAAAAAAATATTTTTGACATTATATACGTTCTTTGAAAATTGGATATTCATGAATCAGTCACATCGACAAATTAGGACTACCGACTACCCATAAGAGGAAATGGTAAACTTTTACTAAATGTTAGGGGGCAGTAATGCCAATCCCTGACCCTCTCACGAGTCTAGGACATGCAATACTACTCATATACCTAAATGTCATTCTCATCATTGCTCTTACCGCAAAAGCCTCCAACTTACACCAGCCCGATGATACATATGTGGCCACTTTAAGTATCTCTAATTGCTAAAACGATTTCAGTGTAATGTTCAAACTCATACCGCTAAGCGTTGGGTATTATTGTAGGTTAATTAGTGATGAGAATTTTTATTGATGTGATTTAATTAAAAGGGTTTTGAATCATATCTTGATGTATCATTATGTTTGATGATGATTTTCTTTAACAAATTAAAGTAATTTCAAATGACCTATAAAATATCCAAAATATTGCAAGGGTGTCCAGAGAGTGACTCTAGACAACTTTGGAATCTCTTAGATTATTTCGAGTTTGTTTTGGTCTTACTATATTGTTGAATTGATCAACCCTCTAACATTAGGAGTCTATTGTGTTTTAATTATGTTCAATGTGAATTGGATGTCTTAATTAGTCCATGAGTAAAACAAATGATCAATCATTTTATATCATGTTTAAAAGCTATGTGAATATGCACCCCTGAGGATAAATTTGATTATTAAGGAATTGTTCAACCCTTGTCTTGATTGGACTTGAGCTAGTAGTGTTTTAAGGCGTTCATGATTACTTGTGTTTAATTTTCTGAGCCTTCTTATATGATATGAGATTAGGCCAAGTTCACTACTAAGCTCTTAAAGATGTAATGGTAAGTTTTGTAATTTTGGAAAGTTTTTTTTTTATGAAATGTGTTTAATCCTTATTGAAAGATTGAATCATGTTAATCCATTAATTGAGGATATATATCAGTGAATTATTAGTCTTCTAACTTATACCCCGTACACTTGGACCATACAAAGTCATATATGTTTCAAATGTACAATAATTCAAGTAATTATTATTTTGTTCTTTTATAGGAAAATATTGTGAATAGGTTTCTACTCTTTTACCATTATGTTTCAATCATCTCAGTAGGTTAATTATCACAAATGTTACCCATTCTATCTCTGATTTATCCTAAAACTTAATTAAAGTGCAAAATTTGAAAATTACAACTTTGCTTCTAGGGTTGCCTACCCCATATTCTTTTAATTTTGGTTTAAGTAACCATGAAACATTGTTTTGATTTTACTCATGTGTTATTTAATACGCCGGAGAAGAATTATCTTTTTCTGACATTATTTATTTTTTGTATTTATTTAAACTCATAATTATAGATTTCAAATGATAATTAATTTAAATATCCAAAACTTATTCTCTATCTTTAAAAAAATTTTATAGTGTTGGTTAAGGTCAGAGTAGAAATCAGAGAGAATTTTGTAATATTTTGAAATATAATCTATTTTTTGTAATTTTTGAATGATTTAAGCAAAAAAAATAACTAGAAAATATATTTTTAATTTTAAAATACAATTTAATTTTTTCTCTGATCCCATTGGCCATAGAGAACTCAAAAAATTTGATTTTCTTTTTTTATTTTTATTTTTATTTGATTTTTAAAGTTATTTTTAGGAAAACAGAAGTGATTTTATAAAAGAATTAGAGTATTTAAGGTTAGAGGTGTTCTGTAACTTTGGAATAATCGGAGAACCTCTCTAACTATATGGGGAATAAAATTTAAAAGTTTGAAGTTATGCTGCTTAATATTTAATATTTTATAATCAAAAATAAGATTTTGAGTTTTTAATGAAAATAAAAATAAATGTCTGAGAAATATTTAATATTATTTGTCCATTAAATTCCTCTCTGGTCACTGAACATAAGGATATTTTTATTTTATTTTTGTAAATTTTCTACACCAAGATATGCTTTTTCTAAGTTTTATTTAATTTTATGTAATTAAATAAATAAATAAATCTGATTTTTCTACTTAACCACGTCGGCGCCACCTCATCGTCGGCAGATCCGACGCCCCACTTGTCGTGAGGCCATTCACTGTGCCTTCCACATCATTTGCCTCCTTGTCCCGCAGTTTGTGTTCCATTCAGTCGTCGGATTTGATCTTCACCATTCGTTTAATACACGAAAAAATGAACGGCATTTAGTCATCATCCCAAACTAGCCCTAGCCCGAGAACCGTCTATCTTAAAATGTTAAAATCTCACTCAATACTTAACAAAATAGAGTGGGGTTTGTTCCTGCACCTTCATCTAAGTGTGTAGCTTAAATCTATATGGTTATACATGCATGGAGTTTTCATCTACTTCACAAAGGTCCAAAACCGAAACAAAAGAAGATGTTTTCGAGCTATACCTTTGCCCTTGAGGTGAGGCCTCGATTGGGTTGTTGTAGAAGCTTCGGCTGAGTCACAGGAACCTCCAAGTGTTGTCTTCCTCTGAAATGGGGTCTAGATATGACCTTGACCAAAAGATGGCTCGGTTTTGGTCTTGGACTATGTTAGAGGGCTCGGGAAAGGTAGATTTTGATGGGGAATGAAATTTTGCAGCGTGGGGAAGCTTTTGGAACTATTTATTTAAAGTTTTGGTGGAGTTGTTTTGATGGCCGAAAAAATACCATTTTTTTAGATAGTAAATCTACGGTTTTGTGATGAAGGTGAAGGGCTAAGATCAGTGGGAAAGCAATGAGCAAGTTTGTAAGAAGGTCTGAGAGCAATTTGGCAGAGCTTTTCTAAGGCAAGTCCGTGCATCCATTTGTTTGCCATGGATGTGGTCAATTTATAGGCCCAGCCATGGTGGGTGACTGGGCTAGCTTAGGTGTCAAAGTATTGCCGAGTTGGTGGTGAAGTGGAAGCAAGAGCTCCAATGAGGGTGAGCCAAGCAAGGTAGGTTAAAATTTGTGTTTTTGAACCAAAGTGTGGATCTCGATTTGGAGTTTTTAGGCAGCCAAGATACGTTGTGTCGTTTTCATGCTGAGGGAGTGCAGGGATAGAGAATTAATGCAGTGAATTTTCTTGTGCTAAGTGTCCAAGGTTTAGATTTAAATGTAATTGGAAGGGCTTTTAATTGATTTTGCACTTGACTTGGGCTAGAGTCATGAATACATGTTTGAGGTGGTCTCCAAAATTGTTGACATTGCTGGCCAGCTTGAGATTGGACTATGTTCGAGGGCTCGGGAAAAGTGAATTTTGATGGTCTCCAAGTGATTTGAGGTTATTTTATTTTTATGTTGGTTTAAATGAAACACAAATGGAGTTAAGTACTTTTGTCCAAGAGGAGAAAGGGTTTACTCCATTTACTACTTGAGGGAGTTTATTTATGTAGAGTTGACAGAATTTGAAAGTGTTCATGTGGAGAAATTCGAGAAAAAAGTAGTATATGGACGGTGTTATTTCATTTTACCCGGGTAGTATTGTGATAGTATCGGAATAGAATCGCAACGATTGGTGTTATTTATCGTGTTATTTTGGGTGTATTGCGATTAATTAGAAATGCGGGTGTTATTGTGGTATTTTTTACTGCGATGTGGTATTCTTGGCGAGGAAATGAAAATGCGGGTCGGGATAGCGTAATGGTGGTGTTATTGCGAGTAGTATTTGGTAATTTTGCGGGATTGTTACGGGGGTTACAGCGCGGTGCGGCGGCAGTAGTATTGTGGGGTTATTATGGGTGTATTGCAGTATTATTAAGAGTTTGCGGCATGGTACCATGGTGTTAAGTCGCGGTAGTTTTTTTCAGAGTGTTACCGCGGTCGTATTGGCGGGAAACTTACGCCAGTACACTTCACTAGCGCCTTGCTTCATCATATTTCGTTTCCTTTTCCTCTCTGAAAAGCTTCCGTCACTCTGGTCTGAACTTATTCTAGCGCCTTGATGGCTTACGCACGAAAATGGTGTTATTTGAAGTGTTACCGTGGTGGTATTCAGGTTTTATTGCAGTTGTATGGCGATGGCGCTGTCACGGGTGTTATTGGCCGCGTTATTCGGATGTTACCGCAGTGTTATTACGCGGCGAGGTTGAAAAAAAAATCGGTGTTATTGGCGATTAAATGTGGCGTCTTGGTGTTATTGCGCGGCGAGTTGGAGTTTCACGGGTGTAATCACGCAGCGTAGGGATTTGGTGTTATTTGTGGGGGTATTTTGGTTATATTATGGTGTTATTAACTTGAATTTAGCCCAAATCAAGACCGAACCTAACCTAAACCCATTTTCCATTTTAATTCAACTCATTGTCACATTACACAAAACAATTGGTATATTTTAGAGATTGTATTTAGCGAAATCGGATTGGATTTGGTGGTTTGCATTAATCTTGGTGGATTTAGAGTGGATTTGAGGTGGATTTGTCAAATTTGTCCATAAGGCTTGAAATTTGATGGGGTTAAATTCGATTTTGGATTTTTTGTAGGATTTGATGTGAGTTGAATTTGATTTTGAATGTTGAAGTGAAATTTGATGCAAATTGATGTGGATTTGGAGTCTATGGAAATTGGGTTTAAAGTTTGGATTTGATTTTGGATTGAAAATTGGGTATATATTCGGATGGTTTGGGGGGGGTGAGGTGCCCAAGCCACCCAGGTTCAAAGTGGGTCTCCCTAAGGCCTCATGATCCTATAGGAATTCTCTTTGGGCTTGAACATAACTAAAGGTTGAGAGCTTGGGACCACCCATGTGAGCCCTCACAAAAAGAGTCAAGAATGACTAAAATTTTTATGTAAGATGGGTTCCCTCACAAATCTTTTAGGATAGTCAATATGAAAGTCTTATGGCTAGATCCTAAACTCTAGGAGAAAATGTAGACCTCACCAAATGTGAGGTCAACAATACTACAGAAAATGGTCATTGTCATAGTTTCGAACAAAAACCTCAATCCTCGACCGAGCAACCGGCCAGTCTATTAGCACACTAAGGAATCTTACACCATACTCTTTTTTGCTCAAAGCAATAAACTAAAATTTTGGATAATTGATTTCAGAGTCTCAGATAATATGATGGGAGAAATGAATGTCTTCAAAAATTACAACTCATGCACCATTCACTTTATTGTGCGAACATCTGGCGGCTCATTCTCACCAATAGCAGAAACTAGATTTGTCAAGTTGATGAAGGATCTTCACCTCTTTTGTGTTCTTCATGTTAAAAAATTAGACTAAAATATACTCTAAATCAACAAACTTACTGATGACATAAAATGTATGACTAAATTTTATCTAGTTTTTATGATTTTCAGTTAGTGGATACGGGGAAATTGATTAATAGTGTTGAGATGCATGGTGATCTATATCCAATAAAAGAAAATAACCCCATTTGTATATAAGATCATCCATCAAATTGTATTTCTGAGTCTAGTTCAAATTTTATTAATCTAGTGTCTCATTCTAAACTTTTGAAAGTCAAGTCATGTTAAGCTATTATCATCTTGGTCATCCAAATTTTACTTGCATTGAAAAAATATTTTCACATATGTTTATTTGTAAATAAAATTTTATTTTATTAATGTGAAATGTGTTGACATGCAAAATATACCATACATGTATCCTCTAAACTACAATACAAACTCTTACATTCTTTTGTTGTAATTCGTCGTGATATTTGAGGACCCTCCTAAGTAAAAGTAGGAATGGGATGTGATGGATTACTCATATATGTGGTAAATGCACTAACTGTATATGATAAATTTGGACGAGAACAAATCATAACATACATGAGAGATTCCACTACGCTTGAATATGAAGCTAGAGACATATACTCAATCTTATTATTTGATTATGAACATAAAGCTGATGAGAGTCTTTAATACATAGCTAATGTAGTACTAACAGGTCTGTCATTTTGCATGTTGAATATATGTAAAACTTTTTTAACGTATCTTTTCTGAGGCAGAAATAACTTACATGTCTTTCTATTAATTTGAATCCTTATGTCAATTATTTTCTTAGTAGCTCCGCTCCCAAATCCTTAATCGCAAATTCATTGCTAAGTTGAGTTTTTCACATTTTGTAGTTTTCTTTATTCTTAGCAGTTGTCAACGTATTATCGACATATAAGAGCAAGAAGATAAACACAAATATCATAGCCACTTTTTTTAAACTCATGAGCAATCATGAATGACTCAAATTTCTTATACCACTTTGCAAGAGAATATTTCAGGCTATAAAAAGATTTCTTTAACAAATAAACATGATCTTTTTTTCATGTAATCACAATGCCCTCAGGTAGCTTCATATAGATGTCATCTTCAAACTCTTGATGCAATAATAAAGTGTTTACATCTAACTGCTCAAGTTCAAGATCATACTTAGTCATAATGCCAAGGAAAGCTCGAATTGAACTATGTTGACCACCGACACAATATATCTATAAAGTCTACACTTGAAATTTGATTGAATCCCTTTTCAGCAAGCTTACCCTTATATCGGGCATCTTCAACTCGTTGTGTACCTTCTTTTTAATCACCCATTTGCATTAAACAACTTTCTTACCTCGTTGCAGCTTTATCAAATCTGAAGTCTTATTTTTTTGTAGGAAATCTTATTTTTATAGGGATTCAATGTCTTGCATAACAATCATCCACTTACTCGAGTCAACGAATTCACCTGACCACAAATTTTGAAATTAGAATAACGTACAAAGTTTACCTGACCAAATTTTCTATGGAGTCCTCTTGTCATTAGCAATGGCAGCAGTGCTAAGCAGCTTCAGCACAAAATGACTTAGGTGGCTTGGCATTACAGAGTATGCAACACACTTTCTTCATTATGCTCTTATTCATTCGCTCTATCTCACCACTTTGTTGACATGTGTGTCGGATTGTGAAGTTTCTCATAATTTATTTTGGTTTGCTAAAAACATTAAATTCTCCTTAACAAGACTCCTATCCATTATGAGTGAGAAGGCATTTGATCTTCTTTGAGTCTGCTTCTCGATCATAAGCTTCCACTTCTTAAATGTCGTAAAAACATCTCTCTACTGCTTTAAGAAGAAAACCCAACCTTTTTTGAAGAAATCATCAATGAACTTCAGCGTATATTTGGCGCTATCTTCAGATGGTACTGTAGATGGTCGCCAAAGATTAGAATTTATGTAGTATTTACTTGATACTGTGAATGTGAACTCTCTTCCATTTCACAAATACACATGCTCACAGAACTTCAATTTAGTAATATTCTGGCCTTTTAGAAGTTCTCTCTACTCAGTTCATACATCACATTCTCAATCAAATGTCTATGATGCAAATGTCCAATTCTTGGTGCTTCATCATCTGATATGGAAGAAGTAGTAACTGGTACATCACTTATCATCGCAAAATCTATAGTCCAACAGCTTTCTTCTATCCTTTCATCATAACAAAAGAGCTTTTATTGATCTTTAAAACTTTACCTTCACCATAGTACTTGTACCTTTTAGCATTAATAGTTTAAAGAAATTAAATTCCTTTTTCAGATCTAGGACATGACTCACATTTCTAAGTGTTCTGATGATTCCATCAAACATCTTAATTCTAACAGTTTGAACACTGATATTCTTACCTGAAGCATTATTGCCCACTAACACGGTACCCTGGGACAATATTTCATATGTTGAAAACCAATCCTTATTGGTACACATCAAACATGCAGGCTGAATCAAGGACCCAATCGTCATAAGGTTCATTATCAGAGACAATTAGGAGTTCGCACTTGCAACTTCTTCAACAACTTTGGCTTCACCAGAATTATCTATTTGTTTCTTTTTTATTTGAAGTTGCTTTCTTATTTTTATTTTGCAACTTATGTCATTCAGTTTTGATGTGTTATTTTTCTTATAGTAATTGCGGATCTTATCCTTATGCTTGGATTTTGATCTACTCTTTGTATTGGTATTAGAACTCCTTTGTTTAATTTTACCTCAAACGAGACGGTCTTCTTCTTGAGTACCAGTTCATCACAAGCAGCTTCATCTTCTCTTTAGAAAATAGAGCACCATATACTTCGTCTAGAATAAATATTTCTTGTTCATAGAAGATGGTATCTCTATATGTTGTATATGATGAAGGAAGGATTAATATAAAATTTTCTTTGTCATACTAAACTTCTAATGGCTTCTAAATCATAGAATATTTTCTTAAAAGGCAATTAAGTGATATATGACAGATGCACATTTTGTCATCCTTTGAAAGTGCAAACACCACTTCAAGTGAAACTTACTCGTCAAACTTTTCGTCATACACAATTGCTCTAATTTCAGCCATAACTCAACGAGGGTCTTCTCTTTCAAAATATTTTGGAGAATTGATTTGATATATGAAAATGAATTTAAGAAAGAGCCTTTCAATCTTTATGTTTCTTCTTCTCCAATTTCCATGATGAGGGCATCCTTTCGAATCTGAGTAGTGCATCGTTTAGATCCATCTGCACGCCAAGAGAAGTTGCATCTTAACGTGCGAAAGTGAAATTGTGATGTTGTGATCTAAACGAGGAATATTATACTTCATTGTTGCCATTGTCAGGATCAAAATTTTTCTTTGATACCACTTGTAATTTGATATTAAATCTATGCAATAAATAATGAAATAATATTAAAAAAAAAACATTCGGATTTTACATGAAAAACCTAAGATAGAAAAAAATTATGGGCAGAGACTATATCAAATCTATAGTTACAAGCAGAGAGCTTTAGCCAATATAAAATAAAAACAATGAAAAATTAGTGCCTCATACAAAAGAAAAAAAGAAGTATTTATAGTTTTAGCATGACCCTTTAAACGAATAATTAAAAGGAACCAATAAAGCAATAGCACACGGATTGAAATCTAAGGGCTATTATAAGACTGATCATACGGTCGATACCTTCAATTCATATGCTCACGGTTTTCTTATAAAGCCTTAATCTACATGCTCATAGTTTCTTTCTAAAACTTTAATCCATGCGCTCACAGATTTTTTTTTAGAACTTCAATTTGTTGCTTGTAATTTTCTTATGAGACGACATAAGAGACCCAGCAAATTCAGCTCTTAACAGGTATGAACACCTTGACAAAACAAAGTCAATGACAACAAAAGTGATCTCATCTGAGCCCCGTATTGCCCAAATTAAATGCTTAAAAGTATACATATTTATTGAAGGATCAAACTATTTCTCAATTTTGCATGACTATATTCAAATTATGTCTCAATTAGAGAAATTCAAAAGCCTGATGTATAAATTTTGTGTTCATGCAAGCACGTAAATGCTAAAAAAATAGTCAATGATTAAAAACATTAAAACTGGCCATCTTCTGGAATGTTTTTATTTTTTGTATTGAAAAATAGAAAAAATTTCAATTCGGTTTGAGTTTGGTGACTTTTTTTCTTATCAAATCTTTCATGTATAAACTTTAATTTATTTTGTAATATTTTTTTCCTCTTTCTATATGTTAAATCTTCATAATACACTTATCTCTCTCTTTTTAGCCCATAATAATTGTATTTTCTTTCATTCTTATCATTTCCAACACTATTTCCTTAAATTGATTGTTAAAATTAAATTTGAATGGTTAGGTAGGATTTTATTTGAGTGTTGATCAACAATAAGAAAATTTGAAGTCTTATTATTATTATTATTATTATTATTATTTTATTCTCTTCCTTCCTCCTTTCTCCCTCCTCACGTGTACACACGCACTCTCGCTCACTCTCCTAATATTCTCTTTCTTCAGCTCTCACTGCTACGCTCACATTTCTATTTTCATTCATAGAAAGTGCCGTTAGTTCTTTCAGCTGGCTCACAGTAAAAACACAACTCCATAAAAACCTTACATTTCCTCATTGTCCTACTACCTATGCAGGTGGTCAAATACTTGATGGACCCAACAACTTTTCAGAAGGTGAAATTTGTGTACCCAAATAACAAAGAGAGCATAGAGCTAATGCATAAGCATTTCGATGAGAATATCCTTCCCAAGGAATTTGGCGGGAAGAGCGATGATCACTATGACCATCAGGAGTTCTCCATATTAATGGCTAAGGATGACCTCAAATCTCTCAGACTTTGGGGGTTTGATGATAGTTCATCTGTGCCATTAATGGTAGAAACTGAAGCTTCTTCGCACGCTACAGCTGCAAGTTAATTGAGTCCCTCTCACACCCTTAAATCTCTCTGCTATCTTTTATGTCTTCAACTTCTGAAGTTTGTTGCAATGAAACAAATGCCTCTGAATTTTTATGTATTTTTACATCAAAGATTTACTTTACATAACACTATTCATATTATGTATTTACATGTCTAACACACCTGTGATGAAGATAGTGAGATGCAGGAAACAGATTAGCTGTGGTTTCATAACGGAAATCAGAAGAAGAAGAAGAAGAAGAAGAAGAAGAAGAGGAGGAGGAGGAGGAAGAACCGAGAGAAGACTAAGAGATAGCACTTTTTCATTCATCCATATTTTTCTACAGCATTCTTTTGTACAGGGAATATCATATATAGAGATATGGTAAATAAGTTTGTTATAGGATGGATGGTTAGATTTAAGCTGTTGATGGTGGACTGTCCAGATTGTCCTGAACGATGTTTTCGGTATTACATCCCCCCACTGCGGTTTTGACAGGAAGTGCCTGTTTGTTTGTCGGTTGTTGAAATTTGAAGCTGGAAAGTGCTTTTTGCTGAAGACATCTGCAAGTTGATCATTCGTAGAGGTGTGATGGACTGTGACATGATGTTGTTGAACACAGACGCGGACGAAATGACAATTACCTACTATATGCCTGGTGTGAGTATGGAATACTGGGTTGTTTGCTAATGCAATGGCAAAGATGCTATCGCAATATAGCTTGGTTGGTTGGGTTTGAGGTGTGTTGAAGTCGGCTAGGAGTTGTTGTAGCCATATAATATTTGCTGCAGATGAAGCTTGTTGTTTTGACCCCCAATTAGTCATTAAGGTAAGTGACACTCTTGTAAATTTCTACTTACTATGTTCTCCATTGTTGATTTTAGAAAGGCTGTACCTCATTATGGAAGACTCAGAAGAGGACATGTGGAAGGACGTGTGGAGCGCGTACGGTGGAAGGAGGTACGTGAAAGGACATGTGAGACCAATGCGATGGAGACTGCAAGGGTGGACATGTGAGGCAATGCGATCGCTTCGAGGATTCTGCGTACATCACATTTATTATGAATATTATAATGTAACTGATCTACTATAAATAGATGAGATGAGGGAAGGCTTTTAAGTATGGGTTTTGTAAGAGTGAAAAAGAACTCAGGAGTGTGGCATACTATTAAGGTGTGAGGAGAGCATCTTGGAGGCCTTGGATGTGAAGAGGTCTTGGAAGATGAGGAGCTCATCTATGTAAAGCTAGAGATCTTTCTTGTTCTTGTCTTAGTGGATTATTTCGGTCCCTCCCAAGTGGACGTAGGTCAAAAGATCGAACCACGTAAATCCTCTTGTTCTGTTGTGCTTTCTTGTGTTTGCATCTTACTGTTGTGATTTGCGGTTTGTTCTCTTCCAGAGATTAAGGAAAGAAAGTGTTTTCCCACAACAGTCGGCGCGGTTCGTGGGAAAATCTCGACACATCTTGGTCGGAGGAATCACACCCAAGAAATCCGCGACGAAGAGGTGTTCAGCGGGGACAATGGGTTCCACCAAGTCGACATCGAGAAATCACGGGAAAGAACGACTTCGGCCGTCGAGAGAAAGATGAGAGCCCTCACCTGGTTCGACGGGGTGTCGCAGAAGCTTCACGCAGGGTCGACAGGCAGCGCCGGCCGACATGACAGAAAAGAGAAGATCGGCGATCTTTGAGAAAGCTCGTAGTTTGATAATCTCGAGCTTGGGCGACAAGGTTCCGAGGGAGGTGTCGAGGAGACAACGGCTCGGCGCTTTGGCCACAAGCTCGAGGTACTCTGCCCGACCGAGTCCCCGCTAATGAAGCTATTTCGAAACAGGCGCACATACTCTTTCAAAATGCACGAAGACAAATTAGTCTCGGAGCGAGATAGACGAGTTCAACAAGATCATAGATGATCTTGAGAACATCGACGTCGAGATGGATGACGAGGACAAGGCGTCGTCGTTGCTAAGCTACATTCTAAGAGCTACGAGCGGTTCGAGGATGCGATGCTCTATGGAAGGGCGCGGACGATTACTCTCGGAAGAGGTTCGATCATTGATCGAGCCAAAGAACTTCGAAGAAGCACGACATGAAGGAGGAAACCGGCGGAGACGATCGATGGTTAGAGGAAGATCGAGCAACAAAGGTTACAAAGTGATCGGAGCGAGATCGAGGTCCGGAAGAATGTTAGAGGTCGGTCTTAAGAGATCCTACAAGTCTTCTGGCACGCATACGAGGAAGGTCGTTTTAAGAAGGGATCGTCCGGATAGAAAGAAAGGCTTTCGGAAAAGCTCTAAAGATTCCGGAGAAGCAAGCATAGTCTCGGAGCGGCTATGATTCAAATTTGCAGCTTCTGTGATCACGAGGAATCCGAATCCAGCGAGGTGGATCGTCGACTCGGGTGCTCATTTCCACATGTGTCCTCACAAGAGACGGTTCGAGACACTACGAACGCGAATGGTGGATCCGTTCTGCTGGGAGACAATAAAGCTATAAGGTGATCGGCGACGGGACGATCGAATAAAGATGTTCGACGGAGCCGAACGGATACTGCCGAGCATGTCGGTTCGACTCGAGGCTCGAGCATCCGGACTATAGCACACGAGGCTACGGGCATGTAAGTGAAAGGGGCTTACAGAATTGTCCGACGGAACCTGTTATGCGGAGATCGGTCAAGTATCGGAGATTCTGCGAACGATGCGTCGGGAAGGCCACTGAGGTGAAGTTCTCCACTGGAATACATACATCGAAGAAACCTCTTGATTATGTACACAGGTGATCTCATGGGGCCCGACTAGAACTCGGACTCATGGAGGAGGAAGCGTACTTCATGTCCATCATCGATGACTACACCGGAAGGTATGGGTCTTTATCCCAAAAGCAAAAGATGAAGTTTTCGACGATTCGGGGAGCTGGTTAACTCTCACCGAAAATAAGATGGGAGCAAAGTCGAAGCACTTCGAGAACCGACAATGGCTCAGAGTATCGTTCGGAAGGCGGTTGAGGAGCATGCGCGGAGGAATGGCATCACTAAGGCACAAGACGGTCCGGAACACTCCTCAACGAATGGCTCGCTCGAGAGGATGAACGGGACTCTCTGAGAGAGAGTGCGGTGCATCTTCGTTAAATGCGGGCCTACCCAAAAGTTTCCGGGCGAAGGTTCGTGTCAACCTGTCATATCTGTATCAACGGATGTCCATCGGCAGTACGTTGATACGAAGACTCCTTTGGAGATGTGGTACGGAAAACCGTAAGCTATGATAATCTTAAAGTCTTTGGATGTATCGCATACGCTCACGTTAGACAGGATAAGTTCTGGAAACGAGGGCTTTGAAGTCGCATCTTCATCGGATACTCCACTGGAACCAAAGGTTACAAACTTTGGTGCTCTAGATCAACAAAAATGCATCATCGGTAGAGGATGCGACATTCGATGAGTCCGAAATGTGGAATCCATGAAAGCTATAGTTACTGTGGACGAGTGTCGCTAGGAGAGATTCGTCAATCGAGGTGGAGCCGCAACAACGACAAACTTTGACCGATCAAAAGGACAATGTGAACGATCGAGACGAAGTGGCGAAGACCACGAAGCTGATCGAACCCAGAAAGAAGATCCGACGACTACGACTTAGTAAGGGACGTATCAAAGGAGAACTATCGTACTGCCAGAGAGATATGGCCATGCAGATATGATCTCCTTGCTTCCGAATGTTCTTCGAAGTGATAGAAGAAGACGAAGCAACTGACTACAAGGAAGCCCCGAAGAGCAAGGAAAGACACGAGTAGGAAGAGGCAATGGATGAGGAAATGGCTTCTCCGATGAAGAACAAAGCCTAGGAACTTCGTGGATCGACCAACGAACAAACGCGTAGTCGGTTGCAAGTGGACCTTTAAGAAGAAGGAAGGCATGCTGCGAATGCGAGAGGATCGGTACGAGCCGGACTCGTTGCAGAGGATTCACACGAGGTCGAAGGAATCGACTTCAACGAAATCTTCTCACCCGTGGTGAAGCATCGCTCAATTAGGATAGTCTTAGCACTGTGCAGTTCAATTCAACTCGGAATTAGAACGACTAGATGTTAAGACTCGCGTTCCGCATGGAGAGCTTGAAGAAACCATCTACATGGACCAGCCGGATGGGTACAACACACCCGAGACAAAGGACAAAGTTTCATTCATTGAAGAAGCATTGTATGAGGCCGAAACAAAGCCTTCAAGCACAATGGTACAAACGATTTGATGATTTCATGCTAAAGATCGGTTTTGTCGGTAAACGTACGACAATTGCGTGTACATGAAGTGGCAAGACGGTGAAATCGGTACGTACTTGCTCCTTTATGTGGATGATATGTTAAGTAAGCGGCGAGAGCGGAGGAAGTCCGAGAAGATCAAAGGTATGCTCAATTCGAATTGACATGAAGGACTCGAGGACCCGCCTACAAAGATCCACAGGTATGGAGATTACTGCAGACAAGAAAAGGGTAGCTTATTCTTATCTCAAAAGTCATATATTCGAAGGTTCTAACAAGCGTTCAACACGCACGAGGCTAAGCGAGGTTGCAACATCCATTGGCCAACACTTCGGACTATCGAACTCTCGAAGCACCGTAGATCGAAGAGGAGAAAAGGTACATGAGGGTGTCCCTACGCCAGTGGGGTTAGTAGCATCATGTATTGGTATGGTTTGTAGCAGACCGCATTTAGCCTACGCCATCGCATTGTAAGCGAGTGCTCATAGCGAGCCCGAGACTGCGCTCACCTGGGAAGCACTAAACGGATCCCGAGATACTTAAGAGGCACCACCGATTTGGGGCTTACTCTTCGAAAGGCGGCGAAGACGAAGAAGAAAAGTAGTCGGTTACGTAGATTCCGATTACGCGAGAAGCATTGACACCGTGAAGTCACTGACGGATTCATCTTCATCGTCTTCGCATCGTTAGATCGCATTGGAGCCTAACCTCCAATCAATCGTGGCCTCTCAACAATGAGGTCGAATACATCATTGCGATCAAGCAATCGAGGAAGCTATGTGGTAAAGGGCATGGTCGAAGAGGCTTGGATACATCAAAAGGTGATAACCTGTGTTTTGCGACAACCAAAGCACCATCCACCTAACTGTGAATCGAGGTATTTCATGAAAGATCCAAGCACATAGATGTGAAGCTTCATTTCGTAAGGGACGTCGTCGCTAAAGGCTCGATAGTGGTAGAAGATACCAACCGAAGAGAACCCCGCCGATATGCTCACCAAGACGTCGTCCATAGCTAAGTTCGTACACTCGTCCGAACTTAGTGAATTTTTCCATCGGGCGAGGGCCTCTGGGGCCACGTGGATGGAATCACTACTCAAAGATAATCGAGGGTCAAGGTGGAGATTTGTTGTTTTGACCCCCACTAGTCTATTAAGGTGAAGTGACACTCTTGTAAATTTCTACTTACTATGTAAGTCTCCATTGTTGACTTTAGAAGCGTGCACACGTCATTGGAAGACCTTGCAGATAGGACAGCTGTGGAAGACATGTGGAGGCCATGCGGTGCGAAGGAGGACACGTGAAAGGACGTGTGAGACCATGCGATGGAGGACTCTAAAGCGGTGGACATGTGGAAGCCGTGCGATCCTCGAGGTTACACCTCATCTATTTATAGAATCATTATAACGTAATCTAATCTACTATAAATAGATGAGATTGATGGAGGGCTTTAGTGTGGGTTTTAGTAAGAAGTGAAAAGAACTCGAGGTGAATGGCATAGCTTATATGGGTGAGGAGAGCATCTTGGAGGCACTTGGATGTGAAGGGAGGTCTTGGAAGATGAGTGCTCATCTATGTAAAGTCTGAAGATTTCTTGTTTCTGTCTTAGTGGATTATTTCGATTCCTCCGCGGACGTAGGTCAAAAAGACCGAACCACGTAAATCCTCTTGTTTGCTTGCGCTCTTGTGTTTCGCATCTTCTTTGTTGTGATTTGCGGTTTGTTCTCTTACCAAGATTAAGGAAAGAAAGCTGTTTTTCCCACAACACCGGCGCCGTCTCGTAGGAAAATCTCGACACATCTCGGTCGGAGGAATCACACCCAAGAAATCGCAGAGCAAGAAGAGGTGTTTGGCGGGGACAATGGGTTCCACCAAATTCGACATCGAGAAATTCACTGGAAAGAACGACTTCGGCTCGTGGAGAGTAAAGATGAGAGCCCCTACTCGGTTCACGCAGGGTGTCGCAAGCGCTTGCGAGGGTCGACGCAGCATCGCGGCCGACATGACGAGAAAGAGAAGATTGGCATCTGGAGAAAGCTCATAGTTTGATAATCTCGAGCTTGGGCGACAAGGTTCCGAGGGAGGTGTCGAGGAGACAACGGCTCAAGCGCTTTGGGCCAAACTCGAGTGACTTACCCGACCGAGTCCCCGCTAATAAGTCATTTACGAAACAGACGCCTATACTCTTTCAAAATGCACGAAGACAAATTAGTCTCGGAGCGAGATAAGACGAGTTCAACAAGATCATGATGATCTCGAGAACATCGACGTCAAGATGGATGACGAGGACAAGGCGTCGCTGTTGCTAAACTCTATTCCTAAGAGCTACGAGCGGTTCGAGGATGCGATGCTCTGCGGAAGGGCGCGGACGATTACTCCGGAAGAGGCTCAATCATCGATCGTAGCCAAAGAACTTCGAAGAAGCACGACATGAAGGAGGAAACCGACGGAGACAGCTCGATGGTTAGAGGAAGATCGAGCAACAAAGGTTACAAAAGCTGATCGCAGCGCATCAAGGTCCGTAAGAAATGTTAGAGGTCCGTCTTCTAAGAGATCCTACAAGTGCTACCACTCGCCACAAGGAAGGTCATTTTGAGAAGGACTGTCCGGATAGAAAGAAAGGCTTTCGCGGAAAAGCCTCAAAGATTCCGGAGAAGCAAAGATGAGCCTCGGACGGCTATGATTCAACTGAAGCTCCAGTGATCACGAGGTATCCGAATCTAGCAACGGAGTGGATCCTTGACTCAGGGTGCTCCTTCCACATGTGTCCTCACAAAGACTGGTTCGAGACACTACAACTGGCAAATGGTGGAGTCGGCCAGGAGTTGTTGTAGCCATATAATATTTGCTGCAGATGAAGCTAGAGCGCTGTATTCGGCTTCGGCGGGGGAGCAAGCAACTGTAACCTGCTTCTTGGATGACCAGAGACGGGTGTGTTGCCAATAAAAGCGTTGCAACCAGAAGTGGATTTTCTGTCGGTTGGGGTGCCAGCTCAGTCAGCTTTCGAGTAGGCCATGAGATAAAGGTGAGATGGAAATATTGGAAGGCCAAGAGATATGGTGCCAAAGTAACGAAGCATTCGCTTGAGCTGATTGAAGTGATAATTTGTGGGATATTGCATGTATTGAGAGCTAAATGGACAGCAAAAGTGAGATCTCGGAGAGTAAGAGTTGGATATTGTAGTGAACCAACTAATTTGCGATAGAGGATGAAATTTGAGAGAGGTGTGGTGTCGGATTGGGTGGATGATTGCCTTGATGGACATGGGTTGGTGATGGGTATGGAGTTTTGCATGCTCGGTGATTTAAGAATTTCGGTGGCGTAGATTGATCAAGATAGGTGAAGACCATAGGAGGTGATGGTAATGTTAATGCCATGGAAATGAGAGGGTGCCCAGTGTTTTCATGTTGAATTGAGACTGAAGTTTTTCGAATAGTAGACTGAATGAGGGAGTGGCTTTTTCCGGTGAGGTGAATGTCATCATGTAGAGATGGGTGTTATTTGTGTGGAGACAAAATAGAGATGGATCGGAGTTGCTTGTTTTGACGTCAAGAGTTTGGTGGTAGTTGGATAGAGTAGCAAATCATTGCGTGGAGTTTGTTTTACTTTTTAAGAAGACAAACATGATGGGAAAGGTGGGATCTATTAAGCCTTGTAATTTTTTCATATAGATTGTTTCATTTAGGTGGCCATGGAGAAGTGCGTTGGACACATCCGGTTGAAAGAATTGCCATTGGTTGGTGAGGGCAATGGTAATGAATACTCGAATGGTGGGTAGTTTGGCAACCGAGCTAAAAGTTTCAGTGTAATCAAAGTCGTGTTGTTGTTTGTATCCTTGAGCAACTAACTGGGTTTTGTAGCTAGAATGCAGCCATCGGCATTGAGTTTGGTGCAGTAGGTCCATTTCGAGCCAAGTATGTTGTAGTGGGGAGAAGGTTGAACGAGTCCATATGCTTTGATATTGGAGAGCTTGGAATTCCACTGACATTCCCTCTCGCCATTTAGGATGCTTAGCCACGAAGGAGTAAGATGTAGGATCAAATATTGCTTGATGGGTGAGGTTTAGAATTTGATGTGGTTTAAGGTGGCTGGTTTGTAATTTTGTTTTCATGGGTGAGTAGAGATGGTTGTTAGTTCCTGAGGAGGAGGTTCAGTTAGTTGAGGTCTTGGTTTGATTTGTTGTTGGGTGGTAGACACATGGATTGGAATTTCGATTGGCAAAGGATCGAACAGGGAGTTGACGAGGTGGCTAGTTTGGGCTTGGAGATGTGGTTTAGGTAGGATTAAGGTTGTGGTGAGGAGTGGTGGTGGTTGTGACGTATGGGAGGTAGTCGAGGGTGTTCGGGTGGGGGAATTGGTATGAAATGGAATATTTGCGCATGAAATATAACATGGCGGGATTTGTAGATTTTGTTGGAGGGTGGGTCTAAGTAACGGTAGCCTTTCTGAGAGGGTGCATGGCCAAGAAAGAGTGGGGCTAGTTTGTGTGGAGTGTAGGGTTTTAACCACGGGTAGCAAAGACACTCAAATACTTTGAGGTGATCGTAATGAGGTGGGCAGTGGTGTAGAACTTCATTAGGGGATTTAGATTTTGTGGTTTTGGATGGTAGGCGTTGATGAGATAAGTGGCGGTGACAGGAGTGTTGGCCTAGAATGAAGGTCGTAGGGAGGCGTGTTGCATGTGGGTGCAAACTGTTTCAATGAGATGGCGGTGTTTCCTTTCAACGACTCCGTTTTGTTCAGGTGTTTAGGGACATGTGAGTTGGTATAGAATTCCATGTTGATCGGGATGGATTGGAAGGTTCGATTAATGTACTCTCCCCCTTGGTTTAGTTTTTATTTCTAAGGAGGTATAAAGTGTGAAGTTATCAATAAACACCAAGTAATATTTATATGCTTATAGAGGAGTTGGGGAAGGTCCTCATACATGGGAGTGAATTATTTCAAGAGGACAAGAGGATCTTGAACTAGAAGTAGAAAGAGAGAGCTTGTGGCTCTTTCATAGATGACATGAGTTGCAACGTAATTTTTTAGGAGCACTGCATAACAATATAAATCTAGAAGCTATGATGGATTGTGTGTTGAGTTTGGAATTAATTGTCATGTCGGTACCAACATTTGTATGCTTCGTGACTGGATGACAAGTTAGATGATTATCGATGCTAAGATGAGTTGACACCAGGTTTTTGGCATATAGGTCAGTTTAACTTTTCTTATTATCTATTTACATATCTAAACACATGAACTTCAATTTCTTACATATATATCAGTTTCGCCTTGTCTATACATGAAAATGTGTTTTTTTCCTATTAGAAGTAGAAATAGTGTATGTTGATGTGATATGAAAAACTATTTGGGTGGTATAAATGTAAAAAAAAAGTATAGGTGGTGGATATGTAACTATATAAGAATTTGGTGTCATGCCCCTTTTTTATTTAATACTCTCAACTCTTCAGCGTTTTAATCATATCAACAATATTATTAATATTAATGTATTTAAAGTGAAATATATGTTAGTTAAACTCTGGAGTTTTATAGAAATAAATATGAAGGTTTAGATGTTTAATATATAAATATATAAAAATTTATTGGTGCGCCTGTAAATCACCTACGCAAATAGAATCTAAAATTTAGCCTAATTATTTTACACATTCAATCATTTTATTTCTTAAAAAATTAATTCGAGTTTGATTTTGATCAGAATTTTAAATTTTCAGTTAAATTTGTTAGTTTTATTATTCGGTTTGAGCTAATGCAGCATACCTTGCTGTATTCTTTATGTGAATTGCTTAAACAATATTCTTACTATTTAAAATCTTTTGATTTATAAATATTACTGAAAAATTTACAGCTTGTTTGTCATTATTAAGTAGCTTGGTTAAATTTAATTATTAATTAAAAAATCAATCTATATAATATAGCACTTGCAGCATAAATGACCCTTATAATGCATAAAATGTTAATATATATAATAATACAGCGTAGGTAGTTATCAGAGGTAAATAATTAAGTAATTAAATAAGCTTGAGGTTAGCATATTATCGGGTCTTTAATAAGCTAATTGTTTACCAAAAATGAGCATGTTTATGAACATGAATGATAAGTGAGTCATCACTTAAATTTATTTATGTAATAACTTTTTATGATTTTGTGCAAAATTTTATTCGAATATATCCTATTTTCAATAGTGGATATGGGAAGTATTTTTTTTAGGATGGATAAAATTATCATTTATATGTATATATTAAGTATTAGGTAAAAAAATATATCAATAGTGTAAATCACTAAATTATCTGAATTATATAATAAAAAATATTAAATTTTATTATTTATATAAAAACCCAATTTCTAGGGAAAGTACTTAAGCAACATGAATAAAACCCAAATCCGGCCTGATAATAGATCTAAAACTAATTCTCTTTAATATATAAATATATAGAAAAATTTCATTTTTTTACTTTTTTTTACTGCTTTTATAATGAACAAACAATTAGCAAAAATCCTTTATTTGGATTTTAAAAAAAAACGAACAAACATTTCAAAGCTGTTCTTACTTTTATTTATTAAATAACAGTTAAAAGATTGAAATTATTGACGCCAAACATAGATAAATATATAAAGACTAAAATAAGAATAGAAGAAGGGTTCAGCGGTCTTTAGATTTATCACGCATAGACTAAGAAATAAGAAGGGGCTCATAATATTCTAATTAATTTCTTTAACAGAATGAAAATTAGATTTATTGAATTTATGCAAAAAAATAATAAAAATTTTGTATTGACTATTGATAAAGTAAGGCTTATCTAAAAATAAATCCAATAACCTTTAAAACCTATGCAAATAATTTTCCAGTAATTACTCCTTACAAAAGCAGTTACCTGAAACATAGAACACTTACATCGCCTCACCAACACTGCAGCAGCATGGGTTATCAGAATGCCTTCGCAAAATCAATCTTAAGTAGGAAGCATTGAGAATTTGTGATTCTCCACTTACCTCTGCCCATGCTGCTTCACTAACCTGCAAAAACAAAGCTGGAAATATATAGATATATATATATATATATACCAACTTTGCATTAAAGCATACACGAAAAAAAATATTATTGTTATAGGAAATAAGGGGGACATACCACAAAATTACATATATATATATATCTTTAAAATACCAATATTAGTCACCATTTAGAAGTTAAATACACCTCTTCATGCAAAGGTTTTATGACAGCAAAGTGTGACAAATATAAATATCAAACTTTAGGGGAGTTAGATATGCAAATACATAAGACGTGTGGTCTGTATGTAAATTTCCTTTAATAATAAAAAGAAAAACTAAATTCGCGTTTCATATCTAACTTGAAAACCCAAGCCGATCATAACCAATATAATCTCTCTTGAAAATCTTTTGCCATAAAAAAACCTTTCCTTTTTCCACTTCAATCAAAGCAGAAAATATAGGAGAATGAATAAAAGGTTACATAAAACCACTTCCCCCACCTTTGAGGAGAACGATCTCAAGAGATGCACAGTAGATTCGGATCCCCACCAATCACCAAACAATTGCACAACGCAATTCTCTGGATGAAAATCAAATAATTCACTTCCAAACAGCTGGGGATCAATCCCAATCTTTTGAAAAAATAAAAAATTTAATTAATTAATGGGATCAATTTAAGCCGCCAAAAATAAACTTGTAAAGACTAAGTTATAAAAATTGCATCAGACAAATCAAAAATGGTGATTGATTAGGATCCGAATACCTGCAGATTAGATGTTGATTGTTGGCAGACACACAAATAGGGAGCCTGCAATGAATCATTTTATCCAAAGAATCAGCTTTAGACCTCCATTTTATTAATCCTCAATCTCCTGTGGCTCAGGGAAGATATCCTTGGGAGGCCTCCGGCGAGAGATAGAATGCTCGCCCACACTTCCTTGCGATCTCATCGTACCCGAGCGCCTCAAACTCCGGTCCTCCCTTGGCTGCGCTGAAACCGAAGGAATGTCCGATGAACTTTGCCGCCAGCTTCCAAAGAAAACGGCGTTCCAAGAACCTCTCGAGGATGTAGCCTTTAATCTTCCTGAACCAAAGTTGTTCTCTTCTCGAACCACCTTTAATGGATTTTCTAATGCTTTCAGAATGTACTTCATGAGGGGCCGCTTCGAGGACTTGGGATTCAAGCAAGACCTCGCCACAATCGCCATTGCCCACACCTCTTCGAGCAAGTCCTCGTCGACGATGAGCGAGGGGTCGACTATTTTTGTTACGAGCTCTTTTTCGTAGATGTTGATGAAGAATAATGTGTGCTCGAGCCATTCGTTGGTTGAGGCATCATTTGAACCGCTGATGCCAAGCTTGCCTGTCACCAGCTCTAGTAGAACCTTGCCAAAACAGTGCACATCATAGGCGCAGGATGCGGGTGGCAGGCCTGTAAATTGGGAAAAAAAAAATAAGCATCTATATAGATATGATAAGATCAGGTGGGTCAAGCTGATAGGGGTTCATTAAATTCACATACCCGAGTTACTTTGCTCGGATGTCCTGCACAATATAAAAGAAAAATATATATTAGAATGACAAGCATATATAATTTCTCCTACAAATCTACTGTGTGTGTGTGTGTGTGTGTGTGTGTTTTATTTTAGAAAACATGGCTTCCATCCTTTATCCAAAAATTTGAATGGTTGATTTAAAATATAGCTAAAAGAAAATTTATCTTTCACATAATTGTCCAACCTTGACATATCAGCACACAATTAGTATGATTATCTAATTTTGTTATATGATGAAGGCCGCCTTAACATGTTGGTTGAGAGCTTAGGCTTTCAACCAAAGTCTTAGTATATGCGGTGTATATGTCTTTGAGATAACTTCACTTAAATATCCAACGAAATAACATTAGATGATCATTCAAGCTTCTAGAAAAAATGATATAATAAATCTCTTGATAAGAAAAGAGATTTGAGGGACTATTTTGGTCAAATATAAGATAATATACGTGGAAATATTCATCCCTAAAATCATGCCTTCTCTAGCGATCACTCCACTAACTGCTCCTACCAAACAGCTGCTTCTGCCCGCCCTCAACAATAGCTGCCTCTTCTACGAGTATTCATCGATCCAAGACCCTTCATTCACATCCAATTGTTCATGTGCATGGATGGGTGATGATTTTTTATTAAGAAAAATGTCAAAATAATTCATGAACTACTTATGTGGCCATTTCACTCCCAAATCACATGTGTTCAATTTGGTCAATTGATTCTTCAATAATGATCCAACAATCATTGGTTGATTTATTTTCGATCAAATTTGAGAAGGCAAAGGCCAAAATTAAACACAATAGATAGCATGGGACTAAAATAGTCGCCCATAAATAATTCAAGGATCATTTTGATACTTTTCTCGTTTCTTATTATTGCCTTAATTGTTGCAAGTATATTATAGTAATTTGTATCCCTGATTTGGCAGCCCCAAATTTCATATATTCCTATTATAAATGTTCCTATGATCATACATATTTATTACACATGGTGAGATAAGATGCACTCTACCATCCGCCGATTTTTGCCAATAAACATGCCATTCTAGCAGGGTTTTCATGCAAAACTTGTCTAAAGCTTTAATAAAAAGACAGTCCAAAACCCATTTGTAAAATTAGAGACATAACATCTCCAAGACGGCTTCTAAAAGATACATGATCAGCTCATTATACTCGTGAAATGTGGGAAGTTGACAATTTAGCATGTATATTATTGGATGCTTATATGATGACATAATATGGTCCAATATAACACTAGAGCCTAGCTTGCCTACAGGAATGAATCATGTCACTAAGGGCTATAAAATATCCACTCATAACTTTGCATATATAAATAAACAGTGGTGAATGATTTATTAGAGGCAAAATAAATAATAGATTAAAAACTACCTTGAGATTTCACCTTATAAAGAACTTCATAATCCTGGCTTAATATTTTCTATAAGCGCGTAGCACCATAATAAACAACCTCTCTCAATTGTGAGAAAGCGCTTCCGATTAAAACTAGTCTATAAACTATACAATGACCTGCTTTAGTAACAATAATTTGGATTACGGAAGAAAGGTATTTTACCATAGGCTCAAGAAATTGTCAGGTGCACAACTTCCTGAATACAAAACATAGTTGTGTACAACCACCGGATTGGCTGTAGATAAGTTGACCGCACCAAATACTTTACCAATGCCTCATAGCGGACATATAGAGGGGGTGCCAGCTAACAACAAGCTCAATCAAGCTCCCATAATTCTCCGGACCATCATGGATCATAAACTGCTTAATCAAATGTTGTAGTCAAGTAGTCAACCTGACATACTTGAATGATTCTTTTTAGCAATCATCATCTGTGCTATCCAATGAAAACCCATAAACTTTGAGAGGAAAGCTTGCCAAAGGAGCCAATTGCAAGACTGAATGCATGCCATATTTATTGCACCTTATGGCTTAAAACTTAATTATGAGGAACATCAAGACTTGGCCCTTCCCTCGATTAGCATGATCTATGGAATGATTTTAAACAAGATAATGTGGAATGAAGGTAGCTTGAGAGGTCCTCACCAATGTGAGATTCTTTTAGAATTCTTTTCTTTTTCTGTCATTATCAGTTTTTATCTATTTCCTTATTATTTCCATATTGTTATTTTTTAGTTATCTTAAATTTTCTTTTATATTTTTTTAATTAAATATATCAAAATAACAATTCCTAGCTCACTTAGATCCTTAGGGTGGACCGAGACTTGATGACAAGATCAACATCACATGCGATTGTCTTTTGCCGCACTGACTCACACACACTTGGGTGTTCCGGTAGGCACACCCATAGATGTTTGTTTAGCCTAGATAAAGATGTAGTTGTTGACCTCGTTTTTGTCGAGGTTTAGTTTTCCTCCTAGGATTTAGGGTTTTAGCTTTAGGAGCTTCCCCGACGATCTTAGATTCCTAGCACTGGGCCCACCTCGCTTTAGAATGATCGAAACCACTTCGACACTCTTTTGGAGCCCTGACGGAATTCCCGACCTCTAGCTCACAAAGCAGGTAGTTGGAATTAGCGTTGGACTCAAACTGAGTTCCTATAGGACCACCTGGCCTTAGGATGCGCCTCGTGCACATTTTTCGCACCGCCGAGCACAAATTCCTCGAGCCACGGCCTCGACGTCTTCAAATTCTCCGCAACGGATCAAGATCGGTGTCGAATGCCGTAACGAGCGACATCAAAGTCGACTTCGACGAGATCGGATTCGACGCACTTTCGACTCGACCAACGACGAGCGTTGTCCGAACGACCTCGCATCGCGAAACGGATCGCGTCATCGCGTCCGGGACGTCGAATTTGCTTGGGAAAGACATATAACTTGCTACGTTTTCGAGCGCGAGTCCGCGACGCGAGATTCGGCGTTGTTTAATAAAATAAGTTTTATTTTATTTTAAAATCCTTTTTAAATCCTTTAAAGCCCTAAATCTAACTCACGCACGCCGCTCGCGCCTCACGCACGCGAGCGAATACCGCGCCCTGTCTCCTCTCGGTCACGAGCCGAACGCTGGGGCTCCGCCGAAATGCTCGCCGAGCCGCGTCTCCTCCCGCGAGCAGCCAGCACCTGTGCGAGGCCTTCCTCCGAGCTCGTGAAGCTTCGACCTCGTGATCCCTCCGTCTCTCGTACGCCCCCGGCAAAAGCTTCTACCCGCTCCCTCCGGTTCCCCGTCGCCACTCCCCTCTCGCAATTCCCCGTCGCCACTCCCGCTCGGTTCCTTTGGTCTGGCTCACCTCCGGGTAAGTAAAGGGTCGGGTGCTCCTCCATTTTGCCTATTTAAACCCCACTTGGGGAGCTCTCTAAGGTTGGCCGAAAATTTCGTGCGAGGGAAAGTCTACGCCAAAATTTTTATAGAAATTGTTGGGGTTGCTCCACATTCGCTGGGTTTGTTCTCTCGTGAGCTTTGGTGGGGAGATCTCGTCGTTTCTTTTAAGTGAAAGCCGAAGCAAGGTAACTCTTCCCCCTTCCTCTCTTTCTAAGTTCGCACTCTCGTTGTTAGCATGGAGGAATGTTTATATGCTTCTTCGTTGATATGTTTACATGCTTAAGTGGGAAGTAATACTCCCCTCTCCCCTCTGATGGCATTATAACTCATGTTTTTCTGTTAAAAGAAGAGGAGAAGTGGGAAAGAGGTGTGTTTAGCTAGTTTTCTCTTTGCCTTGCAAATGACTTATGAGTTTGGCATGCTATACTTGAAGAGTTTTCTAGGTGGGAAGTTTGGCTAGCCGATCCCTCTTCGACTCTTTGTTGCATATTTTTATTCTTGAAATATTTCATATGGCATGTGGTTGCTCCTTTTTCTTCTTCACTTATTCTAATCTAATGTGGAGCACGAAATGTTTGCTTAATCTATATACATGTGAGGCTTGCTCTTTTGCTCCTTCTACTACTTTGTTTTTTTTAAAAAAAAGAGAAAGAAAGCATGTTAGGAAGGTCTTGAATCGATTTGGAGAGTCTTATTTCTACTTTCATTTGAAATATATCGTGGGCTTATGCTTGGATGTATTGGAAGCATGGACGTGTTTGCTTGAGCTTCACGTTTAGCTAAATCTGTAAGCCCTATCCCGGCTCATTGGAGCTTGATTGAAAACAAGTTTTATTCCACTTTAAAAGAGGTTTGGAGCTGTTCTCGTTGGCTTTTGTTTTCTCGGCTTAGGAGTCGTTTTGAGCCTCACTCGTCGTCGGTTTTCCTAGCCCCTCCCCCGCTACTTTCTCCGGATCGTTTCGAGTTTTGCTTGCTCTCGGTTTTTGGGGCTGTTTTGGCTCACGGCTAGGCTTGATTCAAGAATGTTTGGGTTTAAATTTTTGAGAGTGTTTCGAGCAAAATCTTGCTTGTGAGACGGTTTGGATGAATTCGGTTAAAAACATGTGTGCATGAGATTAGCACTAATTTGATAGATTGATTGTTGAGATGGAGCCTTTGTTTCAATATTTGCTTAAGCCTCCGAAATATGTGAGCATGAGGTTGGCAATTGCTTGATGGATTGATATTGATATGTGTGGGCCTTTATTTCAAGATTTGCTCAAGCGCCCGATTTTGTGGCATGTAAATTGAAGTTGGATTTTGAATTTAAAAATGGCAAAGCTTTGACTTTCGTGATAAGACTCGTGTTGGTAGTCCGGAGTCTCAGGACCCGGCAACGATTTCTTTCTTTTTTTGATTTTACAGCTTATTCGAGAAAGGGAGTGCGTTCCTGGAGTCTAGTTCTTATCCTCTCCGAGAGTGTCGAGGTGCCTTGTAGCCCTTTTTACGGGACATGCGAGGTCTGGCTGGAATCCGGGGCGACTTACGTGTTTTCCGATTATCGGAAATCGACTCACTTCTTTCGAAATCGTGTTGCGTGAGTCGCTTTCCGTCCTCCTTTCCCGACCTCTCGTCCCAGCTTTCACCTCGTTTTCGCTCAAAGCACACATCTACAGGGGACGTGTAGGTGTGCATATATAACCTCCTTGGGTTATATGTGGGGCCATCAAGCAAGGCTGTAAGTGCGGTGATTTCATTGGAAAACCCTACCTTTTGACTTCGTGAAGATAGAAACCTGAGATCTAAATCGAGAGTTCTCTCAGGTGATTTCGGTCATCCGAGGTGAATTAACTATAGGGTCATCTCTACAGTGGAGTTTTAAAGACTTCGGATAATATAAACCCTATTTAATTCTTTCGTATTAAATAGTGAATTTATTTGGCCCACATAGTAGGTTCGTCGTACTGTAACTGGATGTCATAAATTTTATGGCTTATTCGATCGAGCGATATTGTCGAAGTAGGGTGTCTATTCTTCTGAATCAGATGCGTTACTCGCGATATTACGCTCGTTCATTCAACCGCCAAACGAATGAGATTCGTCCTTTCTCACTCTCATATTTTAAAACTTAAAATGTTATTTTCAAAAATCAATACATATATATAAATTAAATTAAATCCTCAAGCTCAAAGCTCCTAAAGCGGCCGACAGTAGTTAGAATTTTCATTAATGTGGTCAAGGTTATGTACCTGCTTGTGCATAAAAATGTGTTTTACGTTTGTTATTTCATGATATTTTTATTGAGTTTAAGAATGCGCAAATTTTTTGTGCTCTTTCCAGAAAAATCTTGAATTTTAAATATTTTAACACCTTTTATGCTTCAAAATATACTAAGAGCTAACCCAATTTAGGTTTTTGCACATGGAACGGGATCATTTAAGTGTGCATTAAAAAAATTAAGGATACTTGCTATATGCCACTAGAAGGAAAATCATCCTTAAAGATAAAGTTTGTACGCTTTACAAGATATAACTTTAGCCCATCATCATAACCTTGAAATATGTGTAGTTCATCTAATAGTGTCAATTTGGTTCTAACTTTGGAACACTTGCCGCTGATGTTGAGGACAAAAAAATGCATGCAAGCCTTTGCCTATCTTTTTTTTTTTTTTCCTTTTTTTACTTATTGCATGCTTTTCTAATGCATTTCAAGTTCATTCCTGTTTGTGGAGTTCTTTTGTGCTTGCAATAAGATTCATTTAGTTGGTCCCAGGAGCATTTTGCATCCAAATTTTTACTGCGACCATTGAACCCTTGAAAATATAAAACAACACTAAAAATGAGTTTTCAGAATACTGTGAGTATCATTTTGATTCCCTAATGACAATAAACATTCACGACTAAACGAACACCATAGCCCCTAAACATATTTTACACTATTTAGAAAAGGATATAGGCATCTAGCTTGAAAAGTTCAAGTAAAAGTGTATAATCATGTAATCTTCTATTAACTTCTTCAAGCAGACAGCAGAAGGTTAAAGATTCAACTGAAAAACTGTAATATAATCTGTATGAATATAGCAAATATTTTCTTAACAAAATACAATCTACAGTCATACATTTCTAAAATACTGGAAAAGAATTACAGATTATGAAATCATCCTATGAAGTGTATAATATAATCCTCTTAAAAAGTTATAGATATAAACTTACTGTGACAATCGCAAGATTCTGGAGATCACATTTTGGTGGCCATCTCCTTCTTGAGCACATACACTGCTTAAGCTTCCAAGACGAACTTCAAATTTATCATCAAGAAGGATGCTGCTGGCTTGAATATCTCTGCAACCAAGGAAGACCATTAATAAATTAAGTTTTTTGGTTTCAGAGTCTACTTGAGGTACAAAAAGAAAAATGCTAATTAGTTAAAAATACAGATTTAAAATTGTACATAAATATACAGGAACCCTAAGCCATGCTTCATGATGGGCATAGTTACAAGACGACCTGAGCCTCTATTACATTTAAAAAGTCTCTAAACTGATCCATATTTTTCTTTGTTTCGTTGTTCATTACACTTCTGAAAAAACAATATAGTAAAATTGATATAACAAATAGAATACTTACTGCAAAACTTAACTGAACTGAATCATATTGCGGATAGAAAGATAACGTGCAGGTGGGAATGTGACCCTAAAAATTTTCAAGAGAATTAAAATCATTAAAAACAGTGCAGACGAAGAGGATCCTTTGCATTCCTTAAAAACAAAAAAAAAAAGGGTTTATGCTTGCAAAGCCATGCCATAGAACGTATCTTTTAAGCTTCATGGAGAATGTACTCAAATTGAGCTTCTGAGATGAAATGACCCACTAAACTCAGGTAATAGTAATCAGACTTCAAAAGAAAATTGATATGAGAAAAGTAATAAAATGATGAATTTATAATGTCATAGCTACGGCTAATACAGAAAATTCATTTCGCTAATGAAGCTTGAGAGACAATTTATGTATATTCTCATCCAAATTTGAGTTCAACTAATATAAATATGAAGAAAAATGTTTTTCACGGAAAAAAGACTTCAGATTGTAAGTGTCTGTAATGCAGGTTTTAAACAGGTCATTCCAATTTGCATTAGTTTTCACAAAGAGTAATTATCAACATAGCATCATACCCTTATACTCTAACCAAGGAAATGCACTGCCAGTTGTGGAGATTTGCAGATCACATTGACTACGCAAATGCACTGGTTATTATTTTTATTTTTTACCCCACACACACAAGTGCACGCACACAGCATATGCAAGGCCTTGGCCAGGGACCACTTATTTGAAAGAAAAAGCTCTCAACCACCAGGGATGGCTTGCATAAAACACAAATGCACTGGTTGGAGCAAAATACATTCACGTGCTATTCAGAGGCTACTGCATATGGGCAATGTATACACAAGTTATATATTATTCTGTGCTTGAAAATTTGTAGTGATAAAATATTTCATGTCTTAGCATTGTACAAAGATATGCTCACATAAATAAAAGAACCTTATAGGAGATAACTTTTTACGTGATAAATTCATGAAAGGGAAAGAAGGATCTTACTCTGACCCAATTAAAATAAATAGATTATAAAAACTTGGTCATTCTCTCTAACTAGAGAATATAGTTACAATATCTGGATAGCCAACATGACTTCTTGTAGATGTAGTGAAAAATATTAAAAAGTAATGAGAGATGACAGTAGTTATCGTCAGCTATTGATCAAGAATAACCAATGTCAGTGCTAATTAGTGGAAGGCAATGAGGGTCTAATTTGGTAGTCAGGTGATGACAATTTAGCAAATGACAGTCAGATGATGATGATCAGATAATGACATACATGCAATAACAATTAAATAATAATGATTGCTAGTGGAAAGTATCTGAAAAACTCTATGGTTCTTCAAATTTCAAAAGCTCTCTAATTCCACGTCCCCTTTTATATAAGAAAATGAGAATCTATTTATACATTTAGGAATGAAATTTTGATAATTTTAATCAAAATCCTCAAACACCAAACGAAAGTCCAATGTTTATTCCATTCATCATACAAGATTTTTTGGCATTGGTGTTTTCATGAAATCAGATTTAAGCTCATTTAAACTCGGATCAAAGTACATTTTGCAACATTGGACTCATGCTATTAAAATATTCATTTTGACTATAAAATTATTGAAGTAAGATTTAGAAAGTTCTAAAGATAATCCTAATAATTTATGATTTAGATATTTGCATTAGGATTGGCACTGATTGGATAGCTTTAATAAACATCACTTGGAAACAAAATCCCATCCACTTAATTTATCTTGAATTATATCAGTTGCAGGGCTACTCCATAAAAGAAATTATTAGAATAGTTATTAATGGCTAGTGATAGCCGTTATTAATTCCTGTTTATTCCAAGTTATTAGCTTTGATTCTTTATTACTTCTTTCCTTTTTTCTATTGTATCCTGGCTTTATTTCTTTCATTAACAGTAGATTATGTGATGGGTATATATACCCGACTTTTGCATCAAAAGAATTACCCTAGTTCTATTGTAACATGATATTAGAGACATGATCCTAACCTACTTGCCATCGATGGGCCAATCCAGTTACCATTTCTTCCTCTCGAGCCAGTTAGGTCTGCTTCCAGACCCTCCCGAGCCGTCCAGGTCTTCCCAGCAACAGGACCGCCTCCCAGCCAGTTGGATGCCCCTCAGAGCCACCTCCAGCCACCGAAACTCCTGCCTAACAGTCTGGTCTCCCTCTCAGTTTGTTGGAGCCCCTCCAGAAACTTCTGATCTGACAGTTGGAACCTTCTTCTAGCCAGCTAGAAGATTTAGTCCAATGGGAACCTCTTCCTGAGGCCATATCTCTTCCCTCAAGCAATCAAAACCTTAAGATGTCTCAACAACCCAACATCACATTTGGCTAAATCGGAATCACGGTGAACTCCTCCAGCACTGAGCCGTCACGAGAACGTGTTCTTAATTCCAACGGAGGATCAATTACAGCCTTCATTTCTTTGCAGACCGAAGGACGAGAAAATAACATAAACTTCTTAATCACACCCCATAAACTAAACTGCAGTAATTTTCGCCAATGGTCGCAATCTAAGTCTTTGTTCGTTAAAGGGCATGAGAAATTCAATCATCTCACTGATATGATTCGTGAACCTCCAAAGATTGACCTAGCGTATGGATCTTGGGAAATGGATAATTTCATGGTCATATCGTGGTTGAACAACTTCATGAAGACTTTGATTGTTCAATCATATATGTTCCTTCCGCTAGTGTCCTCTGGACAGCAATCCGTGATACCTACTTGGAGAATTTCAGCCAAATTTATGAGATGTCTAAGAAAATCTGTGAGGCAAAAAAAGGATCCAGGATCGTGACCTAGTATTACAATAATCTAGTTGCATTATGAATGGAATGCAACTTGTATTATGACTATACTTGGCAAACTTTGGCTAACATATCTCTCTTCCAGAAAATTGTAGAAAATGACAGTATGTTCAAATTTCTGACAGCGCTCAACAAACAACAAAAATCTTGATGAAGTCCAAGGTCGTATCCTTCGTGTGGATCCTCTTCCTTCTACTCACACTGCTTTAACTGAAATTCATCGCGAAGAGAACCATAGACTTGTCATGCTTGGTGCTTCCACACCATCAGTCAAAGCATCCACCTCGGTTTCTAATAGTGCTCGACCCCGGGTTGGCGACCCAACTTGTGATTATTCTCACAGATTCAACCACACGCGTGATAAATTTTGAAAGCTCCATGGGAAACCTGCATCCCACCCTTCAATCAAATGTTTCGTTGTCAAGAGTCTCGCTACGACATCTAACACGGTATATTCAACATTTACCCAGAACAATCCAGAATCCTTCAATTCTCTTAAGAGTCAAATTAAGCAATTAAACAAGTTGAATGGATCTAGTACGCTCTCTTCCGGCCCATTGACCTCCCACATTCGTTAAAGTATCAATCCTATGGAACTCACTTCATTTGCCCCTTCTAGTCCATTGATCATTAATTTAGGTGCATGAACCATATGATTGGAAGCTCTCAAGCCTTCTCAATGTATTATCCTTGCTTAGAAAAAATACTGTTAAAATTGCTGGCGGTTCTCAAAGCTTCATTGTTGTTAAAGAATATGTTGTTTTAACAACAGATCTAATTTTGGAATCTGTTGCATGTATCGTTGTTGTTTATCTTTCAGTATGTCAACATATGATATTGATTGCATTGCTCATTTTTTTCCTTAATATTTGTCTTTCAGGATCGGCGTTTGGAGATAATGATTGGAACTGCAAATCGGGTAGGCAGGCTCCACTTCTTTCAAGAGGAAAGCACAGAGAATGAGAACACTCTACACAATAGTTGCAGTTTTCCTATTATGTTTTTACTATTGTTTGGGTCATCCTAGTTTTCAGTATATAAAATAATTGTATCTGTTGATGTTTACTAATAAAAATTTTAAAATTTGAAGTGTGAAACATGTCAGTTAGCTTAACATCATTGTATTCCTCATTCAACCCACACTTACACATCTTTCACTCATTTCTCTCTTACTCACAGTGACTTATGAGGACTCTCTTACGCTCATAGCTACACCAATAAACGGTTATTTCTTACTTTGATCGATGATCACGCTAGAATAACACATTTCTATATTTTAAAAGACAAATCTGAAGCTGCAGCTACTTTCAAAAAATCATACCTTCATTTTGACGCAATTCAAAACTCATATCATATCCTTTAGACTGACAATGGTCGTAAATTTTTTAACTCTATATTAAGAGAATTCTTGGTTAGTAAGTCAATCATCCATCATAGGTCGTGTACAGACACTCGTCAACAAAATGGGATAGCCGAGAGGAAAAACCAACATCTCCTCCACGTTACTCACTCTATTATAGTTCAATCTAATGTCCCAAATGTTTCTGAAATGATGCCATAATTATCGCCACATATCTCAATAGATTTCCCTAAAAAATTCACAAATTTTGAACCCCTTTAATCGTCTTGAGATCGTGTTTTCATAACAATTGAATCTTCTCCACTTTAGACCCAAAAATTTTTAGGTGCACGCTCTTTCTTAGGAACACGGCCCCAACTCGGAGTAAACTTGATCACGAGTTCATAAAATGTGTTTTCTTTGGATGCTCTGTTACTCAAAACATGTATTGGTGCCTTGGCCCAACCGCAAATATGTTATATGCGAGTGTTGATGTCTCATTTTCTAAAAGTGTTCCATACTTTTTAACTCGACCTCCAGTGAGAGGAAGCTAGAGTTCTTGGACATTGTTTCTTATCATACTCTTGTGGATGTTCCCCCGCGTTGCCTACCACAGAGGAGCCCTCTATCCCTTTAGTTCCACCCACTTCTCCCACCACTGAGGAACCCTCTGTCCCTTTAGTTCCACCAGCTCATCCTCCCACTCTTTGTGTCTACGCTCGACGCACACGTTCTGATGCACCTACTCAAGAGCTCGCTAGCCCTTTGTTGGACCATGAATCCCCTCCAGGCAACATCCCCAACACTGCTCCTACTCTAAATGAGGAAGTTAGTTTCTCTAGTAAGCTACACAACCAAACATAATTTCTCTATCTCATGACAAACTATGTTTCTTTCCTCAATTTATCGCCGACCTACAGAGTATTTGCTACAGCCCTGATTAATCATCAGCTCCCATCTACTATTGAGGCCGCCCTAGCAGACCCAGCCTGGAAAGTTGTCATTAAGGAGATGAATACCCTTCAGCGGAACCATATTTGAGACATTGATCTTCCTTAAGGCAAGAAAACCAGTGGAATGTCAATGAATTTTTAGCATCAAGTTTAAATTTGATGGATCATTTGAACTCAGCAAAACACGGTTGGTCACCAAAGAGTACTTACATATTTACGGAGTTGACTATAAAGAGATATTTGCTCCAGTTGCTAAATTACCATTGGGTCCTTTTATCCCTACGGTGAATCTGAATTGACCCTTATTTCAGCTTAATGTCAAGAATGTGTTCCTGAATGACAATCTTGCAGAGGAGGTATAAATGACCCTTCTTACAGGCTTTGACTCCACTGCTCCCAGGGGCAAATATATAGGCTACGAAAGTCCTTTTATGGACTGAAGCAATCACCACAAGCATGGTTTGGGAAGTTCACAAAAGTGGTGTTAGGCCATAAATTCAGTCAGGCTCAATCAAATCACTCTTCTTTCTAAATTCCTCTAGCGATCAAGTAGCTATCCTTATCGTCTATGTCGACGATATTGTTCTCACAGGTAATGATCAATCAGTATTGAAGTCTCTGAAAGGCATTCTTTCTACTTCCTTTGAAACGAAGGACTTGGGACCTCTCTTGAACTTTTAGGTATGAAATTCGTTCAACCATCTCAGAACATTCGCCTGTCTCAGTAGAAATATGTGATTGACCTTTTGACAAGAACAATGTTCTCCTGTGTAAATCGGTGGCTGCCCCGAAGGTTTCCAATGAAAAACTTCTTGATGTTCCCAATGCAATTCCTGTAAACAAGGCTCGCTACCAGCGTCTTATGGGGAAACTCATCTACCTTGTCCATACTCGCCCTAACATATGTTACGCAGTTGAGATGATAAGTTAATTCATGCATGACCTCTAAATTGTTCGCTGGATTCTCCACTATTTACAAGGCACATCGGGCTCAGCTTTCTGGTTTCCCATCACAACTTTCATTCTATTGCAATTTACATAGACGTTGATTGGGTCAGGTCTCTCCACGATCAAAGATCTACTTCGGAGTACTGCTTATTTGTTTGGAGAAGCATTGGCACCTGGAAAAACAAAAAGCAGTCAATGATTGCCCGGAGCAGTGCGGAACCGAATTTCGGTCCATGTTCTTTGGAATTTGTGAAGCTCTCTGGTTACGCATCATGCTATATGAAGTACATATGACAGTCTTCGTTCCCCTACAGTAGTTCTGTGAGAAAGTTATTAACATTGCTTACAACCCAGTCCATCATAATCACACTAAGCATGTTAAGATTGACCGACACTTTATTAAGGAAAGCTCTAGTCTGAGAAAATTTGTATTCAGTTTGTGTCATCCAGTAGCCAGTTGGCAGATATTCACACAAAGAAACTTCCTTGGCTATTGTTCGATAATTTCAAATCAAAGTTGAACATGACTGACATCTATGTTTCAACTTGAGAATAAGTATTAGAATAGTTATTAATTGCTAGTAATAGTTGTTATTAATTCTTGTTTATTATAAGCTATTAGCTTTGATTCTTTATTATTCGTTTCTCTTTTCTAGTGTATCCTATTTTTATTACTTTGTTTACTATAAGATCTTGTAATGGGTATATATATACCCTTCTTTGCATCAATAAGAATTACACTGGTTCTATTTTAATAGAAATAATTCGTAAATGTGAGGCAATGATAGATTTGAAAATTGCACAGCAAAACACATAAAATTTGATTGATGGGAAAAATAAAAAGTGAGGACCCATCATGAGAATGCACACTTAAAGTGTATGGATGGAAGGTGCATTCTCTTGGTTTTCCCATGTATAAGCATTGTCGTGGTTCAATAAGAATTGTCACCAAAAGTTTTGTCAAACATCTTAAGCAATAATGACAGATGAACAACATCAATTGTCTTCAACTACCTCAGTCAAATTCATGAGATTCCAATAAATATGATTGCATTCTCAATATTATTGTAGCACTCAAACTGAATAAAATTCTACAAAGAAATTTGCCATTACACCTAAGGTTAGAACCATAATTTAACCTTGATCATCCAAACCATAAACCTTCTACTTTGAGGATCAAAGCACACCAGTCACTACTCTAATTGTAGAACCGAAAAGGAAGAGCCATGCTTAATGCTAGTAGAGAGTTCATTTCTACGGCATTAACCAATTACATCTAAATCTCCATAGAGACATCTAAGTTTTGCCTCTAGGCCATATTAGCTTACTCTTAATGAAGACCTAATTGGAAAATGCACAATCTAAACTTTCGTAATAACAACCCAAGCATTGGCAATTTATTCTACGAGCAATCTTCTATCATGCCAAATATAATGTACAATTTATTTTTCGGACATTTATGGATTTATATAATTCCCCATGCCTAACAACGATGTGCAAATCGATTCCCACTCATATCAACTAAGTTTAGAACAATTTTTATCATCCAATATTTCAGTAAAGTGGATCAAGTGGAAGAATATTCAATGTTCCATTTTTACCATGTGATTTTAGAATCAAACTTATCATGCTAAGCAATAGGCAAAATTTCTACATTTAAACCTCAATTACAAGGGTTTTCCTTTTATCAAGAAGGTATGGTTCGTTAGGAATTATGCATCTAGCTTGCATAAACAATGTGACACAAGGTTGGTCTTTCAACTTTGGAATCCAGCTTGAGGTAAAAAACACGTTTAATTTGATTCATTAACCTAACTTTAAGCCGGAATCTTATCTTTTTTGCTTTAGTTAAGGATGCTTTTACTTGACAATTACAGGAGGATGTACCTTAGTGTATGATGATATCCTTCTTGTGGATAAGACTAGAGAAAGAGTTCATGCAAAAACTTGAATTATGGAGGTCTACATAGGAGTCTAAAGGCCTTCGTTTGAGTAGATCTAAAACTGAATACATGAAATATAATTTTAGTAGTAATAGATCTAGCGTCAAAGTTGTGGTTGTGGGTGATTGAATCATTAAAATGTGTGAATGTTTTAGATATCTTGGATTTATCGTTCAAGGTGATGTTGATATAGATGGGGATGTTATTAGTAGAATTCAAATTGCTTGGTGGAAGTGGAGAAATGCATCGGACCTATTGTGTGATAGAAACGTACAACTTAGACATTAGAAAAAAAATTATAAGATGGTGGTGAGACCTTCAATGCTCTGAGGAGCAGAATGCTGACCTTTAAAAGAGAAGCATAAAATAAAGTTAAGTGATATTAAGATGAGAATGTTTAGGCGGATGAGTGGCTTGACACTTAGAGACAAAATGTGAAATGAATATATCCATGATAGGGTTGGTACAGCTCTGATGGCGGACATGATTTGAGAGTAGTCTAAGATGGTTTGATCACATTAAACGTCGACCATCTGATCATCTGGCTCGGAGAGCAGGTGTTTTAGATTCGATTTATATTAATAAAGATAGTCGCATACCTAAAAAGATTTGGAAGTATTGTTTAAAAAATTAACTTAATTTATTAGAATTAAATGAAAATATGACACTCACAAGGATCCAATGGAGAAAATAGATTCATGTAGCTGACCTGATTTAGTGGGATAAAGGCTTCTTGTTGTTCTTGTAATTGTCGGTAACTACGATTTATATGCTAAATTTCTGACCCACTAGTCCTGCTTATTGTCTCATAGGAAAATTATGATCACGCGGATTGAGGTCTTAGAAATAAACTGTGAGCATACGGATTGAAGGTTTCAATCATTAGATCAAACTTATAATAGTCATTAGATTGCAATCCGTGTGTTATTGCTCTATTGACTCTCTTAATTATTTCCTTTAAGACGGTCATGCTAAAACTATAAATAACCCTATTGTTTTTTGTGAAAACACACTCCACTTGTAATCTCTTATTTGATATAGTGGATTTTCTTCCTCTGTTCATGTTTTTTCTCATCTTAAGTTTTTCATATAAAATAAGTGTGCTCTTTAGTTTATTAATTGTTGTATCAATTACTATCAAGTTATATTATGTGGTATCATAGACAATTTTTTATTTCAATGATAGCAACAATAAAGTCAAACTCACTCTGTTAGATCGTAAATCAGATTTTCTCTTTGGCAAAGATGCGAACAGTCATAGCATAGGTGGATCTAGATGATGCACTACTTAGGTTCGAAAAGATGCCCTTATCATAGATGTTGGAGGAGAAGCAGCGTAAATATCAAAAGATTCTTTCTCAAATTCATCTTCATTTCTCAAATCAAATTCTACATAATATTTTGAAGGAGAACACCGTTATTGCATTTTGGCTCAAATTAGAACAATTATGCATGATAAAAAGTTTGATCGATAAGTTGCACTTGAAGCAACTTTTGCACTCTTAAAAACCGTCTGAAGACGCATCTGTTATAGATTACTTAATCGTATTTAAAGAAACTATCTCTAATTTGGAAGCATTTGAAGTTAAATATGACGAAAAAGATTTGGCATTAATCTTATTGTGCTCATTTTCTTCATCATATACAACATTTAGGGATACCATCTTGTATGGGTGAAAGCCGCTCTGAATTAAATATATGATGCTCTTTTTTCTAAGGAGAAGATGCAGCAACTTGTGGATCGCTTTGTTGCTCAAAGAGAAGGCATTATCATTTGAGTTAGAATGCAAGAGGGGAATTCTGGTGCTAATATAAATAGTTGATCAAAATTCAGAAAAAACGATAAATCTGTAATTACCATGAGAAAAAGAGGCACAATAAATCTTAATCTTATAAATTGCAAAATAAAAATAAGAAATTAACTTCAAATCAGAAAGATAAACAATTGGGCCATTCTAGTGAAATCAATTTTATTGAAGAAGCTATTAATGATAGTAAACTTCTAGTAATCTTCAATGAAGAACCTTATGATGTTTGGATTATTGATCTAGTCTGCACGTTTCATATGTGTCCCAATATGAATTGGTTTTTAACACATGAAACAGGTTCAAAGAGTACTGTGTCAATGGTAATAATGCTCCTTGTAAGACAATCATCGTCAGAACTATTAGAATCAAGATATTTAATGGAGCCATTAGAACACTTTGAGATGTGAAACATCTCCCTAATTGAAAAAAAAAATTTAATTTCTTTTAAGTACTCTTACTGTTAAATGGTACAAGTACTTTTGTGTAGGTGGAGTTTTGATGGTCGACAAAAGCACTCATATTATGATGAAATGACAACAGATGGTTGTTGAACTATATGTCATGCAAGGCTCTAATGTGGTAGGTTAAGCAGCAGTTGTCACTTCTTCCATCTCAAAAGATGAAGCAACCAAACTTTAGCATATGCGCCTTAGGCATATGAGTGAGAATGAGATGGTTGAACTAAGGAGATGGGAGCTTCTAAATGGTCAAAGCAACATTAAATAGAAGTTTTGTGAACAACATGTATTTGGAAAACATAAAAGAGAAAGTTCAATACTGATACTCACAATGCTAATGGAATATTATATTACATACATTTTGATCTCTATGTATCATCTAAAGTACCATTTGAAAGAGGCGCCAGATATATGCTGGCATTCATTGCTGATTTCTCTAAAAAATTTTGGGCATTCTTTTTGAAGCAAAAGAGTTATGTTTTATCATATTTAAGGAATGGAAGATTATGATCGAAAAACAAAATGGAAAGCATATCAAACGACTTCGCACTGTTTAGGAGAATTTAATATCTTCTGCAAATCAGAAGAAATTTTGAGAAATTCATAGTCTGACACTCACCTCAGCAAAATGGTGTGGTAGAGCGAATAAACGGGATTGTAATGGAGAAGGTTCGTTGCAGACAATCCAATGTCAAACTAACTACGTCGTTTTGGATTGAAGCTGCTTCTACAGTTTTAGAACATGGGAATTGAAAATGTGAAGTAAATTTTTGTTCGTATAATGAAATTTGTGTTTTGTGAGGACAGGCTGCCTGAAATTAAGATTGACTTTATAGTCCCCCTAGCAATATATATATATATATATATTAGCATGCTCGTAATTGCATGTCACTAAACTCTGGAAGCAGTTTTTCAACAGTTAGTGAAGTAAAACACAAACCAGTGCTTAATATGTAATATATTTTTAATTAAAAAAAAACCATAAAAGCATATAAAACTTTTTTTTTATATATTTATACCAACCAAAATTTTCATATAAAATCAAAAATATCACTATTTTGATTTTCAAAAAGCGGCGTACACCTTTCCATGCATAGATAAGGTGGAAAATATGTAAAAATTAAAATTTAGGTGTTAGATATGTAAATACATATGAATTAAGTGGTATGTATGTAAATATTCCAAAGAAGAAGCATGAATCCAACATCTTAATGACAACGGAAAATTACAGGACCATAGAATTGTATGATTGAAAAGATGGTCAAAAACTGAAATGACTCAAGAAAAAAAGGTAATTTTAAGTACCATGACAAAACGTTAAACACGAGATTTGTCTTTTAATAGTTCAAACCAATCTGACTGGCATAAAACAACTATTTTACCTGATAGTTCATGCTAAGATAATGGAAGAATGTAAACAACATATACATGAAGCACCATAAGTAGCTTTAATAAGAAACAGTACAGAAAAAATGTATAATCTTGACATTTTTAAGTCATAAAAAACCATCTTCAACCCTAAACATTAAAATACCGAAATAAGAAAAAAAATTACTAAAGAGAATCTAAAAGAGTACCTATGAACCAATGACGGCACACACTCGTGATGCAGAAAACAGAGAGCCTCTGCTGTCCCTGTTGCTATCTTCAACCTTGTTATCCAGTCCAGCGACTGTAAACCATCCTCCCCTGGTGAGGGTTTTCTATAAAGTGCGCTAGACAAGTCACGATGAGGCATTTGTCTATAAACAAGAAACTTCTCATTCTCATTATCCGAGCAATGACCGACAAAAGGAACCAACCTTTCATGTGAAAATCTAGCAAAGAAATCCAATTCCACCAAATAAGAATCCTTCTTAACGTTGCTCATGTTTATCCTCTTAACAATCACAAGCATCCCATTATCCAACACTCCATGGTAGATATCTCCTGATTTCCCATGCTTGATTAGATTTCCCTCACCAAAATTTGAGGTTGCCAGTGCCAATTGCTCAAATGAGAAGGCCGCACCTGCAGTTGGCAAATTGACAGAAACTGCAGGATGAGCGGCAGAGCCTCCTCCAAGGGCAGATGAAGCAGCACTCAGATTGGCATCCCTCTTCTCGGACGAACGTTTACTACACCATCTAAAACACAACACGACAAAAATTACCAGAAACACAAGGAGAGCAGTCCCACCAACAATCGCAATGACAATATACTTCCAGGTGTTGTTGTTCTTGGATGAGTTGGAGCTGAGGTTAGCAGCTGGAGTTGAATTTTCATTCACAATATCATCATAGGGTATCCCTCTTTCCTGATAAAACTTCTCGCAGAGAGCATGGGTCCTCTGGCTCGAAGATTTCTGAAAGCAGTTCGATTTGAAATATAAAATCCCGCCGGTACCATAATGAGGCACCAAACCTCGAAAATAATTATCTGATATGTCAGCATAGCTAAACCTAGAAAGCAGGGCTGCAAACCCTGAGGTGATCGAACCATACAAAATATTATGTGAAAGATTAATTGAACCACCACTTGACTTGTGATTGGCGTTGGTCGGAGAGAGCTCCGGCAGGCTTCCCGTGAAGTTGTTGTAGGAGACATCAAGGAATCGCAATTTTGAGAGCGACCACAGTGAGTCCGGAAGCTTGCCGGAGAAGTTATTTCGGCTCAATGTGATCGACTCGAGCAATGATAAATCGGAGAAGAAACTTGATCCTAGAAATCCACTAAGGAAGTTGCCCCCCAAGTTCAGATGTTGCAAACTCCTAAGATTACGCAACCCATCACGCAAAGTACCGAACAGCGAATTGAAGCTGAGATCGAGTGTAACGAGAGAAGAGGCGTTCCCGAGCTCCGGAGGAATGGAGCCAGTGAAGCTGTTATTAGCAAGAATCAAGGTTTCCAACTTGGACAAATCTCCGATCTCCGATGGGACTACACCGGTGAGAAAATTGGAGGAGAGGTCAAGGTAAGTGACGTTGCCAATGCCAGCAAACTCCGCAGGCAAATCGCCGGAGAGCAGATTTCGAGAAAGATCGAGAAATGAGAGATTTCTCAACTTGCCTAGTGTGGGAGGGATACTGCCAGTAACCGAGTTTTCAGCGAGGGAGAGCACCTTGAGACCAGTGGCCCCGCCGAGCGAGTATGGTATCTCCCCGTAAATAGACGTCCGACGAAGGTCGAGTACGGCAAGCGATGGCGGTAGGTGGCTGCCGAACCAGTCCGGAATAAAGCCAAGAAGCGTGAATCCAGTAGCGTTAAAGGAAGACAACCGAGTGAGATTCTGAATCCCTTCGACTGCGAATCGAGGGTTCAGGCGACCGAGTCGAGTCCGCCGGAGCCCGTGTATGTCGAGCGACACAACTCGCCCGCCGGCATCGCAGCCAACACCAGTCCACGACGAGCACGGGTCGACCCTCCGAGGCCAGTCGCGCGCGCGCAACCCCAGAGAAGCGCGGAGGCTGTACAGCGCAGCAAGATCCACGGCAGAGCTGAGGTTTTTTCCGGCGGCAAAGCGGAGGAATCCGGCGGCGATGAAGAGGAGTAAGAAGGGATGTCGGAGGAGTGTTAACATCGGTTGATCCGACTCAGCGCCGCCGTTATCGAATCGTTACCGGCATTGCCGGTGGCCCGCTTTTATAGCTCGAAGAGCAGGAAATAAAGGCGGCATAGTATCTCTGCTCCGAAAGAGAGAGACAAAGCAGCGAGTTTCGAAAGGTTTGTATTAATGAGTAGAAGAAAGCCCCCAACTGCCCGTGGCGATGGAAGAAAAATCGAAATTAATGAGATTCGAAAAATAAAATTTATAAATATTAAGAGTAAGTATTAAATGAGAAATTTAAATGTAAGTATGAATGCTCATATTGTGATAACATTATTATTGGATTTAAATTTATCTGATATATCGTGCCTAAGTAATAGAGCGTCGAGATCAAGAAAATGAGATGGGGAGTAGGAGAGAAAGATAGAGATGAATACTTGCTCCGTCGGGACTGAATTAGTGTTCCCGTGCACGCGGACTCATTTTATTCCAGTAAAATATATTACAAATGAGGGGAACTCAAAAAGTTGATTTACATGAAAATATCATCTGATTTATAGATGATAGAACGATAAAAAAAAATTACAATAATACTCTTACTTTAAAATGGTGGTACTGAATATTTTAATCTTTTGTATTGTTGTATTATGCTAAAACGTCCCTCATCTGATTTGTTTGGCAGGGGCAAAGTACCTTGGATGATTCATCCATCGGAAGAAAAGGTCCATTGTTTGATTCCTTTATCGGGGGAAAAGTCTCTTGTTTGATTCCTCAGTGTTAGGGGAAATTTCATTTGTCGGCATCCTCCAACGCAAGACGCAGTACTCGATATTTTAGTCTTTTTATATTGTTCCATCAGCGGGGCGGCAAGTCCCTTGTGTGATTTTTTCGTACGGCGGAAAAGTTCATTGTCTGATTGCTCTATCGGAGGAATTCGATAGTCTGATTCTTCTGTATTCGAGGAAAAAGTCATCCTTCGGAGTCCTCCGTCTAAGTGAAACGTCAGCCATCAATTTGACAGGAGCAGACTCCAGATTATCAAAATATATGTACATATCAATATATGAGTATACAATTGTGGCAGTATTTAACATAATATTAAATACTATGTGTGAAATTTAAATGTGCGGATTGGTGATATTTAGAGCTATCAATATTATTAAATAATACTAAATTCAATATAATTCTCATTTAATATTTTTTCTAAAAAGAAGAGCTCCTCACTTCACTGAGCTGGAATTCGAGGAGGACAAGCGTTGACCGGAACGGCCGGTGGAGGACGCATTGACCTGGAGGCAAGGTGAAGGACAGCTGGCGAGAAATTAAGAATTTCTTTTTTAAAATTTGTTTCCTGTATGTTAATGGGAAGAAGAATCCCCGGAATTAATTACGCTTCCGGAGTAATTAATCCTCTTTATTATCTCTGCACGGGTAGAAATGAAAGAGGCTGGACCGGGAGAGGAAAAGTACGGTGGATAGAGAGAGATGTATTTTATTAAATGATGAAATTACCCCTAATTGTGGGGGGCAATCACGGGATAAACGGGTCGGCTCGTCGGTAAATCCTTTTAACGTTAAGGGTATGTGCAAGAGTAAGATTTAATGCTGTTTTTTTTTTCTTCCTTTTCGGCATTGTCTTTTCTGGTATGTTTGTGAGGATGAAACTTGCTGATTTTATGCATGAATCAGTGTAACTAATAAATATTGTAGGTCCTGCGCTTTTTGCTGTTTGTTATTATAATTTTCTTTTTCACATTTGACCGAATTTATTACAAATTTGCCCATATTATTATATAAATTAG